>JAOWBP010002052.1:7599505-7627279 GCA_028571105.1 Tragopan temminckii | reverse complement strand
CCCCCCCCCCCCCCCCCCCCCCCCCCCCCCCCCCCCCCCCGCGTCTGAAGTTTCAGCTTCTTTTTATAATCAGCAGTGCATTTTGCTGTTTAATAGATTATATTTTTCTATATGACTTATATCAAGCTACATACAATTGAAAACAGACTTTCAGCAAAAACTCACAAAAAGGAGATTATGAAACATTCGGCACATAACCAAATGTTTCCTTAAATTAGGATCTGGGAAATGGGAGGAAAAGAAAAAAACAAACTTGTTTCACACTAAAATTAAGTCACTGCAATTAAGTGTAATCATTAAGTCAGACTTTTTTTTTGGTAATGACGATCAGAAAGAGTTTTGTGAATCGTAGATCCTGATCTCTTGCTCACTGCTTTTGTTAAGAAGGTATTTTTGCTCCTATTTTCTTTTACATCTTTCTCTTTCTTGAGCTAAGTGTTAAGCTTGGCCTGTTGAACACACCGGAGTAAAGAAGTTTCTCTCTATGGCCTTGAAGAAGAAAGGCTGCAGCTACTGAAAGCTAATGTAAGGTGTTGGTTGTGCCTGGTTTAACAAGTACAGTCAATAGCTTCTGTCAGTTCCAGGTCTACTTTTCTTCAAGTCTTCAGCAGCAAGCACCTAACTTCCTGAATGTTGCTGTCAAGAGAAACTGAATTTGAATCGTTTCAACAGATACAGCATCTGAGTGTGGTATGGACTGTCATAACCTGATAATAAAATGTGTCTGTTAGTTTTTACATTTATAAACATGTTTTTATAAAACTAACCCTACCTACCACGTGCACATGCTTGTGCATCCGTATAGGGATGAGTGTAATGTATGTGAGCTAGCACCCATTCCTCCCAGTAGGGCATGAGGCTCCTTCTGCTGTGTGCTCAGGCCTTGGCCTGCTCCTGGACAACCACCCTGGAGAGAAGGGAAGCTTTGGTGTGGGATAGATGCACTTTGAAGCACGAACTTGCTGAAATGTGGGTCTTTGGGGGTACCCTTTGAGCCTCCCTTTCTTAATCTAAGGAAGTGATTCATTTCCAGTTCCCAGTTGTGTTCTTGGATCTCGTGAAAGTGACTTGGTATTTCAAGTTCATCTGGTTGTGAACCAGCAAATGAGACGAGTGCTGCTTAGAGATCTTAGAAATGAAGTTAGATATTTTGTCTTCTGATGTGCTGCAGCTACATAATCTCTCCTGGAAAAAGGCCAGCAGAATGCTGCTTACTGCTTTACGCTCCTGTCTCTTCAGGACTGCAGAGATGGCTGTGGGTCCCATGGAAGGCAGCAAGTTCACAGACATGTGTGGGTCATGTGAGATAACACTGATCACTGCTGGACTCTGGTGCTTTTCTTCTCAGAGAGCTTTGCAAACATCAGCTGAATGCAAAGATACAAGACGGGCTCAGTGTTGTCCTTCCCTGTGTGCATGATCTGGCAGTTCTTGGAAACTGGGGAAGGAATTAAGGATGAGATAAATCTTCAGAGAAGCGCTCAGGCTGAGGATTGGGTGATTTTTCCTTTTCCATCTCTTTTAGCATTGACTTCCTCTGCTCTGGTGTTGCTCCTGATCACAGTTCACCCAGGGTAGGAATTACTGCTCCTGGCACACACTGTGCTGTTTAAGCAACACGAACCCTGTGCTCTATCGCTTGTACCTTTGCCTTCTGCTCTCCTAGCTCGACTCCAGTCTGTCCTCAGCCACCTTTGCTGTGGGGTGTCACCCCTGCCAGGCTGTGTCTCGCATCTTGGGTTGGATTTCTGAGTGATTTGATGGCTGCTTTTAAAAGCCAATGCACATAAATGCTTATATTACCAGTGCACTGTGGCCGAGGGACATATGAACCCTTTTTGCAGAGCTATCAGTAATTGTCATTAATTTGTTCTGAGGCGTTACATAGGTGCAGCACTTATCTGGACCCTGCTGAGCCTGCGCCCGAGCTGTGATGGCAATTTGTCAGTAATTCCCATCAGGTTAGCAAGCACTCTGTACCCACGTGCAAATGGTGCAGTGTGTTTCAGGGATCACCTGCAGAGAGCACAGAAATGCATCGGGAGTTCCAAGAAAATTGAAGAGCCCACTGAGTGCAAAAACCAGTGGCTAAATGAGCGCAGAGCTGTTTCTGGATGGCCAGACCCCTCAAGGGCTAACAGGAAGAACTGAGACTGTGGAAGAAAAGTCACACGTCTGCTTTCAGACTCTTGGTGCGTTTCTCGCTTCTAAGCAGTGGAAGCTCTGACGTGTGCTCTTTTATCCAGCTATGAGGTGGGACAGTGCAGGGATTTGGGGCTGCAGCCTGGTTCTCACCGACGGCTGGGTCTGTGAGCATCAGGGCTGCACTGAGCAGGGGCCTGCTGCCTTTGGGCACGGGGAGCGAGTCCTCAGCAGGCAGGCCAGAAAATGGAAGTAGCAGCTAGCAAAGTCTCTTGACGAGACTCAAACCGACAGGAAATGAAAACTAACTTCGCCGTTTCTCTTACACGCTGACCGCCCTCCCCCTTTGCTGATACTTGCCCTGTCCTTAGGACAGCAATTCCTCAGCCTCCTCCTCCACGTGGGTGTGCTCAGCCTACAAAAGCACGTGGCTGCAATGCAGAGCCAGACCCTGCCATGGCTGGGGTGGGCAGGCATCTGCTCTTGTCTGGCTTGGCTTTAGACATAGTGTGACTGTCATTGCCACTGTGAGGCTGCGTCTGAAAGCAGGGACGTGTGTAAAGAAGGAAAGTGCAGTGCTTTCCTCTCTCTCTCTCTCTCTTTCTATCTCTGCCTGTTAATCTGTTACAACAGAGCTGTTGCTGTGCAGAGTGTGTGAGGCTCGGCAGCTGCTCCTCCTCGATGTACCTGCCAACTTCTGACACCTATAAATAGGGATGTTTTGAGGTGGGAGGGAGTAGACACACCTTCTGACTCCATTGAAATACTTGGGCACAACGTGCTGATTTTGTCACGACAGGCTGGAAAAGATGAAATACGGATAATCTATTTTGCCAGAGTGTAGTGGCTCTCCCAGATAGGAGCAGCTGCCACATATATGTGACTGAAGCAGATTTGCTTAGATTCATGCTAGTCATGCTATGAGCTGCACTAAAAGGATATGAAACAAGTCGTCTCTCATCACCCTCAAATACATACCTTTTGCCAAGGTTTGTTTCTTAGAAATTAGATGAACCTGGTGAAGCAGGATCCTGTGCCTAAAAATAGAGCATTTTACTTTCCATCTTACTCCTTGCAGGCAGGATATAAATTTACCTCAGCCAAGAAGCAAGATGAAAGGTGCCGTGAGCTCCTGCTGACTCTGTCCTCGTGTGAGCAGCTGACAGAAGGCCCTCGTCTTTTCTGACGGGGCTCAAAGCGAAGAACCGCTACTGCAAGCTGTGGTCAGGGTGGCAAGTTGCATTCTTGCACCTGATTTGAGGTCAGCTATGATCGCATGGCTTCTTCTACCCAGGGGCACGGTGCCTGGTCTCTTGGGGTTAAATGCTTTGCAGGGTTTGCAGTCTTGTACGGAGAGATGGAGCTTTAAGCGCAGGAGCTTCTCAAGACGTAGACGAGCCATGCTGCTGTGGCTGCCTGCTGGCCAGCGAAGCACAAAGCACTGGGAAGGCAGTGAGAGCGGCAGCAGCAGAAGAGCTGGCCACCGGCCAGCCTGAATGCCACGATCTCGCTGACAGCTTCCTTCCCTCCTTCCCTTCCTCCCCACCCTGCTGTCTGAGCCAGGCTGGGGCTGTCCCAGGGCACTCGCTCGGGTTTGTGTGTGTGTGTATGTGTGTTGCTTTGCTTTTCTGTGCCTTTTTGCACGTGGATCTGTCTGCACCTGTCTGCCAGCTGCTTTCCTAACCTCGGCGCGCAGGCTGCTTTGATTCATGGATCTCAAGTGTACGCGCCAGCGCGCGGCAGCTTGGCACGGACGTTTTATTAGAGCAAAGGAGGCCTGTGTCCTGCAGGGCTGTTTTAGTAAAGACATGTCCCATCTGCTGCTTCTTATCACCCTTTTTATCTGTGCTGCTGACTCATGCAGTGTGGTCTGCTCAGCTCTCCCCTGCAGTCACATCACACTTTGAGTTACCTTTACTATGACTCACGCTTATTTTTTCACTGACAAGTGTCAAGCCAAAAACAAGTCAATCTTGTCCCTCTCATCTGTGCAGTCCCGTCCTACCCTTTGCCCTCAAACCTTGTCTCTCTGTCACAAGCTCATTCTCCCCTGCAAGTAAGCTACCTGCAACTGAATTTTAAACTGTGGTATTTTGTCTTTCATATTGTGTCTGTGCTGTGCACTTGAGGCTTTTGGAATGGCCAGACCCAAGCTAAAATACCTCAATTCCCCTTAGTTGCCTTTGCTGATGTGTGTGGTAGAGAATAACTATTTTTTAAAAAAGCTCTAAATTTAAAGAAAAAATGTATTTATGGATGTTTTGGTGTGAAATTAAAATGCGTGTCTTGAAGAGACAAAAATGTGTCTCTTGATACCTAGTATATGTACACAGAACCAAAGCCTCTTGACTTCAGATTTGCTGTGTTGGGCTAATTAGACCATGGTTTCAGACAACTTGTGCTAAGGTTTCCCTTGCTTGTTCTTGACTTGCACTTCTAGAGTCAGTTCCTAGCCCAAGGTGTGCATCCACTGTGGACAATCTGTAAATTGGTGTGCTGGGGTTGAAACACCCCCACTTGAAGTGCTATTTTCTGGTTTTCAGGTTAAAGGGAATGAGTCGTAGAGTCTTGGCATTTCTTTCCTTCAGGTGAGGGGAATTTTGCCAGGACTTTGTTTGTGGAGGTTTTGTGCCTTTGATCCTTTCCAGTACTGAGATCCCTAAATCCTTCTCAGAGGAGCTGAATGTGGGCTCCGCTGAGGAGGATGAGGACAGATGATTGGCAAGGCTTGCTATGTGGTTTGCCCACATGTTGAGTTCTGTTTTTCACTGTCCTGAGCCCTTGGTCACACTGAACTTATGTTACAACTGGCAGTCACTTTGCCTTGAATAAATCTTGTAGAATTGGGCTTGTGCACTGCTGTTGAGATAACTACCTTTATCACGTTGAAACTGGCCTAGAAATGAAGGTCGGAAATCCCAGGAAAATGTTCTAGAACAAGCAAGGCAGGGGGAGGTGACGGAAGTTTTTACTCCTGTTCTTCTAGCAAGAGTCTAGACAGTTTTAGATTGCTGTGTTAATTTTCTAGGAACAAAATCAAACTTCTTTTGTCAGTGGCCCAAACAAATGCTGAAAATGCTGTAGCATTCTTTTAGACCAAATTGCTTAAATTTTTTCCAAGACCAGGCTGTTCTTGCCAGCCTCACCCTTCTGAGGTGGGGGAAAAGGCCTTTCTGTACCTTTCTGCAGCAGGCTGTGTTAGATGTGATGGCATCCTCTGGAAGGGACCAGACCCTGCTTCAGCATTTCCATGATGGTGTGCCTGCTGAGCAGTGGCTGGGGTGGCCTGAGCCTTCTGCTGCTTGCAGTCTGGAAATACTGGGAGAGCAGTAAGTGCAGATCTTCACTCTTCTGCAGTGCTGCAGTTGGCTGCTTGCTTCTGTCTCTGGGTGGGTAGACTGTGTCCTCTCCCTTTCCCTTCTCTCCTTCCTGTTCAGCTTGAAAGTTTGACAGTTCTGTGAATTGCTGTTGCTGGGTGTCCCTTAGGGTGTCTTGCCAAGCTTTGTTGGTCCCTGGTGTAAATAAACGGGGCTAATCATGGTTGTAAGCAAAATATTCCATTGTTTCTGAGAAGCATCTTGTTTTCTTGTAGGCGTGAATACATCCCATGCCCCACTCCTCAAGCATACAGCGATCTTGCTGAACACGTGGTGGTATGAGTAGGAAATGGGGGTCTCATGTTTGACTCCTCAACCCTTTGGAGGTTGTGCTGCTGCCTCTGCAAGAACACGACCCTGGGTCATCTATAGGGCCTGAGCCTGACTCATTGCCAACAAGGTGCTGAGGTACATCCCAGCCGTGCTGTGTGGTTTGGGGGAGATTGATGTGATCAGTGGAGGTCCCTCCCCCAGGAGTCACGTGCCCTTGAAGAGGGTGCCATGGGGAGACTTCTGCTTTGTCTGGTTTCACTCGAGGTGGGAGGGAAGGAGGTTGGCAGAGCCAGACAGCATGCCTCCTGCCTTGGGGCATGGTGCGAGATCGGCGCGGCTTAGGTTTACTGTGCAGCTCGTTTTACCCATATGCAAAATAGATGTGTAATGATGCCAGGCTTTGTTGTGGAATTGAGGCTTAATTAATTAATTAATTGATGTTTGCTAAATGTCTTGGGATTCAGGAATCACTGCATGTGCCCCAGAGCAGCGGCAACACTTTGAGGTTGGAATCATCTCCTCTCGGATGCTGAGGTTTTCCCAAAGCAGAAGCTCCAGCCCCTCCCTGCCCATCTCATCTCTGGTTTTCGTGCCACACATTACTTCTATGGCTTGCTCCCTTTGACTTCTCCCTAAACAAATAAATAAATAAACAATGTACTTAATGCAGTCGGCACATAGGGCCATTGCCAAAATAATTTCACAAAGCAGCAGAGCTGGGTTGCCAAGTGTCTCGTCTTTTATATAAAGCATTCTTCAGGAAGCAGAGTTGCACAGGGGGGGAAAAAAAAAAAACAACAAAAAACGAAGAAGAAAATGTTATAAAAACTATCACTGCAGTAAGAAACATTTTCTTCCCCCACAGGGAGAATGTCTGGGCCATGTCATGGTAGGATCAAGGGAGTCTATTTTTATTTCATCTTAAAGGCCCCTCTCTCATTTCATTCCTGCACTCCCCCTCCTAAAGAGCAGCTCTTCACTGTGCTGGCTTGCAGAGCTCTGTTAGATTAGCGTTCAAAGGCAGGGCTGTGGGATGGTCGTCTTGTATGCGAAAATATTTACCAGTGGATTTTGGGTGGAGAGAAGGCTGTTTAAACAGTGTCATTGCCAGAATGTTTATTAGTCTGATATGATTAATGATTGAGGAAAGTGAGCGGAGATTTTTTTTTGCAGGGAGTGCGAGGAGGAGGCGACAAAACCTTAACATCAGAAAATAGAACTGCATGTTGTAAACGTGTGTTTTTGTTGAAGGAGCTTATATATGTATATACATAAACTTGTATATATGTTTAGCGTGTGTTCTCTTATCTTGGTCAGTGCGAGCTGTTTTGGATTGGCTATGGCATGTCTCCAACCAGAGCAGTTTCCCATGGGAGTTGCTGTGTTCAACCACAGGATCTGCACCCGGTGAGCTGCCCAGGGCTGGTTGGACCTCATCCTCCAGAACTAAAGCTGTGTTTTAGCAGTGTGCTGTCTTTAAGTATCAGCGCTCCCTACAGCATCCTCAGCACTGTGTGCTCGCAGGTTGTAAGGCCGGTGTGTACTTACAGTGTAAATAGTGACATCGTTTCTCGAGCTAGTATCAGTAATAGGGAATGGGAGCTATACTGAAGTTACAGAACAGTGTTGAAATTGGCTTTCTGAACTTCCCCCCATTTCGATATTTAATCTAACAGTGTCACGTAAGATCATTTCAGCCTCACAGCGCAGTCCTCCCATGCTATAGCTGCCATCTTAATGGAATATGAGCGTAAACTGTATATAATACTGTTCCTATCCATCACAATTCATTTGAACTTCATCAGGGTTACTGCGTGGCACCACAGCGTAATTAACACAGTATGCATTAGCTGTACGTTCATTTGTCCTATATTTTGTTGAGAACAAATCACCAGCCATAATCTATGGTAGGAACAGCTTCTGCTTTGGATTCTTAATGCCTCTATATGAATAACCTAAAAACTCATTGGCAATGGATAATTTGAAGTTAGTGATGTTAGATAATTTAAAAATCTTATGAACAGAAACTGTTTTCTGTTGTCCCCTTCCTTCATCTAGGAGGGAAATTTGAATTTTCTGTAGTGCATTGTCAACATCTCTGGATGTGGTATCAGTGGGGGAAGTCCTCACTGTACAGCTTGTTGTAACAAGTGTTGGAGTTTCTCCAGGGTTGTGCTGTGTCAGCACTGGGGACCCTTCAGTAACACTTTTTCCTCCTCCTTGTAATTACATGGTTCTAAAGTCCTGCTCTTCTCCTTGAGTTGCAAGCACTGGAATCTTCACTACTGCTAGTATGAATGCTGGCATGTGTCTTGCGCGTTGTGCCAATGAACAAGGAAAGAAAATCAATTAACAGGGTAGTGCTCAAACTCAGCTGTATGTGATGTCTTTTCAGAGTGCAAGTCGCTTAACATAATTCCCAGATTGAAAGAAAAGCATTGTGAGCAACGGTTCCTGCTGTATGTTTTTATGACCAGTGCAATGATGCTATTCCTCAGAAGTTTGCTGGACAGAAATTGTGAATCAATCCAGTATGTATTACGTAAGCAGTATTTCAGATGAATTTCTGAATCAACAAGTTGTGTAGTCCTTAAAAAATACGAAAGTGAAAGTGGTATTTGCACAAAGAATGAAAACGTGATCGAGAACCCTTCCATTTTTATTTAAGCACAGATGGTGTGGTGATGAGCATGGGAAGAACACGAATCGGTCAGAATTGTACAAATGTTAAGTTTGCAATGCGCTCTCTCCCTCTCACGTTGCCTCTTGCTTACTTCCAGGTTTTTTTTTCTTTTCTTTTCATTGTAGATTTTTTCTTCGTCAGCATTTTGCTTATATTGTCAATATTGCAATGTTTGTTCGGCTCCGACCTGGAAAGGTATTCGATTTTGCAGCTGACATTTATTTACAGGGTCACCTTTTAGTCTCTGTGTTACGTTGCCATTTCTATGAACCATGTATCACAAGCAATATAACCTGCTAGCTAGAGGTCTCAGAGAAGACCGTTCCTTTCCCTGAGCCCCCAGTAAAAGGTGGAGGGTGGGAGCTTATATCAGTTTGCTGAGACATAAGAAACCTTTCAGACCACATCTGGTTGAAGTTTTTCTAGTATTGTATTGTACTTCTGTTACAAAGTGTGTGGCTTCACTGGTTTGGGTGGTTTTGAATCTCTTAAGAAGTTTTTACTGCAATTTTTCTCTGTTGCAACGATCTCCTTTGTATATTGCCAGCAGTTATTCCTTTAGTACTAGGAGCAGAGGGTACTGTGTCTTTGAGTGTTTTGACACTCATTGCTTTAGTTCTTGAGTCACGTCTTATGTAAGTCTCTTGAGTAGGTTTCAGGTTGCTATTTAGAGGTGATGATATGCTTCTCGTGTAGATACCATGAAGGCAAGGAGCTCTAGGCATTGATTGTCTTGCTCTCTCTGTCCTCATTATGTTTTCTCGTGATTTTCAATGCTTTTTTATTTGTATGAACAGTCATGAAAGGCAAAAGGTGAGAAAATGGATTCTTGGAAAATGTGTGCCCTTAATTGCCGAGGCAAATAGTTACATCCAGATGTAAAGTGTTGCTGGTTATCTAAGTGAGTTAAAAAGAAGAAGTCGCTGGGTACTAGCCCATTCCTGTTAAGGTGCTCTACTGTGAATGCAGGAATGTAAATCCAGGTGTTCAGGTTTGAAAGCTTTATGTAACATCAAAAGAAGGAAGTGGAAAGAGGAAGAGAAAGAGGGAGGCAAGGAACAAGTAATACGTGGCTTGCGGGGAAGCCTCAGATATTCAAAAACTGTTACTCGAGGCTTGAACTTTTTCAGCTTTTTTGAATATCAACTTCCTGCACCATTCTATATGACTTTTTATCGTGATCTTTAGGCTTCCCTTTCTTTACTTTTCCTTATAATTCTCTAAGCTAGAAAATGTAGGGGGAGAGCAAGAGAGCATGAGTGCTGCTTACATTCTTGCATTATCAAGAAAGATGAGGGGTAGATAAAAGATTAAATTTGTGAATTAGAACTGAAAAAAAAAGTTCAGAACTTGGATCCACTCCACACGATGGGAGATGCTGTGAAGTTTTGTGCTTTGTTTGTATAAGATGGTCAGAAGGTTACTTTCTTCTTGCTTTGGAAAGAAAGCTGACTCCGGGCCTACTTGAAATCTTGCAGGACTTGCTAAAAATCATAGGAGTTGGTAACAAAAGTCCTGGGTGACTACAGCACATAACTCTAGATGATTGTTTTGCCTCTCTGTCTTCATGCTTCTAAACTACTTGTGTTAACGTGCCTGTTATTAGGGCTGCAAGATGTCTTCAGAGTCTTCATAAGGTTTCTTGAAATTGTCTGCAGAAAAAAGATTTAGGATCATGTTCTTCGTGAAAAGTTTTTAGAGCTTACACAGTGTTTTCTCTACAGCCATCAGAAGCACCAAAACGTCCCATCGTGAGCTTTTTACTTTGTTCAGTAGCTATCTTGCTGAAGAGGAGCATGGACTTGAAGCTTATCGTGAGTTTCTCTTGGTATTTTAGGCTTGTTGTGTACGTGTACAATGCTTGTTTGACTTGTAAGCAAAATACCGTGTATGGTTCCGGGAGTGGGTAGTTTCAGGGTTGTAAGTGTACGTTACAGTGTCATGTACAGTTCGTACATTACAGTGTACTTTCATGTGTAGTCTCATACTGTTTGCTGTGGTGGGGGCATTGCTCTCTGGTACTAGCAGAACTTTCAGGTTTTGTTGGTAGTAGTAGTGATCTGTGCTTGCCTCGCCAAAAGTCTGCTGAGTGGGTGTTTCAGGGATGAGATTTAGTGCTTACTTTCGCAAGTTCTGCAAACAATATCTGACTTAATAATTTTGCTTTCTTCTTGTAATTACATGTTCTTTCTTTTTGGTAATGCCTTCAGAACTTCTCAGTTCATTATCGACTCTCAGAACATAATTTAAGGAATAATGTGTATCCTGACTGGTCATAACGAAGCTGAAATTCCATCTTGGGCTTCTGGTGTCATCACGGAACCGGGATGGAATTACGGCTTTAATTTATGTACTATGGGGGATACATTATTTATTACTATGCATTAGAAAATGATTAATCTCTGCTTGTGTTGCAAGACTATCCTACTGCTAAAAGTCCCCAGGAAGTGCTGAGACATTGTAGAACTTCTTGTGCAGATTACAGCTTTGTGAAGCTGCCAAAAAGGCCACTGCATTATTCAAAAACTGCTAGAGGTGATGAAAATTTACACAGCCACTATGGGGTTTTTCCTAACCAGCAGAATTCCTACAAGGCTCTAACTTGCTAAACCTGAGCATTTCCCTACCTTTAATTCCTTTTAAGTGTCTCATTTCACCTGAAGCCCTGATCGGATCAAACGGGGTGAGGAGCGCTGTGTCTTGAGGAGCCCGATTCAACAGAGCGCTTTAACCGTAGTCAAGCTCCACTGAAGACAACGGAAATTAATCATGTGCTTAATTGGTTTGATGAATCAGTTCTTTAATTTCTACTTCTTTGCTTGTTCATAAAACCCATTTCTTAACCCTCGGCTTCCCAAAATTGTGCATCTGTGAATCCGTGAGTATGGGGAAGCAGCACGGGAGCGATGTGAACTGTTAGAGAATTGCAATGAAATTAACTGATCCATCTGCTTTTCATTCCAGCAGACACTTTGTTTTCGTTTTATGCTCCGATACGCTTTGATTTTTGTGAGGTTTTCTAGTAGTAGTGAAGTCAGTGATGAGGTTCTGGTCACTGGTCACTGGCCATGTGACCAGTTGTGGCATCCACAACTGTGGCTGTGCTGACCTGGAGTCATCGTGTTCCTTCGTGGCCAATTTTCGGTGGGGTTCAGTCTTTCTGCTGGAACAGGGGATTTGTCACCTTGCCTCTTACAGCCTGTGGACATGAGTTGGTGTGGAGACCTCATAGCAGCAGCTACACCGAGCGGCTGTGACCATGTAACAGAACTGATCCTTGCCTCTTCAGATGCACGTTAGCATTTGAGATTTGGGAATGGGGGCTGCAATAACGCGTTTGCAACTGCTGTGACCTGGCTTGGAAGAAAGAAGGAAAAAAACCTCAAACCCTAAGGACTTGTAGGAATTTAATTAAAAAGTCGTAGCAAAATGTCTTTGAAGTGTTGAGCTGGATCTGAAGAAAAGAACTAGATATTTGTAAAAGATCAAACAGATATAAATACTTTAAGAAAAGAAGTCACCGATGTAAATTAAATGAATGCTTTATACTAGTACAAAAAGTATTACAAAAAATTAAATACTCCCACCTTCAATGGCAGCATTTTTATCTCAGGCTCTGATGACATGCATAAACCACTCAGGTTTCAGTCTTGTGGGTTATATTGTCACCAGAATCTCTGACTAACAATACAAGAAAGTCTCACAAATGACAGTTGGATATAGAATGACTCTAAAATGATTTTTTTTTGTTTTATTATTTCATATGTTTAAGCAAAAAAAAAAAAAAAAAAGAGAGAAACTCTCAGTGCCTACTGACTAACTGAGCCTGATGGAGAGCGTTATCCTCTGCCTAATTTTGGTGGCCGTGTTGTAAATCACAGATGTGGAATCTAAAACCCAGCGACGAAGTTGATAATCCTTTGGGTGCAAGCATCCTGAAGCTGGTGTGCAGAAAGGCGTGCAAAACACGCCGGCAGCTCTCCCCCACACAAAATTAAAATAATTGTCATTTAACAGGGAATACCACGGGAATCAGAACGAGAGACATCCAGCCCTCATCAGCGCGAGAGCTGGAGAGACGGCTGCAGTTTCTAGGCAGAGTTTCATCCCGCTGGAGCTGTATAAATAGATCACTGGTGCCATGCAGATCTGCGCGGGACCAATCGCCGCTCCCTCCCACATCACGAGGAGAAGCAGACGAGCAGGGCTCTGCGGCTGCCTCTGCTGTGGTGCTGGCACCGGGCGGCGGGGGCTCCTGAGGGCAGGAAGGCTCGCCCAGGTGGTGCTCTCCCCTCTGACGGAGGCTGGCACTGGGCTTCCGCAGGTGTAAGCTGCTGCTTTAAAGCCTCCTTTAGATCTTAAATTGGCCGTGGCGTTTGCGCTGGCTTTCTGAATGGGTTGCAGCCTTGGGAATCTGGTAGCGTGTGAATTGAGATAGCGTGTCACATCAGCAGAGAGAAAGCCGGCTGTTAACCATTGAGGGAATTATTTCACATGAGACTGGAAAGCCTTCCTAAGCCTTGCAGTTTTACACTTACACCTGCGGTTTTTTTTCTGCCAGCTACGACTATTGCTGTCAGTGTTCTGCAGGGAGGGGCTTTTAAGTTGGCTGATAGAAATGAGGATGAATGTATGCATTAAGGGTGGGTTTCTCAGGGTCCTTCAGCTGGCTGTGTCTCCTGCTGGTGGTGTATTAATTGTGGTGAGCTGTCACAGTCCCTCTGGATCCTGGCCCTGGAGGCCAGGAGCGACCCTGGGTATGTGTTTCTGTGCAGATGAGAAGGGCTGAATTGTCTGCATTAGTCTCTGTGAGGAGCGCCGTGAAAGGCAAGCTGGAGGAGAGGAAAGGAAAAGAATGGGAGGAGGTTTTAAGATAGGATTAGGACTCCATACCTTACTGACATTGTGCCCGACTGTGGAAGATCAGTCTTAAGGTAGCGCTGTTAGACTTGCCAGCCACTCTGCAAGAGCTGCCCTCTTTGTGTCCTGCAGAGGGAACCCAGAGAGACGCAGCTCCGTTCACCCTGGGCACAAGGTTCAACTGTTTTACGCCCCAGTTTTCTTTGTGGGTGGGTACCAGTCGGGTAACCTGGCTGTTGTGTGCTGACACTTGGGGCTGGGTTGAGCTCGGCGTGCTGCAGGAGCTCCCGAAGTTGTGTAATTGCAAGTTTACTGTCATGCAGCAGACGACTGATGGC
The DNA here is from genome assembly GCA_028571105.1 of Tragopan temminckii. NCBI lineage: Eukaryota > Metazoa > Chordata > Aves > Galliformes > Phasianidae > Tragopan > Tragopan temminckii. The sequence goes on along the minus strand of JAOWBP010002052.1, from coordinate 7,613,606 downwards.
ATAATTTGTATTTTCAAAATACATAAGCAGCTCAGCCTAATCAGGTGGTGTGGTAAATACTTCCAAGAGATAAAAACAAGGTATTAGAGCAGGAAACGAAGTTACACACTTCCTTTAATGAGCTGCATATTGTTTGATCATGTTTTTTCATATACATGAGCTTCTGCGTGCCAAATTCTAGTAATAATTGGCAGCTACTTCACAGTCCTAGAGAGACAATGTTATAAATACTAGGAACAGTCAAAATGAATAGACGTGTCAGTTTGCTTTTCAGACTGACATGACTAACAGGCGATTAGCACCGACGGTAGCAGGCCGGTTTGTTGTTCACCTCGATCCCTGCAGTACAGAGGGAAGGACTGCTGGAGGAGCAGGGAGGACGGCTCAGCTCCCCGGGCAGTTAGCTGTGGTACTGCTGCCCGGCTTGGGTTACACTGCTGGCTGTGCCGATGTTTAGCTTACAAATCTGAGCAGCCCAGCTCAATTCTTGGAGTCCTGAACGTTAAGCACATAAATGGGTACGTTTGGGGTTTGAAAGAGCCTCGTTGGCTTATTCTGGAGAGTTTCCAGCAAAACTTTACGATGCAGGAAAACCCCCAAATTACAAGTCTTTTACCACTTCCAGCGGGTGGCTTGTGATGTTGATGGGATAGAAAGCAGAGGGAGTCCACGGCCGTTTGTTCATAGATGCCGGTAATCCTCAATGTTTGAAAAAATCAAAATACCCCATGTTTTTGCATGCAGGTCAGCTACTATTTTTCAAAGGCAAAGATTTTAAATAGCAAATACTAACTTGAGGAGGCTTTGAGGAAAGCACTTCTGAAAAAAATGCTCAAATGGCAGTGAAGGATTTTTGGTTTCCATTTAGCTTTTTTTTCTGTGATACAAATGTGGCTATACTTGCGCTCATGGGGATTTGGCCGTGTGGGAGTAAGGGGAACAGATCACTCTCACAGCGAGAGATTTTATTGAAAATCAGTTCGTTTTTCATGATAATATCCCATTAACAATTGCAAAAACATCCAGGAAAACAGTAAGTTCATGGGTGGATGAAATATTTTTGCAGAGCTTGAATGTGTCTGCACCCTTACATGCACAAGAAGGGTGATTCCTGCTTCTGAAGGGATTCTAAGCTGAAATTGTATGTTCTGTATCATACTGGATTAGCATAAGCCTAAAGGCATTTAATGGTCCTGGCTAATATTTCAGTCTCTTAGTTTGTGTTTAAAGCTGTATGTTGGTTAATCTGAAGTATATTTTACTTTTAAATGTATATATACCTGCTTGTTGAAGCATGTGCATTTTAGCATCAAACAGGAGTCCAGAGACTAGCACTGGAGGAGGGGGTTTGTAGCTTTGTGGAAACTGCTGTGTTACTTTTAAAGTGATTGTGTGCTGGTTGTTCGCTTTATTTAGTTGTATTCCAGTTGCTGAAAGCTGCATGTTGTCTTTTCTGTCCATTTGAAGGAAGGCTGTGCAGTTGGTTTCCGTGCAAACCTCGGTGATTCTGCAGAGGCTGGCTGCTGGGTTACTTTCATTTCGTGCAGTTGGCCACGGGAGGGTTACGTGGTGCTGCAGTCACTGCTGGTGGGCAGCAAAATGAAACACTACGTGTGACATCGAGGAATGTAGAGAGGAGAGTATACTATTAAAATGTGTGCTGGTTGGTGCTGGAAAATGAAACTGTGTTGAGTGAGCGCTAGCTTTGGGGTGACAGAACTTTGCAGGTTGGAAGCAGTTTTATCCTCAGTTTGAACAACTCCTGAAGAGAGCAGACTGCACTTCACCCCATATCACTACATGTGTGTGCGTGTAGAGGTACAATATCCAGTATAAGTTGAAAATTTGTTTTTTTTTTCTCTGTTTACAAACTGTGCTCGCTAAGTGCATAGCAATATGCAGCATTCTGAATTTTCCACAAACTGAGCTTTGTAACTGATGTTGTCATTATCTATCTTATATCATGAATCACATTAAAGAAAAAGTACCTTGTTTCGATCCTCCAGGGGAAAAACCCTTTCTCTTCCTCACCTCCCTCTAAAAACCCCAGACACCTACTTGTCCTGTGTCATCTGAAGCAGATCTGACTCTATTATCTGTACCTAAATCTCAGATACACTTTTCCTGTCTTGCATAGGAACAAAATGTTGTCCCAGTTCCTCTAGTTGCAATTGAGTAGTATCACAAACAAGTGACAGTAGTAAATAGAATGTGTTAAATGGAACAGAGGAAAGATTACAATTTAATTCCCCAGAAAACATAACTAATATTATTCATAAGCAGAATGCAATTCGTGGTGAGTAAAAGTAAAGCTGTGTTTCACAGCAGCATAAGTAAAATAAATCTCCCTGGGCAAGGCTCTGCTTGGATTTGATACTAATTAATCTTGCAGAATTAGCACTGCAGCTCTGAATTTTCACATCAGATCTGGTTGTTTACCTTTCTTGCCAGTCCAACATCATTTTTCAAGGACCAGGGCCGATTTTTTAGCTTGTTTTCTTTCCTGAGCTTGCTGTCTTTCTCTTACTCTCCCTGTAATAGCTTTGGAATCCGCTGGCCAGTTTCAGCTAAATTTAACAGAAAGGTTGAGATCACAAAGACCTTGAATTCCTAGCAGTTTTATGAAACAGGCGGTCGGATGTAGGGCGGCGACAAGCTGGTAACCTTTCTGAAGGAAAGGCTTGTCCATGCTGTTGCAGGTGGGAGAGGGCACTGGGGTGTGAGCAGCTGTGGGGCTTCCAGGGCTGGGCCAGTTTTGCTCAGAGCATGCCCCTTACTGTGCCAGAGGCAAAGCCCCATAAACCAGCTGTCCTGACCTCCACCGCTTACGGGACTAGCTGGTCTTTTAAGGGTCCTAGCTCCTTCTGTGTTTCCTGTACTTGCTTAATAAATGTAGTATTTTTAGGTTTCTAACTTTCCTCTATTCTATGCCAGCAGCTCTCTTTTTCATTTCGCGTGTCCTACAGGTAGCAAATGGAACCAGAGGGAGACAGAAAAAGTGACGTGACGAGGGCTGGGTGGGAGAGCTAGTGTTGCAGCCGCTCGCTCTTGTTCCACACGCAGAGTTCCTAGTGAATGAGATTTAAGCACTGAGGTTGGTTATTAAAGGTCCAAAACCTTCTCAGATGGCTTTGGTAATTGCAAGATGAGAGATTAAGTGCAAAGCTACTCTCTTAAAAATTAAGCTCACCAGAAGCTATGGGTCTTGCTCATAGAAACAAATATCTTTGAAAGAAACACATGCAAATTGACTGCTTTTAAGAAAGGGGACAAACAGCATGTTAGCTGTGGTGACAGGGCCCAGCTTCCCCTGCTGACTTTGCCCTTTTCATTCATGAAAACGGACAGTAGTTGTGAAGTGAGATTGTGGATTTTACAGAGACTTCCTCCTCGTTTTGGCTTCCGGCTTGCAGTGAGCTCAGAGCTGTCTCATGTGGAGGGCCAGTGTAAGGCACGAGAGGGAGAGAGGAAGCTCTCAAGAAATATTGGGGTACAACAAAGGGGTTTCACTTGTCCTCGGCCAGGTCCTCAGAAGAGCGCTCAGGGTCATTCCTGGTCTCAAATTTGTTATCAAGTCCAGAAATGTTTAACAAAAGTTGAGCAGATGGAGCAAGCAGCTTTAGTTTGTTTATGCGCTGGGAGCGCAAGGCAGTTTCCATCACCAGGTACTTTTTAACAACTTCCAGTGAAACATTTGTGTTCTATGCTCTTATTGCTTGCAAGGGGAAAAATGGACTGTGAGGAAAAGATGCTGTGTCCCTTCTTGGTTATGTTTGCAATAAGTGTTGTAGACTGTGTAGATGGGTGGCTTCTGGACAACGGCCTGCGAGCCTCCAAGTGGCTTGCAAACCTCTGTGAGCTCAGCTCATAGTTGGAAGAGGTGACTGAGAAAGTTAGGCATCATGTCACAGGATTCTTAGCCTTCCATGTGCTGCAAAAAAGTGGATTGAGCATCTCACCACTAAAATTAATTATGAGACACTGAAAGATTTTGAAAATTTCAAGATTTCTGGTGATGTAGGAAAAAGAACAGAAAGAAGAAAAGAAGACCCACCCTGAGAAAAATGTCAGAGGATATTTGCCTTAAGCTGAGGTGTCAACACAATCATCTTAGAAAGCCGTTACTGCCTGAAATTTTCTACTGGCTGTTTCTGTGACTACTACCCAAAATTTTCTATTTTTCAGGGTTTAGTGGGAGAAAGGTAGTGTTTTGTGTTTTCTTTTTTTTTAAATTCAGTTTGGTTTATATTTTCCTTTCTATAACCATTCTCTACTGTTTAGGCAAGAAGGTCAGAAAAATATTTTAAGGAGTAATAGAAGTAATTTTACAGCTACAGAAATTGTTAGTTGTAACAGAAACTACTTTGTTCTTTCTTCCCTTCTCTCTCCATTGTTTGCTTCAAGATTGCTGTCACCATTAGGCTGTTGTAATATTAAAATATAATATTTTTTATGGTGGCAATAAGATGAATGACAGCAAAATACTTTCTTTTTATGGTTATAACAGTGTCAGTAAGTTGTGTAGACCAGCTGGGGAGGATCTTTGTGGTGCCAAACTTGTTTCTGGGATCCTGAGGACTACATCAGGCACGTTTCAGGGTTTCTTTTCCTTCTGAGCAGTAAGGTCCCACGGAGCGCATGCCCATTGGTTGTGCTCCAAGACAGCTTGGTGCTTCTAGTTTAGTTCCTCTTGGGAGGGATTCAGTTCATGTGCTACAGGATCATCCCACAACACAAGCAAAAGCCCAGGCAGGAGGGAGACTTTCTTCAAAAGCAATAAGCCTGATCAGAACAAAAGCAAAAATGGAGACACGTCCCACAGGGACACTATGAAATAAAGGGATGGAAAGAAAGGTGTATTTCAGCTGTCTGATCTCATGGCTGTACCAGTTAATAAAACACATTTCATCATTTTTCTTACTTGATGTTCTTCCCTTTTCTTTGCATTTAGTACTGAAAGGGGAAGGTTGATGCGAGTAGGCCGCAGAGAAGGAAGGCTGTTTTGAGAAGTTAGAAAGAAGAAATCTTCTACCAAAAGAGGGGTCATATCTTCTTTTAGGAGCATAAAAAATGCCAAGTGATTGTTAGATGCTAAACAAATCATGACCCATCTCACATTTGTGCATGACTTGCTAACATTAGCATGTGCCTCTGGGGACAGCGCTCACATCCTTAAACAAAAGAGGGTGCTCAGATACTGCAGTGAACTGAGGTTATCAGCCATTGTAATAAAAAGATGTGTTGACTCCTTTTGGTGTGTGTCCTGAGGCAGGAAAGGAACATATGGTATGGTGAGACGTAATGTCATTATTGCTAGCATGACTTTGAAAAATGTATGATGTTACCTCAGACAGTAGGTGTGAGAGCCAGTCTGGCAGATGTGACAGTCCTGCTTTCTGAATTTGACAGTTGGCAGCCCAAAGAGCCTACTACCAAACCCGTTATTTGTCAGAGTGCTCGTGTTACGATTTATGCTGAGGAAAAGGAAGTAGAAGTAGAGATGACAGAGGCAGTAGCACACTGCTTTAAGAACAAAAAAAATTGTGTCTGGACAAGTAGGCTTCATCTGTTTCAGTGTCCTGTCTGTCCTTCATTAAAAGGGTAGATTTGGCTGCAGTAGCCAACCTGGTTTTGTAGCCAACCAACTCTCTTGACCCAGACAGAAGACAACATTTGTTCTCTGTGTGGAAGGTTTTTATTTGCTGGCCAGGCTGCTCCCATGCTCTTGCTGATCTCAAATTGTAAGATTTGTTTGTTAATTGCAATAGTGCTGAGCTGGTTGTGGCTCAGTTATATTTTTGTTCTAAAAAAAGCTTGTGGTCAGACCTGAAAACTTTACTGCAGCAAAGGTCGCCAGAGGTTTTTCCTGAAGTGTCCTGTTTCTCTGTGGTGCTGGGGATACTTAAATATATAAGGAATATAGATTATGCAATCTCTGTATGTACCATCAAATTAATGCATTTCAGATTCCAGTGTCGTATAGATAGGAGGTGGGTGAGCCTGAGCGAGTAAGGCAGAAGATAAAAGGAAAAATTCCAGGCTCATCTGTCCCAAAAAGCATAAAATTTCTTCTTTTTTCTAAGAGCCCTTGAATTTGAGGAGCTCGGAATGTATCTGAACACTGCAAATCATCATGTCACACTTGATTTTCTTAACACCTCTTTCAAGGCCATACATGGCATTTAGCAGAGTTACGAATCTACAGCTTTTCAGCGGCAGAGCACGAGTTTTACAAAAGATGTTACCTGACGGGCTGTGAGGATGTGAACACATGACATTCAGGTGTTTGTGTGCTGGCACTCTTGGCGTTCAACAGAGAGGAGCGCAGGAGGTTTGCATCAGGATGAACGTAGGTGGCTGTATGTCAAGTCCACATGCAGCAGGATGAGCCTCAGATGCGTGGCACAGTACATCTCTTGAGACATTAGTGCTGTGCTCAGATCCTGGGATAACGAGGTATTTATGAGGGAGCCCAGGAGGGCCTGCAGTCTGTGCCTGGGGAAGCTGGGGTGATTACGACTTGGAAAGACCTAACAACCTTCTGGGCTAGGGGGAGAGCATGTCTCTGCATCTCTTTTTAGTGATAAAGAGGATGCATTGAGGCACAGGCACAGTAAGTGAGGGCTGGTAGCCCTTGCTCCGGATATCAGGGAATAAAATCACTCTGAGCTGCTAAGTGGGGAGCTTATGGTTTTCATGCTGACTCCTTGTCAGAGGCAAGGAAGGGCAGCAGACCCTTTTCTGCAATGTCTGGGGACAAGAATTCCTATTGGTGGAATGAGTGGTGCGCAAAGAGCCTGGTGCTGCCATTTCCCCATCCTTTGTAGCTAGCCATCAAATGAGATTTAGCCTGCCCCAAATCCCAAAATGTGGACAGGAGAGTCATCTTCTCACCATCCACAGAAAACGTAAGCTGAGTCTTCCTCTGTAGTTTGTTCTGAGGTTTATTTCCTTTCTTTACTTGATTCTTTGTTTCCACTGCCATGGTTTTTCATCAGTTTTGATCATAGTCAAGCCATGCTAAAATAATTAATGTACCAGTTGACTGGAGTGGATAATCAGTTCAGTCCATGCAACTCATGCAGCGCTTTGAGAGAGACACAATTGCTGCAGGGGGAGAAAGGTCCCACTGGTGGCATTTCATCAGCTTGCAGCTCTTGGGAGGTTTTCTTAAAGTCCCTGGCTGACAAAGCAAGGGGAATTATCTGTCTCAGCTTGCATTAAAAGGCAAAATATTTCCTCCTTACAACAGCAGAGCAGCATAGCACTTGTTGCATTCCTACAGCTCCAAAGGCAGAGAAAAAGACCCTGTGATTTTTGTCTGATATCAGAACTTTTAAGGAAGTAAGAGTTAGGAGGAGATGTGAGCTGATTGATCATTGTTTAATTTCTGGGCATTAGGAGTACGGCATGCTGTAGGCTTGATGAGATGCTGTTGTGATGGAACCCGGACTAAATTCAGCCTCTTTTCAGCTGGCAGGGTCAACGCAGTGTGTATGGGAGGAGGATGAGAATTTATGCTTCACAGTAAGTCTGCCTTTGGCTGTGCTGGGGGGCTGGAGGAACTCTGCACCACCTCATTAGTTGCAGAGTTGTTCGAAGCTGCATCCGTTTCTCCAGAAGGGGGAGAGTGGAGTAGTTGGATGCTGGAGGAGCGCACCCTGTACAGAACTGTCCTTCCTCCCTGGCTCAAGCCTGGGCACGGTGCAGAAAAATCAAGGCACTTAGAATTATGCTGTCAGATCTACTCGCGTAGGTTTTTGCAAAGTCCATCGCATCTGACTGTCAGTTGTGTGACTGAATCGTTATGCATTAAAGTTTCACCACTGTTTTTAATACCGTAACCAAAAAAAAAATCCCTCCCTCGCAGTAAAACCGCTTTTCATTTGGCAAACCCTGATTTGTTGCTTCTTTTTCTGTAAAGATCAGATGGGTAACAGGAGCTGTACAGCAAATGAATGTATGCTACTCGAGATAGTAAAACACAGGGCTACAATAGGCCTTTTCTGAGCAGCTGTAAAGCTACTGTGTGACTACAGTGAAACCATTCAGCCTGCCCCATGCCTGCTGGGAGCACCCAGGAAGAGGGAGTTGTATGGGTGGAAGGGCTGTCTGCAGAACAGATTCAGACAGGGGCAGAGCCATGTCCGGCACCTCGGTTTGGCTTACCAGGTTGTTTCTAGGGGATGCGAAGTTTCAGTTTCACGTGAGCTCAGAGGTATCTGCAGCTTTGCCCACGTTACCACATCACCACTAATTCAGCGTGGGTGTTGTGTTTCTTACAGCCCTCTGAGATGCTGTTATCTTTGTTGTAGAGATGGGGGAAACTGAGGCACAGGAAAATCGGGGTTAAGCGACCATGTGCATCTTTTCCAACCTTGGTGATTCTATGATTCTATGATTAGGAGCCAAACTCTCATACCTAAAAGGCGCCGTAGAAGCTCAGGTGTCGTTTACAGCTATTCCAGCCCTTCAGGAAGTGTCACATATCATTTGCCCCTAGGTCATGCGACAAGTCTGGGGGATGGCTGGGAATCTGTCCGTCAAAAAACAGTCTGTCTCTTTAACAGAGACATGAGGGCAGGAGGATTTTACACTGTTTTCAGTCTTAAAATAGAGTCCCCAGCCACCTTGTATTTGAGCTGGGGAAAGATGGAGAGAGGCAGGAGCTCGTTGGTTCAGAGTGGGGGCACTCGGTAGAAGAATCCTTTTAACGCTCTTTCTTAAATTAAGAATCGTTTCTGGGTGGCATGAGTCATGGACAGGTTGTCCTCATTTCACTTTGAACTCGCAGCCTTCTCTGGATCTGTGTCACAGCTTTGGAGGGCTCTGTCCCCTCCCTGCAAATCTGTAGGCTTGGCTGCTGGGCGTGAGAGCGGGCTCCTCAAGGGAAGCAGGAGCAGCCTAAGCACGGAGGAGCACAGAGGAGCAGGATAATTTAAATGGAGCATTTGAGGATTTGTTCATGCTGTAAGCAGCTTGCGGGACTGGTGAAACAGGTGCAGCCCCTGGGCAGGTTTAGGGAAGCCCACCTTGCCCCTGCTTTGCGTGTTGGTCTTTGGGCTGAGTTTTGGGTTTTCTCTGAGGGAGGGGGGGAGGCAAACTGTGATGCGGAAAGCTTTACTTCTAGGAGTTTCTGGCCACTTTAGGGAAAGTTGTATTTTCTGAAGTATGTACAGCCACCGAAGGCTGTGGATAATGTCTCCATTTCTTAATTAAAAGCAATGGAAAAAATTGTTCAGAGCTGTCTGTCTGTCATAGCTGAGGGAAGAAAACCCGAAGCAGTTTGGCTCAACTGCACGCAAGGTCAAACTCTCTTGTTTGTCATGTCGTGAAAGTTTGTTGGTTTCGATGGGGTCAGTCACAGGTGTAGCCACGGGAACGGCTCGCCATTCAAGCTTTCGGCGGCACAAGAACGAATGCAGAGGAATAGAGTTGTTGGTGCTCAAAATGGTGCGGAGGGAATAACCGGGATGCCTGCGCTCCAGCGGGGCCGTGCAAATGCAGGAGCGTGCCGTCCAAGGGAAAGCGAGCTCTGTGTCGGCTGGCAGCGCCGGCTGCTCGCAGCCGAGGGGTTTTCCTGCTGACAGAGCCTGGGCTGCCGGCTCTCAGCTGCTGGCTGTGGCACCGCAGGTAGGGGAGAGGAGAGGAGTGGGTGTGCGGGAGGGGACGAGGAAGCGCTCTGCGTAGTGCAGCAGCGCGTAGGTCGCGGTCAGACCCATTCAGACCTTTTTTGGCGATGGTGGAGAACGTCAGAATTGATTGTGTTAGAGACCTGCCAGTTTCTCTTACTCAGTGCTTTGTCGCTCCTCCTCCTCCCTTCCTTCCTCTCCTTTGCTAGGGCTGGATTCTGTAGTGCAGGCACTGTGCAGGTTCCCCAGCACGTCGCTGTGTCCCCTGTTTCAGAAACATCTCCAATTTGGGAGCTATGCATGTTACTGCTAGTAATAACATCAGTAGTAGCACTGCAATGATACTAGAGCCAATCATTGCTCTCCCCTCTAACAGTTTGATGCTTATGTAAGAGTTATTTTTTTTTTCTTGATTTGCATCTCTGGGCTTTCGTCCCTTTTCTCCTTCATTATTTTGCGGAGCCTGGTTGTACACCAGATACTTCTTCAGACACTTTGTAGCGTACTGCCATAGAGATTTTAAAAATGGCATGTTTTTCAGTGGTCTAAAATAGTTGCTGGTTTATTTTGTTGTAAGAGCAACCCACAGAAGAGTGCTTCTGCTGTGGGGAGTTAGCACACTCACTGAAGGTAATGAAATATACATTGGAGAAAGGTCAGGGATTTCCCCCGAGCCACCCACCAATCGCTTGAAATGACATGTTCATTCTGAGTGTTTCTTGGTTTGTTTTTGTTTAAGATCCTGGAGCCCAGGAAAGAGTTTTAATGCAAAGCATCAGAAAAAAACCGCTGCAGCATCTCATGTGAGAGAGGGGAGAGAAGAAGGGAGACTTGCGCAATAACATCTCGAAACACTCAAATGGTTTGAGGTGAGTGGCTGGAGGGTCTTCTCATAAGTTACGGTTAGTCTGTGATTAAATTAATCCTTTTTGCCTCCGAGTGTCATGTTTGTGTCCATGGTAATAAAAATAGCGGAGAGAGGGAAAGAAGAACAACAGCAAAAATATGTAATGCGCTTATCTTTTTGAAAATGGGCCCCGTGAGGTCCAATCCTGCAAACAGGCAATCATTCTAACATTTGTAAGGGTTGAACCTTGTGTAAATCAATGAGGCTATTCTCCCTGAAAGTTAGGCATGCGCCTAAGTATTTCCAAGTTTGGAATCTGTATAACATGGGAACTCTGCAGAAGAAAGCTATTGAAGAAAATGCAACGCACTGCCAGAAAAATGCATATGCAGTTATATTACTGTTGCTGATAATGTCATGAGTAATTGGAGCTTACAGCATTCTTAAGTGATACTTTTGTATTAAACACATAGTTCTCATTTTTATGTTTAAGCACCTCGTTGGTGCTTACCAGACTTCTTGACAGAGCCCATTAGTACTTGACCAGCTTTAATAAATATGTCTCCCTTGATTGCTTCATCAGTGTGTCTTTGAACAAGCAGAGTTAAAAGTATAAAGAAAATAATTTTCTGTTTCATAACCAGAGTTGCAGTTTGCAGTTGGATGTTCGACCAGCAGCAGAACTAGGAGTTCCCTGATTGAAGCTGAATTGCGTTGTCTTGAGTTATTAAATATTTTTAATAAAGACAATTAATTATGAACTCCAGTGAAGAGCCCACCTTTTCCCTCTAGTCTTTCTCTTTTTGTTTTCATTTCTCTCATTAGAAAAAAATGACCTCCAAGTCTTTTTATTTTGTCTAGTTCAGAGGAAATGTTACAGTTGTAAAACCAGCCAATGAAATGCTGCCTAAATGAAAACTGAGAAGGCAGTCTCTACCTTAAAAAAAAAAAAAGTTATTTATTCCTTTCTGACCCACAAGTGTGCCGAAGAAGTCAAAATTACTGTAAGAAACCTGCAGAATGAAAAGAACCAACATAACGTGGTAAAAGCAGGGCATATAACCTCACAACTGTACAGAATATCAAAACCCTTTGCCTGGTGGCATTTGCAGACATTTGTTGCTTACCAGGTTTCAGAAGAAAGGAGAGCATAGCTGGCCCCTGGTGATTGCTCTGTATTTGCTCTGTAGGAATAGAGCTATTAAGTTTCTTTTGAAATAACAGACTTGCTGCAGGGAGCTAAATATTTCCTTTCTGGTTGGTGGACTAGAGCCATTTCTTGGGAAATTGCACCAGTCCTGTAGGCATTTGTACAGATTTCTCCAAAAAAGTTAGAAACTTGCAAATCAGTGTGGACAACACCTTTTTACATGCACTTCTTGCATTAGGGACTGTGAACACAAAAGGGGATACAAGACTCTGCCTGTAGGAGTCTGAGGCAATTTTTGTAGTTGTGAAGTGAGGCATTAATGCAGATACCTTCTTTGAGACAGCTGCCACAGAACATATAGGGGCTCTGGTTCTTACAACTCCCCCTTCCTTTCGCCATCTCTCCATCCATTCCTGCAGCTCAGGTGTTAAAAGACTTTGCTCTCTGGGGCTCACCCTGCTTCAGGCATAGGACAGCAGTTGTGGCCAGACCAGGCTGGTGAGAAAGGGAGAGAACCACAGTGAGCCCTGTGTGATATCTCTGAGCCCACCTCGTTTCCTCCCAGTCCCCAGCATTCCTTCTGAGCTCTGTGGAGTGCAAGTCACAATGCTTTTATTCCTGTCTTTTTTTCATTGACATCAGACAAGGATAACATGCATGATTTTCCTTTCACGGCAGCCTTTTTGCTGTTGGTCTCTGAGGAAGCTCATGTTGAAGTTCAGGGGAGGGTATCTTTGTAGCATCTGCATGACCTTTACAATCATTCGATCAGCTCTCGGTTGCAGTCACAAAATTGTTGAGTCTTGTTTAGATTTCAATGCATTTGGGAGTGGAGGAGCTCGCTGGCAGTATCAGAGAAAGGGAGGTTCTTTGGTGGTGAGAGATGTGTTATGAGATACTGCAGTGTTTTTTTCCAGCACGTGAAGAAGCAGTGCCTCCATCCCCATGTCCTGTGGTGTGAGGCAGGGAGCTGTGTGGGTGCTGAGCAGGCGGAGGGACCGACTTCCTTTAGCCTTTTATTTTTTCACTGGGAGTGAAAATGGGGGACCGAGCCTGCCCGGATTAAACACATGCCTGTTTTGTTTTGCCTTTCTCTGCTCTTCTTTCAGCTGTCAGCGTGCCATGTTCAGATGGCAGTGATCAGTCACAAATTGTCCCCCATCCATGCTCCTCAGCTCTCCTAAACCATTAGTTTAGTGGAGCTCTTCAACAAAGATGGCACCGGTTCGATTTTTTTTTCCCTAGCTAATGGAAAAAGAGGTTGCTTGTTTGTTTGTTTGTGTTTTTCCCCTCAAGTCAGCTGCATTCGTTCCCAAAGCAACTTGTGTTAAGTGGAAATGAGGCTTTGATAATATGTGTGCTTGCTGGAGACTTGCTTAGATTTTTTTCCCTGTATATGGATCTTTTCAATGGGGCGCCTCTATTGTGAAGCAGAAAGAAAGTGCACGGGCTGCCAGGCGCATAATGGAATTGTTCATTTGTTTATGTAAGTGTGTGTAAGCCTTTGTGAAGAGGAGGTGGTGGGGACAGAGAATGGAGACCTTCACTGCGGGGAGCTGAGTGTGTCGTGGCACAGCCGGGGCCCCCTTTCAGCAGGGCACGGCCACGTCTGTGCTGCTGCCCGTGCCCGTGTTGTGTTCAGTGCTGGTAAGCATCACCTGGGATTTTTGCTCCTGAGCCTGACCCACTGAAATGGATGAAGCTGATGCAGCCATTGACTACTCTGGCTGTAAACCACATTAGGCAAAATACACGAAGCCTGTTATATTTCCAACTCCAACCATGTGTGTTGGCTTTTGAAAGAGTGATGTAAACACGAACCATGCCAATACTGTGCTTCCTTACCATGAGGCTATCTGTTACAAAGAATGCGTGGTTTTAGTCGTTTTAGATAAGAGCTTGAACTCAAGCCTTGGATCCAAGCCCACTAGCAGCTTTGCAAAGGGCAGGATCCAGATCTAAAGTTCAGGCAGCTCCTAGCAGAGACTGGTTTTAACTTCATAAAATGGGAGTAGCCAGAAGTTTTAAATTGAGACTTTTGAGCAAGATCTTGATTTTTTTCTCAGCCACCACTCTTCTCTGCATGTGAAAGCATGGAGGCTGTGTTTTCCACACACCAGCTCAGAGAGTGGAGAGGGGCCTCTGTGGTGAGTAGTGTTACACAGCTGTGTGCTTTTTGTTGAGAAGTGTTTTCTTCTTGAGGAGTTAGACCTTCCTTTTGGAAGAAGGTTTTTGGAGGCACAGTAGAGGCTTCAGAGGTAAGATCTTTAAGATTCCCAGAAACCAAGAAGGTGTTAATTGGTCAGTCTGCTGTGGAGCAAAACAGGCTTCAGTGGCTGTGCTCCCCAGCCCCCAGTAGTCCTTAGTTGTGATGCCATAGCATAGTTATGGATGTGAAAAAATAACTACACCATAAAAAAAGCAATTCACAAAGCCTGAACTTTCCTTTACTTACAGGACTCTGTTCTTATC
>JAOWBP010002052.1:7548995-7588164 GCA_028571105.1 Tragopan temminckii | reverse complement strand
GTGACTGCAGGTGTATGATGCTTGAGTTCCTCCAAACATTTCTTTCTTGCAGGTGGTCATCAGTGCAGGTTTGGAGAGCCCTAGCTGTTGGTTCTCAAGGTTTACCATTTGATTATGGTGTAAATACCCAAGATACCCACATTACCTTTTGAAAAAATTGTTGAAAATTGTCCTACAGGCTGAAGAATATTTTCAGGGACTCCAGGTACTATGCCGTGCTGTCTCAAGGTGCCTTCTAATCTCTCTGGTTCTTTGATCCTGATGACTGCCAGCTTTGTATTTGTGTTTAAGAGGAGAGTCTTCATACCTGATTTTCCACCATAGTGGTTTCCTTTCAGTTTTACTCTTCTGTCCTGCGTGGCTTGGCCAAGTTTAGACAACTGAGGTGAGAGCTGCTGTCTTCTAGTCACAGGAACCTTGATTTATGTTGTATCTCCAGGTGCTTTCTGAACAGAGCCATTACAGGCACATCAGCCACCTTACTGGGGCAGTGTATGCGTGAGAAGGAGATTTCCCTCATCTCTGGGACACTTGCAGAGCCTGCAATGGCTGGGTAACTGTATATTGAAGCTTTTGAGGCATTTTTCCTTTTGCTTGAGTAGGTGGTGGTAGGCAGGACTTCTTGGTGCTATATGAAAATAGGTACCCTAGAGTTCAAGGAACCTGTCGTCTACGTTGAGCTGTGCTCTCATACGTTTATGTGAGCTGTGTTGTTATTACACAAAGTACTTCCCAAGATGAATGATCTGTGCTGCTGTAATGTTCCAATGCATGATTAATAGTCTTTTCTGGTCTTAAATGAGACCAAATCTATCCGTTGTCTTACCTTGAAAATCCTCTTACTGCCAATGATCTCATTTTCAAAACCACCTCTAAGGCTACAACTCTAATGCAAGCACCTTCACCACAGCTGCTGTAATGACACCCCCAGATGTAGCCGTGTACATGTGCATGAGCAAAAAGGAATTTGCACATCTCTCAGTATGCCAGTGAGCCTCCCTTACTGGTAGTGCCTGGTTTCACCATGACTAGCAGAGAACACAGTCAAGTGTGTGTGTATGTATATATGTATGTAATTGTTTTTTCTTAAATTGGGACATTGCAGCTATAAATTCATAAAATTACAAGGGCATAACAAAGAGTAGGTCTGTGCAACAGCACTGTTAACTTTTCCTTATTATATCCCTGGAATTCTACCTGACATGGTCCCTCAGTACAAATACTTTATTTGCAAGGAGCTCTGGTTAAGCTAGCAATTTATCCTGGCAATGTGTGAGACTAAGCATACCGGAGAATAAAGAATAGTGCAGCATTTGTGATGATAAAATAATTTCAGGTCATGTCTTTTCTTTCTTTGTGTAGCTTTTCTTTTATTACTGGCACTGAAATGGTTCTTGCAGTGCAAGTGAGAAAACCAGACTGAACCTCCTGTTTTTTTTGTTGGGCTCCCAGCTGGAAACCCCTCCCTCGATTTTCCATTGATAAAGTGTCACAAAGGGAATCCAGAGCAAAGGAATAGGAGGAAGTAGAACAATGTGAAGTCTTGGACTTGAATCACAAAACGAGTTAACTAATGTAGATGCAGCGTTGAACAAGCTGCTGCTTCTTTCATGATCAGGTTCATTTAACTGTGGTCTTAGCATTTGTGGCTGCCCCTAAGTCATGTAACAAATCGACTATTTATTGTCTTTTTTTACTGCAGAGGCTCTTTAAAAGGAAATTGCAGAACATTTTCTTCTCTCCCTTTCTACAGACTGTTTTATCTGACCTTCAAGAATTCAGAGTCACAACGGGGGCCAAGAAACCTCACGTACAAGAATGCTTTTATTGTTAATGTCTAAAATATGTCTTTCACTAATAAAATAAAGGTGTGACATTTATAGAGCTCTAATAATGAACACAGCAGTAGGAAGGGCCCCGGCTGCATACTGTTCAAATTAAGTTGATTTCAATGAGATGAGAAACGGCCTTGTTCGATTAGCAGGTGAAGGCATTCGCTGATTTCCGTGATGCTTGAAAAACTCCCAGGAATATTTTGCAAGCATTGAGAAGTAACTTTTTAGAGGACTTGTTTCAGTTAAGTTGCTACTGAGTACTATCGTAGCATTTGGAGGAGGAAGTCTACTTGCATTTAATTCCCACTACATGTCAAGTGTATGCTGTTTCTGTGACTTATCCTTGCATCAATAGGACGGTAGCAGTTCTACCACTGCTGTTTGACCTCTGTGTTGAGGTGAAAGAGATGGCTGATGTTTGCCACAGTGTCTGTGTGTGTCACATTGGTGTTTGTGCTATCATCTGCCCGTTGTGTAATGTAGGTGTCTGCCTGCACGTGGTGGTGGTGAGCAGGGGGCTTGGGTGCACCTGTGGACCACCATTGGTGTCTCTCTTGTACATCACTGTGAAGCACTGTGGTTGTCCTCTTGGCGTATCTTCCCACATGAAGGAGTTAAGTGCTGCTCTTCTGTTTTCCTCCTTTTCTCTTTGCTATCCTTTCTTTTTTTTCCCTTTGCCTGGCTCTCTTGAGCTTGCCAAGGTGACACGGAACCGTATGTTGAAGTCCACTCTCTTGTTCTGTCATTACAGTGTTGTTGTAGTAACAAGACTACACACAATTATTTGAAATGTGAAATGATAATATAGCAAGAATCTGTTAGGCAAAGAGCAAATAAGTGTGATATGGCTGGCCTACCAGCATGTTATTGTGAGGGAATAAGGAAAATATGCAAAATAATAAATAATCTAGGAGGAAGACTGTAAGGAGTGTTTAGATTTCTGATCTCTTTATCTGATTCTTAAATCAGAGCTGTTGTATTTTTTACTGGTTATCTCATTAAATCTTTATAGGGCCATCCTTCCTTTAAGCAAAAAAAAAAAAAAAAAGAGAAAAAAGAAAAAAAAAAAAAAGGAAATGCAAGAGGCAAAAATAATTCTAGTTGAAAAAAAACCCAACATCTACTAAGAATCGGAGCGTGCTCTGTAAATAATGCTTTCCAGTCAAACAGACCGCGTCCTAGGCAGACTAGCTGGTTGCATGAAACGATAGAATTGTCTAGCACTTTGACTCTGCAGGGTTTTTTTCTTCTTGTCAGTACAGGGAAAGGTGGTCAGGAACTTAGTTTCTTGGGTTTCTTGCTGTGCCACTGTTTGCCACTGCTTGGCCCTACATGCTATTACCATGCAGAGAAACGGACTTGCCATGCCTTGCCTGTTGTGATGAAAATACACATTGCCTCTCACGTGTCCTTACCCAAAGTATAAGGTGTCAGTGTGAGTAAGCAGTAAGCATTCATTCGGATGGCTGTTTTGTATAATGTATAGTAACTGCAGGCAGATAACATATACAGCAAAAGGAAATGATGAAAGCCAATTCTTACTAGATTGAATGAGATACCGCTTGATGAATGATTAAAAATAAAACTGCTGTGTGTTCTCCTTAAAACACTCAGATTTGGGAAAAGCGTTTTATCTGCAAAAGTGGGCAGAGCATCCAATGAATCAATGTTTTGAACTTATGTGGGGCTTCCAGACAATGAAGGGAAGGGAAACAGTATTGCTTTTTAATGCTCTTGCTGTTAAAAATAATGTAATAGATTGTAATTTTTTTTTGTGTTACATGAAACGATTAGACATTTATCAGAAATTCTGGCAGTTGGGTTGAGCTGTGATGCTATGGACAACCATAACACTAACAGGGTGGAAGCAGTATAAGCAGTAGCTACAATTATAGCTGCAGTTACTAAGAGAAATCCATGTTCTGTTATGTGAGTGCAGCATTATCCATCTGCATGAAAGGCAGCGGTATCTTTTAAAGAGGCAGAAGAGAAAGGCTGTCCTGTCTTCCTATTCTGGTGTCCACCTGTTGTTTTGTTGTTGTTGCTATCTTTTTGAGAAAGCTGGTGTGTGTGATTCTTCTGAGAGGTCAAATCCAGTCTTTCACAAAACAGATGATTGCTACGTGTCTAACAGGAGTTTCAGAGAGAGAGCAGGCATGCATTGAGATACATGCATAAAAAAATACTGCCTGCGTGAAAGCAAATTGGAACTGCTGAGTTTATATTCTTTGTACTTACAAAAGTTTATGGGTCATGCATAAATCATTCAAAGAGTACTTTTCCCTGCATTTATCATCAGGTTGTTTTGTGTCGTGAGCCATTATTTGCTTCTTTTCAGTGACATGTCAACAAATTTTAATTTTTTTTTTTTTCTTTTTTTTTTTTTTTTTTTTTTTTTTTTTTGCAGTTGTGTTTTATTCACTATGGAGTTTATAACATTCAGACAGAGCCCTCTAAAAGTACTGGCATTTAAGCTGTTCTCAAGGAAAGTGTTTATACTTTGGATAGAGGTCAACTGAAGTTTGCTTTCGTCAAATTGGGTCTGAAGTAATGGAAGGCTTGACTTTTCCCTCACTTCATGAATTCTGGCTGTTCAGCGTGTACGGTGGACACCTCAGTCATGGCAGTTTCCAAATGTAAACAGATGATGCACTTGGGAACACCGGGACATAAAAAGCTGTTCTGTATCCTATATCTTGTAAATGAAAGAAGCTGATATAAATTGACATACTCCTGTCACATAACTTTAGGCCAATAGAGATAGAATCTGTCCTCCTGCCCTGTATTTTTTAAGAAAGTGATGGAAGCTTCTTGTGTAGTTGTCTCCATATGTGTTTCTTTTCTCTAATGCTATGTAGCACAAAGTGTTCCCTACTTATCCTTTTTTTTCCTCTAGGGTAACGAAACATACTTTCCCAGTGTCTGACCCTCTTCCCCTTCTTAGAAACCTTCTTTGTTAATATTTTCCAATAACTTATTTTCAGTATGAAAATAACCTGTCCCATTCCTATTCTTCCAGTTAGAGCAGCAGGATAGGATATCTTCACTTCTCTCTTTTCTTGCCCCTCCCTCTGGATTCATATCTCTGGAGAAGCTGCTTGAACTCAAGCTCAAGTTGTGACTTCATTAACACGATGCAAAAGGCTCAGCAAGAAATCACACAGCCCTTTGAGGAGAAAAGTGTTATATTTCCATAGTGCAGAGTGTAGGAGAATGTTAGTTGAGGTTGTGCTAGGGCTTGCTGCATTTGTCTGTGTGACTAGCTAGATGCTTTGCAAATCCTGCTGAGCAACTGTGTGGTGTATTTCTCCCTGTACTTCCAGTGGGTAATGTTGCACCAAATTGGATGAGCCATTCCCATTCAGAATGTCCTATTTGTTTTGCTTAATTTCCAGTGAGGATGTAATGTGATAGTAAAATTGTTCTATAAAGGGTCATACACTGTTATACTCTCAGTTTGTGAGGCTCAGACGGAAGGAAATGATCAAAAACACTCGATGCTCATTATTTATTAATTGAGTTCTGGCAGAGCTTTTCTACATTCTGGCTTTTTGTTCATTTGTTTCTTTGTTTACAAACAAAAAGAAAAGCACAGTTCACAAAAACTGAAAAGGAAAATTTGTTAACGAAGATTTCTGACAATTAAGAAGCAGCATTTTGTGGGGTTTAAGCGAAGGTGCCTTGCAGCACAGGGAGGTCAGTTTGGCATGGCGGTGTCACTCTCTCTGTGTTGATCTTGAAAGGGAAGAATATTTCAGAGTACAGCAGACCACGAGTCTTAGATACAGTCATGCTGTGTTACCAGAAAATACCTGCACCAGTAAGTTCTGTGTTGGAGATATTTTAACTGCTGATGCCTTGCTTCTAGCTTGGACTTACTTTTTGTAAACAAAGTCAAACAGGAATCTCTACATCTTTTTTCATGTTTCTGCGTTTCTTCCTTATTTCTGTTCATATTCAGGTAAAGAACAACGTACTAAAGTAATTGCATCTTTCCTTACCAACTGTAGCTTCTTGACGTGGAAAGTCCCAGAGCTGTTCAGAACTCAGTCTTTTGTTCTGTAGTGAGTCCCATGAGGACAGACCCTTTTGTAGATGCCACGGCCGGTATGGAGCTGTGTTGAAGCCTGAGGCATAAAGTTTGTTCTGATGAAAAGTCTGATGGCTAGCTGCTGTTTTTGTGGTTTTTTTTCCCCAACAATTTGAAATGGACCGCATTTAGGTGATTTTTTTTAGAGCAGTAGCTGAAGACACACTTCTGATCAGCATAACACTTTCGCCAGAATTTTACACATACTCTGCAACCTGAAACCACTTCTATATTTCAGTGAATTACTAACATCAACAGCAGCAGGGTAAATTTAATAGAGTCTAAGCTACCTATTTGCATACTCTCTTTCTGCAGAATATCTGAACTTTCATTTTGTTGAAACTTTCCCCAGAAAGATCATTCTGAGGCAGATGCTCACATGGAAGATTCTAAGTAAAATATTTGTAAACAGACTGTGGTAAGGGAAACCCAAGATGTTGGAGGGAAGAAGTTGGACTGTGTCTGAAGTGCCACGGTTGCTCTGAGGATTACCTTCTTTGGGCTGCTGGTCAAAAGTGCTGTCACTAGGTGGAAGGAGCTGCAGGGTGGTATCTCCTAGAGGTAACCCGTTTCTCTGCCTTTCACGCTCTTCTGCTGATATTCTGTTGAGTGGTGGAAAAAAAATGGTCCAGAAGATGCTTCTTTTTAGGTCACTTATATCTTACTATTTCTGCTCTTCTTTCCTTGTCTGCTTCTTTTACTTCACAAGTTTCTTTCCTCCCTTTGAATTAGAGATGGAACTTGAACAAGCAGAATACGCAGTGAGGCCTGTCGGCCTTGTTCACATTCTAGGGCTGTCCTTATTAGTTGTGCCCCAGGGGTTATTCAGCATTGTCCTTCCCCAGAAAAGAAGAAGCTGCTGATAGTTGCTTTGCTCTACTTTTACCCCATCAGTGACCAAAAGAGCTTTTTGAATGATGTTTTAAGTAGCAATATGCAACATAGATTGTTTGCAATTCCTCTTGCCCAGATAAACGGCTGCAGCAGTTTATCTTGGTCAGTGCCAAAACCAGTGATGCTCTTGCTTTCCTGGTTGTGAGTCGAGGTGCTGTCTCTGGTTGTGTCCAGACCTCTTGGCAACGTCCAGAAATCTGGTTTCCATTGGGAGGGAGCTCTGATGTGTCCCAGCCGGTTCTCATGGTTGGGGCAAGCAGGAGCAGGGAGGTGCCATGAGGTGCACCCATGTCTGCATACTGCCTTGTTGATTCTGGCGGCGAAACCTGTTGGGATACAGAAAGTGCTTGCTTGTCTGGGCCTCCTGAGAAGAAGCAGGGCTTCAGTTTCGGGCAGCGATTTGCAGTGCAGCTAGGAGGTCAGTCAGGACACGATTACTGCAAAGAGTACTTGCAGACACGCAGGTGCCCAGCTTTCTCTGGCTCAGAGCTGGCTGCTGAAAATCACCCTTGCATCTCCTCCCATGCTCAGCCTTCTCCAGTAGAAGCTGGGAGTAATATTTGCATACCTCCCTGGTTGTTCAGGCTAAATTAATATTTGTAGAGCACACTGTGTTCCCCCTATTGAAAGCACTACAAGCACGTTGCCATTTCTAAGCAGTTACATCCTATTCTTAAACGTAAATGTACTTAACCGAGACAGACAAGACCAGTTGCATTTGTTTGGAAAAACCCTGGTTATATGTGCGAATGCATTTTTTTACATAGGTGTTGTATTTATAGCAAAGAGGAAACTCTTATCTGTTGCAAGAGTCCTGTTTCGAAGGCTGCCTTTTGTGCTCACGTGCCGTTTGTTATTTTGGTTGCAATTACACAGTAGTACACTGGGAGGGGGGGGGCATATCTTCAGCTTTTTCAGGCTCCTTCCTGCTCGTAGAAGCCTTCTAATGCATGCTTAAATCCTCTCAGAATGCTGTTCCTTAAGCTGAGAGCATAAATACAGTAGATAATTGTCTGGTAAAGCTGATTGGTATTCCCTGAATCTTGATCTTCTCCCTTGCTTGTTCACACATCATCTGCACAGAAGATATTTCTGCCGCCTTCTGAACTCTTGTTTCACACAGTCCAGTGAGACGTTAAAAATAATTATTATATAAATCTTGGCAAAACCAAATTAGAGCACTAAATGAAATCTGAAAAAAAAAAAAAAAAAAAATTAGATCTGAAAAAATAATTAATTCAAGCTATTAAACATTCTTCTGCTCATAGATTGTCAAAATCTTCCCCAAGTGTGTGAAGAAGGGAAATTTCTTCTGAGGGCTCTGCTCACAGAGCATCTGCTGGAGATTACAGCATCGTGAAAAATAGAAGCAGCGCCGGCGTCAGCGCTGAGCTCTGCTTGCAGCGGGGCCCACGGGAACGCAGCTGCACGCTCCGTGCAGGAGAACCTGGGCTGCAACTCCTTGTGGCCTGGATTCTGCCTGCCGTGTCACGCTGCCGTAAATCCTGAGCTGCTCCATCAGAACGGAGGGAATTACTCCAGATTTATGCCAGTTTCAATGAAAAGAGGCTTTCTGCTGAATGGATGCGGGCAGCCTCTCGCCAGGTGGAAGGGAAAGCAGTGACTCAGCGTTCGGCGGTTGTTGCTGAGTGCTGGCTTTTGCCAAGTGCGGAGTCACAGGTTTTGTTGGTTTTTTTTCCTTCTTTCTCCCCCCTGCTTCATCTCTTTCTTTTTTTTTTTTTTTCCTGAGTTAGTGGCTTCTTTGTGCACCCTGCAGAGAAGAGGAACTGATTCTCAGCGGAGAAAGGGCTGCCCTGGGGACTGGCTTTGGCCCTCATTCTGGGTGCTGGGGAGCCCCTTGCTAGGAGCAGTCCTTCCTTGCTCCCAGTGAGCACAGTACTGACTTCCTTAGCCCTAGGGATAGCATTTCTGCAGAGCTGGCCTCCTGGTTCTGCTGTGCAGCAGGATGTCTCCAGTGTCAGCAGTGGTTCCTCCATGCAGGAGCAAAGCGAGGTGCGGCTTGGAGGGTAACACCAGGTGGAGCTTCACCTGTGAACTGTGAGCTGTTGCCTTGCAGGATGCACTGGGGAGAACCGGCCGGCACGTGTAGCTGTGATAGTGTGCTTACCTGTCCCTACAGGCTAACAGCCCTCATAGGGCAAATGCATGCAGCCAGGTGAGATTTGAGGGCTCTGTGACAGGGCACTCCAGCAATGGTGTGTGTCTGCACTTGACAGGAAGTGAGAGGAGAAAAATTATAGTGAGGTTTTAGGGCCGTGTGCCCTCTGAGTAAATATTGGGGTTTATTTTGGAATGCCCAGCAAGGGGACTCCAAGTTTAGAAATGATGCCAAGTTATTGGACGGAAAACCAGGATTTAAGAACGCTAAATGAGGAAGACAATAGCTTGCTTTGAAAAACATGGGCTGATGAACTGAAGCTCCCTGAATGTTTCAGCCCATCTGTCTTGTTAGTTTCTGTGTCTTAATCACGGATTTCTTGAAGTGTCTAATTTTCTTTTTTTAGCTTTCTGTCTTCCTCTTGTACAAAAGTTAAGGCAGGGAAATCATCTGAGCTGGATTTACTTTTGCATCAGAAGGAAAAGCAGGCTATAAAAAGAAACGGGTGGTGTGCGGGCACGTGTGCTGGGAAAGCGGGTTTGGGGGCAGAATTACCCCCCGGCTTCTGCTGCTGTGGCGGTTATTGGGACAGATTGGGAGTGCAACTACAGACGGATTCCCACTTGTGTCCTGGTAGAGGAGAAGCAGAAGTGCACTGATAGAATCGTGCCCTGAAGTCAGAGAGTTGTGATGGCTCCTGGGGAAAGCGACGTGCCTGCGGGCTGCTCCTGTCTGCGTCCATCAGCAGTCAGGGGACCCGGTCGGTTTTTAGCAACGGTGGAAATTTTTGTCGAAAACCTCAGCACAAATAAGGCCATGCACATTTTCAGTGCGTACTATGCAGGAGACACTGATTGACAGTAATTAGGAGTGGGTGGTGTGAAAGTGTAAAAATAAAATTCCTTTCTGCCGGCTTTACTATTAGCGGCGAAGCGCATGATGTAACGCCCAGCGCGTGTGAGCAGGCGAGCGTGCGTGGCGGGGAGGGCCTCTGCTCACACCCAGCACAATGGTGGGAGTGAAGCACTGCAGGTCAGAGTGTCAGCGGCGGTCTGGGGCTGCAGCCTCGGGAGCTGCTCGCTAAAACGCGCTTCAGAACTGTCGCTTTGCAGGTTTGAGTTCAAAGCGCTGCGCTGAAAAGGCACGGTGCTGCAGAACGCAGCCTGTGTCGGCTGCACGGCCTCTGCCTCGTGCTGTGTTACGGGCTGTGCTGAGAAGTGACCAGGAGAGATGGTTCCCTGGGCAAATTTTAGGAGCTAAAAATGTAAGGAAACAGACCGCTGCTTAGCAAGTTGGTACAAGCGTTTGGTAATTCCTGCACCCACGTGTTCTGAGAATGAGAGGCAATAAATGAATTCCACCGTGTTAGTGACTCGTGAAGTGTGTTATCGGCCTTCTCCTCTGAAACAAATGGACAATCATCTGTGCTACTTGAAAAGCATATTCCTTGGATTTTAGCTGTGTTACGGTATCAGAGCTCCACAAGTACTATCTGTGAGATGCCATCAGTACCTGCCTTCTGTGGGTGACGCTGCCGGAGGATTATCAGCAGAGCTCTTAGCAGCTGTCTGCCCAACCTTGCGCTTACATTTATCCTTCGTACAGGGAAGTCCAGACCGCGGCTGTGTTCTCAGCTAGTCCTGACCAGCCTGATTTCCCTGGTTGCTGACCCGAGTTACACCCGTGCAGGATGTGTTCCCAGTGCTCAGAACCTCTCATTCTAAACTGCGTGTTCGTATTTGACCTTCACTGATCGTAACTAAAAGACAAAACCCTTTCTTAAAAATTCTGTTACACCTCTGAAATTATGTGCATTATCAATTTATGCTTAAGTGAAATCTAAACCTGGTATTGGAACCTTTTTTATTGTTGCACAGTGTTTTAACAGAAATGTGTTGTTAGTCTAATTATTTCCCAGCAGGAAACAGTCCCTTGACGACATATTTGCTGGAGACAACTGGGCTGTCTTCTCTAGCCTGCAACATGATGTGGCAGCAATTGGTGCTGTGCCTGGGGTCCAGACACAGAACTGTCACTTAGGGCTTCTCCTTAAAAGTTCTTTTTCAGTACACTTGAAGTTTTAGTACTTGAAGTATACTCAGTGTGGTCCATCTGTTCATGGAGGGCTTCTTCTCCTTCTAGCAGGAAAGCACCAAAGCTGACATGCTGGCTTGCACCAGGCCTTGCTAATGAGAGTGATGGTACTTAAGCATAATGGTAAGTCAGAACTGCTTCCAAAAAAAAAAGGGGCTTTGCTGGTTCTGATCCAGCCCCTAGCAGGATGGTGTTCCAGGCGCTTGAGTTAACTGCAGAAGTGTAAAAAGCAGTTCACAGGTACACAAACACTGATGTTGCCCCTGCATGGAACAAGATGCTGTGATTTAGTTGAGGAAACCACGGGGAGATTTGATTTCTGGATTTTGGTTTTGTGAGTGGAACAATTTGCTCGTGTTCGAAAGGGTTAAGGAGAGAGAAGTTCATGGTTAAAGCTGCAGCGATGTGCACAGAATGCATGGCATATCTGGTGTCAAAGAAGTCACTTGTAATCACATATGTGTAGATAAAAATATACAGAGTTTTGAGCGGTG
Organism: Tragopan temminckii; assembly: GCA_028571105.1. NCBI lineage: Eukaryota > Metazoa > Chordata > Aves > Galliformes > Phasianidae > Tragopan > Tragopan temminckii. The sequence continues at coordinate 7,576,638 of JAOWBP010002052.1, read as the reverse complement.
CTTTTTTCTTCCTGGCTGTAATTGCGATGTTCCTGCCAGTTAATCACAAGTTAGTTTCACGGCTGAGAGCGGTTGTTGGGTGGTTGGTTTTTTTTTTTTTTTTTTTTGCTATAAACCCCAACACAGTGAATTGAACAAAGATACACGAAACGTAAAGAAAAAGCAAAACAAACCACCAACCCCAGAAAGCAGAAGGACCACATTTGAAGACATCCCTGGTCTGCTTCGTGTTTGAAGCTTAGTTTAAGGCCCAGTCCTGCAGCAAGGAGCATTCATGGTAGAGCTCCTAAGGGCTTTAAGGGATGGATCCAGCGTCTTATGGGATGAGGTCTCTGGTGACTGAAACCCTTGTAGCATTAACACCTCCTCTGGGGACTGCAACCACTGCAGGCAGCACTGGGAGTATGGCGCAGGGTTCTCACATCAGTACTATAAAAAGCACAAGTCCCAGACATGGATTTTCATGTACATAAAGACCACTTTACACTCTAGAAACAACTTGAAACAAATGTAGGTTGTCTAATTAATTTAGTCTTTGTACACTTTTCACGCTGATCGATACCTAAATATCAATATCTAAATGTAAACCAGTAAAACCTGTGTGGGAAAACGCTGTGTAGGTACATGTCTGCCAGTGATGGGGTAGCGATTTGTGTGCTTGAATTAGTTGGGCTGGCACATGCAATTTATTCAGTTTTGTGGGGGCTGGGCAGTTAGTGGGTAAGCAGGAGGGAAATCCTCCAGCAGATACTTTTTAGGGATGTCGTTAGGGAACATACTCGTATTAAAACTTGTGGAGCAAAAAGGAAAAAATCTTCTCATGATCCTCTACAACATGTCCTTTAAAACCAGAGCCTGTGTTTCACTACGGTTCTTTGGTTGTCAGCTTGTTTTTCAGTTCCCTGTTATAAAACAGAACATTAAATTATTTTTAACGCAATGTATGGGGATGCTGCTTAAAATAGTTTTTAATCAGCTAGACCTAGTCGTGGCTGCGTTGGTAGGTGCTTTCCTATTAGTGTTTATAGAACAAAACAGTGTTTGCACAGTTGAAATGCTTTTCATGTCAGTGCTCATCACATTTATTTGCAGGCTGAGAAAACGGAACATCAGGTTTCATCTCAAAACTATTCCTTTTTCTGGTGGTCATTGATTGTCTTTCAGAAACACGGTGGTACTGCAGTGTTAGGGTAACTACAGCCATAACATTGAAATAGAGCTGCTATTGTTGTTTTTGGAGTGTGCCTGAAACAGTGATTTTTCAAGTGGAATTTTAGGCAGAATTTCAATTGTATGTTAACTTTGATGTTTCTCCCTTCCTTCGTCTTCCAGTTCTCCGGGCCTCTTTGCTGGACAGCAGAGTGCAGCAGGTCAGGCTTTGCCTTCCAGGGACTGCCTCTGGAGGCTGCGTGCGGCACGCTGATCCCTGCCTGAGCACCTCAGTGGGGACAAAGGGGTGTCTCCATCACTTGGATGGCAAAATCAACCCCAGAGCTGGGCTCTCGACAGGGAGCTGAGTCTGCATCTCTCATGGAGCCTTGGCGCTGCATCGTCCTTCCTCTGTGCTGCACCCTGGGGTGGGTTTCAAACTGAACAAAGGCTGTAGGCTCGCTCTTTGTGCCATCAGCTCGCAGTGAAGCTTATTTCATCAGGAGAGGATGCTGACACAATGGGTCCAGGAAGTTTTCTTTGCTGGTGATCAATAAGCCAGCGATAATGTTTCCCCGTGGTTGGGATGTTTTTCTCTGTGTGCATCAGTGATGTTGCGGTGAGCGGGTTGGTTTTTTCAGGCTGGAATTCGGAGCTGTGCTTTTCATTTTTCACTCACCCTTAAATAGTAAACCAGTGTTTTGTAATACCAGGATTTTCAAATCCTGTGATCACCGAGGTTGCCAAATGATTGTTTATTGGGAGTAGAGGTTTTTCACTGCACAATCTTAGTGCTTAATCAGAGGGAATAGCGCTTCAGGGTTTTTTTTTAATAGAAAAGAAAATGTGAAGAGCTTGACATTCCACGGCACACATAAATTGTTGAAAGTCAAAAGGCCATTTTCTTCAAGGCAGTGCATAATGATGTCATTTGTTATTATGTGGTCTGCACAGGCTACTTACTCTCAAGACGTGTAGGATTTCTTCCTCTCTAATGTTTCTGCATCAGTGTAATAGATCTGAATACTCCATAGATATTTGGCCATCTGGTTCTCTTAATTCCACTGAATTTACCAGAAGATAAAGTAATGTATAATGCCTGCTAAATATAGCTCTTTTTCCATGAGTGAAAATTGAAACATTCCGTAGAAGATTCTGATTATCCGTAGTTTTCCTTTGTTGCATTCTGAATATTCTTAGGAAGAGTAAATCCTCACCCTCTTAGTGCAGGTATGCAGTTGTACAATTTCTCTTCTTTTGTTGTCATCTCAGGATCCAGGTGTTCTCCAGCTCTGCAAACGAAGTAGAGGTGTTTGAGACCTTTTTTGTTCTCCAGGTTATAGTAAAAATGAAGAACTTAAAATGCCTTAGGTGGAAAGAAAGGCGGTGCGAAAAGAGAGCGAACCTGCTGGGAGGAATAATTTAAAATAGCAATTTGAGGCAGTTCCGTAATAAATCCCAAATGTAATAAAGCTCCTTGTGATTGATGTTTGATTGTGAAGTTGGATATTTAGCTTGGAGCCTTATACTGGCATGGTGTCCTGTCACTGGGGTGTGTGTGCTTATTGAGGTCAGAGCACCCTCAGGGCTGCAGCAGGACTGTGGGCTGGCTTGGAGTGCTCAGACCTGGCAGCCAGTCTAAATGGTGCTCTCAGCAAGTGAGTATTACTGCGAAGATTTCCTTGGAGCCGTGTGGAAAAAGGGTGATAGTAATAATAACGAGTGGCTAGCACTGGCTGCAGTGAGCATTACTTTTGTTTTGCCAGCTAAATAAATACATCAGGAAGGCAGTGAGGGGCTGAGAGGAGCTGTGATGGGCAGAGCTCAGCAGTGTGCTGGGTTAGCACCTGGTCAGGGCTAAGCTCCAGCCTGAAACTGATGGCATTCGTCAGCCAAAGTCTTTAGAAATCGTTGTAAAGTAGAAAAAACAGGCAAGGATGGTGGAGTTTTGTCTGATCCCTTTCCAAAAGTTCAGTGTGTGGCAGGCCTGATCTCTCAAGAGAGGATAGATATTGATGATGTCTACTAGAAATGTTTCTATTTCAAACTGTCTTTGTTTCTTTTTTTTTTTTTTAAGGAATAGGTCATTCTGTTTAGGAATCTGATGAACCCAAACTTGCCATATATTTTGGAGTACAGCATTTCTTGTGTAGTTACTTAAAAAAGGAAAACAGAACGGCCCCAAGTCTTTCAAATCCTTGATAAAAAAGCCAGAGGCTTAAATCCTGTTGCAGTCCAGCTGGCACTATTGGAGCCCCAAGGCGGTGCCACAGGGTGGTATTGTAGGGTTTGGAGGGTTACAGCATTATATTAGGTTGCTACAGGGATTGATAAACACCTGCATGCATTATTATAATTCGCTTTATATTAATGATCAGGCACACAAATAGTGTGGTAAATATGTGCAGTTTGCTTGGGCATTCTACTTTCATGTGGCTGCAATCTTTATAACCCCAGACTTTTACTGTTGAAGCTTTTCTTGCTGCAGGGACAGCTTTTTCCAGCACAGGCCCATGTGTGCTCACTACCAGCCTAGGAACCACAGGCTCGTGAGTGCTCCCTATCTGCCTGAAACCCACATTTTGTTTTTCACACATCCACGCATGCATGGGAGTGCATCTAAAAGGATGAGCAGAGTGGGGCTGCTTGCACTGCTCTTGTTGCTCTCTGTATGTGTGTGTGAAGCACCGCAAGAAAGCTCCTAGGTTGTCTGTATCTCTGACAAAGGGAAGGTTACTACAGTGTAGCATCATCCATGGGGAAGAAAGGGAATAAAAGATGAAAACATTTCCAGGGTGGCAGAGCTATTGACCCTTTCAAGCCTCAGTAGGAGTAAATTCTTAAAGAAGTTTGCAGCTGCTTCGGTAGGGTTGTGCAGCTCAAGCTGTGGATTTCTACTCTATAGAAATTCTTCTTGCTATTTAATGAAATGAAAAGGCTTCGAGCTGCGACTGGTTCAGAAGTTTTCCTTCCACAATCCCACGCGAGATTTTTTGGTTTGTTCTCTGTCCTCTGATGCCAGTTTCTAAACTGTGTTGCTGTGGTAAATCCAAGTGTTAAAGGGCATGATTCGCCCTTAGAACAAGGAGCAAGGAACAGGCCCTTGGCCAGGCAGTGTTTCTCTGCGTTCAGTGAGATGGGAGGGAGGAAAGAAGGCAAACTGGGTGCTGCAAGATGTTGCTGGGCAGTTATGTCATAGAGTTCCCATGAACCTGAACGTACCGTGCTAAGGCTGTGCGTGCTGGCAGGGCTGTAGCAGGGTCCCTGAGCGTGTCTGTCAGATGGCCTCATTCATCCCGTGCAGTCCAGTGCGCTTTGTGAACTTGTCATGGCGTTGTCATATCACGGTACGATACTTTCTGCAGTGGAGGCAGGAGCTGAAGCAGTACCTTATTCAGAAAGTCTCCCTTCTGGAAGGGAGGTGATGACTTTGAGATGATTTTTGACTGACAGTTGTAGTGCAGTTTGCATCTATATTTTCGATGTCTATAAAACGTGTTACAATGATGATTCTTAAAAAAAAAACCAACAAATCTTATTGCTGCCCTAGAATTTTCCTTGTTATCTGTTTTTGGATCCTGTTGTGTTGGCAGCACGGTACAAGCTATAGCTGGCACCCACATCATACAGTGCTAGGCTTTGTGTAAAAATACACGAGAGTGAATGTAGGCAGGGCCGTAGCCTCTGCAGTTGCTCTATTTGTAGCACAGCTCCTTCATATTTCATTTACGGTATTTTAACAAACCTGGCTCAGGGTCTGAAGTGCCAACCAGCTTCGTATGAAAGTGCTTGGTATATTGTGAGAGGAACTTGCTTATGCAGCACAAGTTAAGTATAGCTAGCTTTTCTGTTTGACTGACATAAAGAAAAGGTATTTGGAAAGTACTTGAAAAATCCACAGATTTCTAGTCTGTGTCAAAATGCAGTATTTCTAAATCTAACCATGAAAACATACATCCACAAATATCCTCTCTTCTAGGGGGTACCTGTAACCTGAAGGCCGACATGACTGGTTGATGAGTCTGTGTAGATGCTGGAGTACAATCCATGCCAATCCATGGGCATGATCTGTCCACATCTATTGGGAGCAGAGGGCCCACCATTGTGGGTGCTGAAGAGTGTTGAAGTTCTTTGGGGAAGGCAGATGAAGGGTTTCAGCAGATGGCTGAAACCCACGGTCAGTCACCAACCCCACGTCCTTCTGACTAGGGCAACAATGTTTTAAGAAATAATCTGGGTTTTATTTTTCCTAAACGCTTGACTTGAAATAATAGAGAAAATTAAAGTGGAAAATCAAAGCTATTATAAAATAAAAGCTATTGGAAATGCTTTTTAACTACATATTCAAGTTTATCACAAATAAGGCATGGTTGTTTCTTTGTTGCTTTGCTTTAGCGACGCTGGAGCTAGTTTGTTTTCTGAGACCACAGGACACGTAAACACTAATCAGAACCGCAGAAAGTAGAGGACTAATAATGGTGGCAAAAACACCACTTGCCTTCTTTTTAAGTGAAAACTGGCTTCCAGAGTCTTGACTTGCTTCAGTTATTTAATCTAGCTTGCCCAGCCTCTGTCCTTAAAACATTTGTTCCTCTCCAGGATGCAAAGAATTCTTTTTTTTTTTTTCTTTTTCCAAAACACTTTATTGGTTTGGATAATAACCCTTTTTTTCCATCTTTTTTTTTTCAACACATGAAATAGTTTCAGATTGAGGCTTGGCCCTCATTAGTTGGAGTTTTAGGAAGCAGAAAAAGTGAATGAGTGCCTTCAAATAAATCACAATTAATTGCACGTAGAAATGCACTGAGTTCATTTGAATATGCTTAACAAGTCTTTACTGACTGCTACCACCAGTTTCTGCTGTTCAGGAGTAAAACAGAATAAGTGTAGCATCAATCCCTGTTCGAATATACATCTGGTCCTGCTTCCTCTGCTAGAAAGCACCAGCATTAGTTTTGCTGAAGTCTGCCATGGGCAGCAGGAAAGAGCCATCACTGAGCTGTGTACAGCACAGGCACAGCTCTTGTTCCCCAGAGACAGTGGGCACCAAATTTTGTTTCTGGAAGGAAGATTCTGCTTTATTCACCTTCGTTTCTGTACTGAGTGAATTGTTCTCCTTGAAGGTAGACCTTTTTCTGTCCCCTACCCACTGCACCAAAGTCCTTTGCAGTGGTGCATGGTCATATTTGAGCTTTTCCTTGCCATTAGTGCAGCCTGCATGGCACAGCTTTCTGTGTGGTTGAACACATTTGCAGTATTTCTGCCTGGGTCCCATCATATTTGGGACTTTGGGATGGCCTGCTCATTTTGCAAGGCAAATTGTTGCTTGTGGCAGCCCCTGTGCAGTTCTGTTTTCTCCAGGGCCTGTCCCTCAGAGAAGCAGAAGGTGCTCGTTTGGAGAGTGAGGGGAAAAAAGGGTTAAGAGAATAATTTCCACACTTCAAGCTGCTGTCACTGAATGCACCTGCTGTGTCAGCCGTCACTTAAGCTTTTATGCCACTTTGCTGTTCATTGTCTTCATCAGTGTGTTCAGCATTTGGAGATGAAGGTTGGCTGCAGCGGGGAGGTGCAATTTTCAGAGGTGCACTAGGATGAAACCCTCATTAAGTGTGGCTGCCAGAGGAGTGCACATCCCCAACCTCAGTAAAAAAAGACAGACAGAGAGCTGGGGCTCTTCAGCCTGGAGAATAGAAGGCTGCAAGGTGACCTGATAGCAGCCTTACAGTATCTAAAGGAGGCTACAGGAAAGAAGGGGACTTGACTTGAGCAGGGTCTGTAGTAATAGAACAAGGGGAAATGGTTTTAAGCTTAAAGAGGGTAGATTTAGGTTAGACATAAGAAGTCCTTTAGAGTGAAGGTGGTGAGGCTCTGGAACAGGTTGCCCAGTGATGTGGTGGATGCCCCATCCTTGGAGACTTTCAGGGTGAGGCTGGATAAGGCCCAGGACAACCTGATCAAGCTGTGCATGTCCCTGCTTATTGCAGGGGAGTTGGACTAGATGGCCTTTAAAGGTCCCTTCCAACTCCAAGGATTCTATGATTCTATGAGGAAGTGTTCTCTGAGGACTGTCTCTCTGGCTTTTGTGTCCTGTGAAACATCTCTTTAACCAAAGTCTGTGGTTAAGAAATAGCTTCTGCAGCTGTGTCGTACTTCACAGCTAAGGAAGGAGAGCAGGTTGCCCAGAGAATCAGTGGATGCTTCATTCCTGGAGGCATTCAGAGCCAAGTTGGATGGGTCCCTTCACAGCCTGATCTACTGGAAGGTGTCCCTGCCCACATCAGGGGCATTGTAATTAGATGATCTTTAAGGTCCCATCTCAACCCAAGCCATCTTGTGGTGATGCTATGAGAAGAGCTTTCCTCTATCAGCTTGGTGTTTCTTAGGCCAAGAAAGCCTGTATTCTGTGCACTAACAGTGGTGCTGCCAACTTGCAGTCTCATATAGGGGCATTACCCTTGATCACTCTGTGCTTCTTTTTCTCTTATGCTGTGGGGTTTTCCCACTCTTCCTTTATGTATGGAAAGGCTTCTTGTGAGAATATCCTGCCTGTGGTGGGGGTGGAAATTTATGATCCTTAGGGTCCCTTCCAACCCAAGCCATTCTATGATTCTGTGAATCAGCTAGTATGCTGAGGAAGGTGTCTTCTTTCTGAAATCATGTAATAACAAGGCCCTGGGAGCCTGATGCTTATCTGGACAAGAAGGGATGTCGACCCATCTGTCCCAAAAACTGATTCTAGATAGCTTTTATAAACTTAATCGCTGCCTTTGATAATGATATTTTTTGTGTCTCACCTTCTGGAAGAAAGAAGAGCAAAGGTGATACTTTATTCTTTTATCAGCACCACACCATAGATTCACGCTACTTTGTTGTTGTTGTTGTTTTTACTGGGAAAAAGAAAAAAGCAACCACCACCCTATTTTACTAAAATCAGATTACCATCTAGGAGAAAGAGCAGCAGGATGGATAACCACAGTGTTTGGGAAAGAAGTGGGAAAGCCAGAAAACTTGGAAAAGGGCAACAGGTTGAGGGATTGGCTGGGAAGATACAGGAGATGGGAGGAACTGTGGGAGACTGAGTACAGGATGGCTGAAAACATTGGAGAGGAGGGAGTGAGAGGGGAGGGTGGAAACTGAATGCCCCAGCAGGTGCTGGCAGTGGGATGAGAAACAGGAGGCTCCTTGTTGTATATCATACTTCAGCAGTGTAGAAGACTGGAATTTATTACTGTAGATGGGCTTGTAAGAGTTCAGACTGTAGTATCTTGCCTCTGGGAGTTGAGTGGCTGCAGAATGAAGAGTTCAACCCCAGGAGACGTAAGCCAGCTGTTGCAAAGCCCTCCTTTTCTGTGCCTCTTACTCAGTGAAGGAGTTGCAAAGCAATGGGAACATCCAGTGACACATGGGATTCCTATCCTAACTGTTGTCCCATCCCATCCTATTCAGTTTTCGTAGACTCAGCTAGCTAGTGCTCCAGCAGTGAAACACAAATACTGTCATTCCTGCTGCTGGGGAACGTGGTGGTGTTTTAAAAAGGGTTTGAAAGAAATCCAGTGGTGAGATTCTTCAGATTGAGGGTTGGATTTTTACTTCGTTCCTTATTTAGATTTCCAGTCTATTCTTCCTCCTAAGTCATGCCTATGTAGATTGTCTCTAAAAGAAAAAAAAAAAAGAATTTCTAACATCCATTCTTTTTGTCTTTCGTTTTCTTAAATTATCAAACTGGCTTACTGGAGAGATGTATGAAGATTTTTTTTTTTTTTTTCTTAGATTTTGTCATGATATATGAGAATAAAGTTTCTCACTAATAATTAAGGTGTAATTTTTCTCAGCTGTGTTGTGCTTCATTTTGTGCTGTAGATCCATCTCCGTCCAGCCTTTCTCATCTAACAACTTCGCATGAAATCCAGATTTATTTAATTTCAGCTGCAACTTTTTGCATTGTTGTTCTAATCTTAGCTCTTTCCAAAAGAAAGGCAAATTATAGAAGCAACGCTTGGGAGATGCAAACTTGCAGATCATGATACCAATTTGCTTTTCACAGTTAGGCACAATAAACTACTTCTCGTTGCAGGTGAGATTCGCTGCACTGACATGTTTCCTCCTCCACAGAACGCAGCTGGGTTCTGAGGCTGTGACAAAGAGCTAGCAGTCATGAAACTGAAGCAGCATTTAACTTTTTATTTCACTTCATATTTATCAGCTTGATAAACGACGTGGTAAGCTGTATGGATGGGTTATTATCATCTTGGATTTTAATTTCCTCTTACCTGTGGAGAATATGCACTTAACTTTGTGCTGAGCTTTCTGTGGAGCATATTACAGTCCAAAAAAATACAAGAGCCCAGAATCCTACAGGCCTTGCTTTTTCAGAATTCCTCATGTGGAAAGAATAGAAGAAGAGCTTTTCTGTATAGGGAATGAGAAAGGGAGTCTCTTGAGTTGACTCCATTTTTAACAAAGCGGATTTTATTTTTTATGGCCTGATTCAGTAATAGATTACTGCAGTCTCATTCCATCTTAATTTCATCAGTCAATAGAGTTATTTCAGCAGAAAACTGACGCAGGAGATGGTAGGCTTAGCCTCTCTGTGTGTAATTATTTTCTACTCTGCAAAAGTAAAAAGTATCTCCTGGACGCCAGCAGTGCTCCCCTATTAAATCTGTTGCAAGTGTGACATGAGGAAGGCATTGAACACTTTGAACTGTAAGTACTTTAAAAAACAAGCAAACAACTCCAAAAGTAATTTTTTGTTACTGCAGATACACCAAGGATTTATAACAAGAGAAAGGGACTAATGCCCTTACCCTGTAATGAGCCCCGCTGAGGCAGCCCTTGCATCACAAGTTACTCCAAAGGATACGCTTTCCCTTCTTCTTGTTGTGGAGTATACAGGAGCAGGTCCCACCAGGAAAACACAGTTATTATTAACTACCTTGCTCTAAACTGGTGTAAAATAATCTCTTCTCTGAGATGAGCTTCTTGTGGTCGTTTTTCTGATGCTATGATTATTCTTCTCTGGTTAAAGATGACCGCCGTGTGTCTGTGTGTATATAGGCAGAAGGCTGAGCGATGTGCAGTACTGTATGTATCTGAAGGTGGAGTTCTGCCTGGGGACAAGGAAGTGATCTGTCCTTTAGGTTATGGAAAATCTGATGTTTTAAAAATCAGCATTTAAAATGGCCAGATAAGTTCTTGCCCTTGCAGGCATTTCAGGACATGCAGCCACAGCACATGTACTTGTAATTTTCAACATCTGACTTACGATTTAGAAACCTCATGTAATTTCCATGCTGGTGCTAGAGCTGGTGCTTGTTTTTCACAGAGGAGTCTGTTAAGGCTAGAGCTATTGAATCTTGTTGGCCGTGGCTTGATTTCCAGAGCAGGCAAGTTGCCTGCAGCCCTTCATGCTACTTCAGCGGGCTTCTGGGTGTACAGAGCACTGCTGTGAAGGAGGCTAGCTGCGTAGGTCCTGAAGTATGGATTGATACCTAATTTAGTGTATCCGGGGGTGAAAATGTCGGCTTGGTGTTCTCTCTCCCTGGGGCTCCTATTCCCTGTATTGCTCTTTGTATTTGAGACAGAAACTGTCATTTGCAGTATGCCTGTGCAGGAGCCAAGTAGGTCAGTGCCTCCAGGTATTACTGTACATTATATCTTCCCCAGTGTTCAAGTTATCACCTTTTACTGAATCTTACTCTGAGTGTTTTGCTGAAACCTTTTAGTGGAGCTCTTCTTGGTCTACTCTAGTCCCGATAGCTGCTCAAAAGCCTGGATGAGCAAAGGTGGGTAGAGCAGGCTCCATCTCTTGAGCAGTCTCCCATGAGTGGCAATGAAGGAGTTGCCCTTTTGTGGAGACCTCGTCCAGAAGAGGCACAATTGCAAACACAGCCAGAGGACAGACCGTGGGCCCACGCTGCTCATTGACCTTCTCTGCCCTGGGCTGATGAGTAGTTCAGTTTAGCTACCCTCTCTTTCCTGAGCCTCTTTTGCTCAGCTTCACTCATGAGTGGCTCATCTTTACCCTCTTTTTTTCCCAGGCCTTCACCCACTCATCTTCAGCTGATCTCTCCCTCCCTGAATGTGTTGTCTCACGTTATGCTCCCAAGCCAGCTGCAGGGGAATGAAGGACCCAACATCTGTCCGCTTGCACGTCTCCCATTGACACACTGTAGCTTGCCGTTTGCATCTGCCACATCTGTTTCAAGGCAAAGGGAACTAAAATAGCTCAAAAGGCTTATCACTGTTGAAGGTGAACATGTGACTGCCTTAAACTGAACCGGCACCAAAAGCTTGCAGAAATAACATGTGGTCTGCTGCCGTCTGCTTACACCTTTTTCTTCCACCCTCCGTTGCTCTTGACACTTCAGGCTGCTGCAAGCTCTTCAAACCAAAAGCTTTGTCATCTTGTGTCTTTGCAAAGGGTATGCTGCTGTGACACCTTCTCCACCCCATCTCACACAGCTTTCCGTTCCCATTGTAACACTAGTAATAGTAATGGAGTTGATAGTTTTATAATGTGGTCTTAATGGGGATGTGGCTTGGACCAAACAGTTTCATTTTGTGCTATCTGCCCAGTTGTGACTCATCCCTAACGTGAATTTGTTGACAACACTCAGATCTCAGGTATCAATCGATGATGTAAGTGCCCTATCGTAGAACAGATGATGTAATTCTTACCGAGTTACTAAAGACAGTGACCTTGAGATGGATCAGATGGCTGAGCAGCATAGATGGGTCACTGATTACAGAATGTCCTTGTTTTAAAACTATATTGTCATCTGGTAATTATTGAAGAGGAATAACACCAGCGTGTCACAAAAGTTACAGCATTTATTGACTTTTACCAGTATTTATGTGCTCTTGTTTTGACAGGTGACTTTTTGATGGTTTTGCTGCCTTGTTACTTTGGCTGTTGTTACAATTTAAGTTGGGGTAGCGTAATAATTGACTTAAGTGAGCCCAAGCAAAATGTTTTCTCTAGTAACAAGTCACACATTAAAAAAAAAAAAAAAAAAGAAGCAAAATAGAAGTGGATGTGATGTGAAAAATTCAGATACATGGAGGAAAAATGTATGCCAATGGGAAAATCTGCCCCTTCCCCACCCCAAACTACAGGTGGCTTGCGTATACATTAGAATAAGAGGTAGAATTGCTTTTCATTTAAATAATTAATAAAAAAAAATGTATGATAAGCATCAGCTGTAGCTTTTGCTTTTAGATAAACAGCAGGCAGAACTTGAGAAAGGTCATGGAGAAGAAATGAAAAGAAACCGTTTTCTATGATTGCTAATAACATGGTTGAGAAAAAAAACATATTTTTATCTCAGTGGAAAGAGGGTCTGAGACACCCCAGTGCAAACATAGGAAACAGTCAGTTGCAATGAACAAGATCCCCAAAAGAAGGAATAGAGATTTGAAAAGGCAAATGGTTGAAGAGCTGGTTTTGGTTTCAGTCTCCTTCTTGATAACTAATGCATTTTGGGCCTTGCATTTGCTGTTTAGTGTCAGGATTTTTTGTTTCCCTCCCCTTAGTATACTGGCACACTTGTAAGATAAGTATTAAACTGAGGAACCTGCCGAAGACTTCACTTCAAGCAGATCCTTACTGCAAGTGGTGGAAGAAGTTAATCTGTATTTTGCACTTTTTTTGTGTGTGGGTAGCTTGTTTGAAATCTAGTGAATGATACGGACTGGAATTTCTCTTCTTGAATTCTATGAATACGCACTTTTAATTGTTGAAATACATTTCCCTATCTTGTGGATTTTTCAAGTCTTCTGTTCTAATACGGTATTTGCCTGTGGATATTACTGCTTGATGCCTGAGGGACTCCTAATGTGCACGATTTTAAAGTCTGTTCAAAGCAGTTAAGATGTTAAAGTCTGTCCAGTTCTTTACGTACAAAGGGCATTCTTCAATCTGTGTCTTAGTGAGAATTAAGTTCTTTGGGAGTCGGTGGATCCTGTTGCTTTCTTCACTGAGTTGTAGGCTGAGCATCCAAGTGCTCCGCTCTCCTTTATATTTTTATTCCCAGGTCCATGTATGAATTAGGCAACTATTGTTATCCCTGTTTCGCAATGAGATGCAGAAAAGCTGAAGGACAAGTTCAGCAAATCATAAGAGCTTGGTAGTACTGTGTTTTGACTTCAGTTTCCAAAATCCTGGGCAACTATTCTGTCTTAAAAAACACCCTTCCATTTGAATGCTTCCTCAGTGCTTTTGTTGTGTACCAATGTCATTCAGCTGCTCTCTCCACTCTCAGATTTTCCAGCATGATCACAGCTCAGTTACCTCAGCTATCTCAGATCCTAGACTAGCAGGATTTATGCACTCCAGGACAGTGACATGTCACTGAACAGTTTCTACCTCTAAATTACTGCTTCAGAGAGTGAAGTTTGCTGCAGGGCTGAGGAACAGACTTCAGTCTGTGTATCAGCTCATAAAGTCCACTCTCCTATCTTGCAGCCTGCCCTCTGCATTTCTTTTCTAGGTTGAATCGCTTTGTTATTTAAAAAAAAAAAAGAAGAAAAAAAGAAAAAAATAAGTGTTTGTCCATTTCTGCAAATTCCTTTTTATTTTCTCCTTCTTCCTCTGTAAACTGCTGCCTTGCCTTCCCAGTTTGAATAGCAGTTGTAAAAAGAGATTCAGACCTTCAGATGGTCCTTTTTGTTAACTATTTCGTTGCTGGGTTGTCATGCAAAAAAACAAAACCTGAAGCAATAGTATGCATAACAAACATAAGCCATTTGTCCTAGATTTCTCTCCTAATGACAAGGAGGCTGAGATATTATTACATACTTGCCTCAGCTAGTGACATTTTGAAGTGCCTGATGCAGAAAGGTGTAGAAGTTATGAGGGAGGGTATCCAAAACCCACGTGAATCAGAATTAACTCCAGTACACCCCATGAAACTGGTCAGGCTATACACATATATGGCTTGTGACCTGAAAATCTACTCTTTTTCAGAAAATAAACATATCTCTGGACTTGCTTTGCTCTTCCTTGTAGCAGTTTGTCTTGGAAATGAGAGGATCATAGAACCATATAATGGCCTGGGTTGAAAAGGACCCTCAAAGATCATCTAGTTTCAGCCTTGCTGCCGTGGACAGGGTCGCCAACCACTAGATCAGGCTGCCCAGAGCCACATCCAGCCACCACGAAGCTGTTTGATAACACCCTTAGTTTGGTTTAGTTTCATTTCACCTCCAGTGGGGGGAAAGATTCCCTTTTCCTTGCTTCTTTGGTTGTGCCTGGTTCCTTAGGGTTACCAGGAAAGCCTGGCCCGCACTGCATGCATTTTGACTCTTCCCCCTGTAAATTTTCCTGTCCAGTAGAGGAAAAAGTTCTGCTTGGACTACATAATAGACCCATATAATGCAGAAAACGAGGCTTTATTGTTTACAGAGTTTCTTTGTTTGATTCAGATAGGTGAGAACCAGAAAGTCCAACTTAATACAGCAGTCAGTAATGCCAGAGTTGCGTCTGAGTGGGATAACAAAATGCACAGATATCTTTGTAATATAGTTATCATGGTGAAATGTTCTGCAAAGCACAAAATTGGAATGATCCATGAGAAAATCTGCATTTCTGCCTCTCTTTTAATACAATTAAAAAAATAGACCTTTTGCTTCTGGTTCCAGAGTCTTACATGAGGAGAAAGTGCTTTTACAGCTGTTCTTCAGTCACACCATGAAAGTGAGTGTAAGTCCCCTGTGGGGCAAAATAGCTTAATATCCCATTGCCCTCATCTTTTCTTGCTCAGCAGCAGTGATGATCCCTTCCGTGGAGGGTTCAGGAGTGTGACTCGCACCCTAGAAAATGAAAAACAGTTGACTCATTTACGTAGTAGTTTAGAATACAGCCTACCCAGCTATCAGAGCAAAGACCACAAACTTTCACATTTGAGTCATCCGCTGAAAACTTACATGTTTTTATGAAGAAAGACCGAAATGTTTGTTTTAAAGTCATTTTATTTGCTTTCTTGCAGTTTAATCATTTGACTCTTAGATGATGAAGGCCATGTGTCAAAAGGATTTTCTTTCTGTCTTTCTTTGATTGCTGAACTATGATGAGAGTTTGACCTTGCTTCCACTCATAAGAACAATTGTTTGATTCTAGTGTGAATATCAATGTTTGTGTCTATAGAAACCAATCAACACTTCCTCCTAATTTTTGTAAATAGGCTGTGGCTGTGACACTTGGATTTCCTGCCTCTTGTATATCTGAATCAAAAAATCTCTGCACTCAATGCATTCAACATCTATTGCCTCATAATTAGGCATCATCTTTATTAGAGTCTGTATTTCTCCGTGTCGAGGTATTTCCAGACATCACTGGAGTTTATCATCTTCTTTCATTTTTATTCTGCTTCATGGGTTTGTGTAAGAGTCTTCCTCAGTAGTAACTGCAGGAAATAGCAAGTACTGTAAGAAAAGCTGGTTGAAGTGCCTGCAATCAGCATCACTCAACATTTAGTAATTTTCCAGGATAACCTTTTGAAGTGGCATTTTTCCATACTTAGTAGCTGTTTCACGTTGATTTTTTTTTTTCTTTTTTTATTTTAGTGTGAATGATTCCGGTTGTCTTGAGAACAAGATACAGAAAATCACATTTTTATACCCTTTTTAAAAATAGTCCACCTGTTTCATTGAGTAGCTGTGTATGCTGTGTAGCACCTTTGCATTTGAGGGTGGATATTTGAATTTTGGATGTGGAGTTGCCCTGGCATTAGGGACCTTTTCATTTGCTGGAAAGAAATCCATAATTGGTCAGTTTATAAACTCAGAAATGTCTCATCTGTCTCCTGAGGAGAGCTATGGTGCTAGCATAGGAAGCAAGAGAAAGGAGACTGATTGTTCCCTCGTGTTTTCAGCAAAGCTGTTGGTTGCCCAGAAGGGGTGGAACGGGAGGAAGAGAGCATATTCTGGATGAGTGGATACATGGGGCTCTCTGAACAAGGAGATGAGGGCTGTTAGGATTGCAAAAACCAATTGTGGGGACAGCATTTTGGCGCTGGTCTGGCTGGATTGTTAGATGGGATTGGGATTAAGATGAGGATCCTGAAGGAAATTGGGATAAAAAGTCTGAGGAGGGAAGCAGTGAGACTGAATCCACAGAAGGGAAGATCAGAAGGAAATCTCTGTTCTGTACATTGAGATGGAGTTTCTGATTGCTGAGGCTGGTGTTTCATGTTGCCTGTCTTATTTAGTGAGAAGATACACGACTGTCCCACCCTCAGCTGTTTGCTATGATCCCTAGTGCTTGGCACAGCCCTATAGCCAGAGGCAGCAGAACAAATTATGCAAGTGCTGCCCCTCTGAATCAGAACAAAGACCTTACCGTGAAACCACACAGTTTAGTTTAACTGCTGCTAGGGCTGTTTTGGGTATCTGACTTTATACGGGAGTGGATGAGAGGCATTCAAGCTGTTTGCTCCAGCACCTTTGGGGTAGAAAAGTAGTCTCCAGCAAGAGAATGCCACAATTATCTGGCTGGCAGAGGTGCTGTGTGGGAACACATCTATCTCCCTCCACCTGTTTCTACCCCTTAGTCTTGCTATCTCTGTGCTGTCAGCACGTATCTATGAATGGATACTGCATCTTAACCCTGCAGCATTAGTTCATGGGAGGCCTTCTGCTCTACTGCTTGAAGTTACTCCAGTGCCTCTCATAGAGGGCTGTTTGCTGCATTTAAAGGTTCAGTCCCGCAGTGATTCTGACCTACAGGTATGGATAGACATCCTGCTTGTGTCTGTGACAGCACAACCTCCCATGTGTTTGGTGCCCTGCTCTTGAAAAAGAACCTCTTGAGCCTCTTCGGGAGGCTTTAGGGAAAGCTGGAGTGGCGTCAAAGACATGAAATTGTAGACCAGAGCCCCTCTGACTTATTTTCACCATAAGGGATTACAAAATGCTTTTCTAGCAGACTGCTAGCACTTCTGAAGGGAGACAGTCATCACAGGAAGAGGGGCAGCTGGTGCCGAGCACGTGTGTGGGAGGAAAGCCTCTTTGAGTGGTGGAGCCAGGTTTGGAAGGGACCCTTGTCCACAACCTCAATCTCTCGGAGTCTGTACAACAGGGAGAAAAATCTTCTCACAGGAGTGTTGTGAACATGCACTAATTTTAGTATGTCAGGCAGTTAGATAATATGGTGACAGCCAGAAAATAACCTATGAGGGAATTGTTTGTTCTGTCTTTAAAGCACGTTTCAAGTAACGATATTTTAAAAAGGTTTAGGACTGTTTTTAATAGCGAGAATGAAGCAAATTACTGAGTACTGTTTATTCAGTAACACCAGCTCTACTACATAGTGAATGGCACCATTTCCCATGGAAAAAATACTGTGATGATAAAATTAAACAAGATGAAATGTTGCATAATTGGCCTTTTTTTTCTTTTTTTTTTTCTCCAGTGCTTCCCTGTCTTTTAGCTCGTCACTTTGCGAATGTAGCATTTTTGACACGATGGTATATGTTTGCGTGCCTAATGAAGTGTTCGTGACCAAGTCTCAGCACTTTCTGTCCAAGGATGCTCGAGCACTTTAATGAGGGCTTGAAGGACATGAGAGCATCTGACACTTTGTCTGCAGGCTTCTTTAAACACGGTGCGGTCTCCAAAAGTACTTACCTCTGGTCATTAAAAATGGCTGCAACTCCGTATAAAGGAGATAAGAGGGGAAGTGTTTTTTTCTGATTCATTTTCTGCCAAGTTTGGCAGAATATTGGTATTTGTGAGCCCTTGCACAGCAACAGGCGAGCAAGAGAAACACAAAAATATGACTGTGAAACCACAGATGTTGTCAGCGAGGAAACAGAGTCAGCTGAACTCTCGTAACTAGGTTTAAATCATTTTGAAAATGTCAATATTTGAAATCATCTGTCTCTTACCTTTACTGAGCATGTTCAAGGAGCCAGGTGTCTTGCTGTGTGGCAGAGGAAGCAGATAGACCAATGAGCAAAAAGTGAAATGATCAAAAGGACTGCTGGCAGCTTCCTGAGGTACTGAGCACACGTTGCTCCCACTGATTTCACCTGGAGCACTCAACAGCTCCGACCACCAAACACACGTAGTCTGAGGCACAGAAGTAAAGAGAGAGCACTGGCCTTAGCACATTCACCATGGAGCAAGCTGTGTGTGAACCTCCGTGTCACAGCAGCATCAGGCCTGCCTGCAGGGAGGTGGTGCCTTGTGTCTGCTTGGGGCCATGCTGCAGCCATTGCCCCTGCCTTGCCCTTCCTCACCCCATTCTTGCTCTGTCCTCGCGAGAGAATCTGACTGTACTACAGCTGCAAGCAGTGTGGGGATGGAAATTGCGTTGCTTTTTGCTGCCGGGGCCCGTGACTGATGTAGTTTTGATCAGGCTGTGCTGCTGTACTACAAGAACTCAGAAGCAGCGTTTGTACTGCGGTTACGTGAAGCTCCCGCTGTACACGTGCTCCTTGCCCTTGCCTTGCCTCAGGTACGGCTTGCTCTGCGTAAGATGTAACGGCACAGAGCAGGTGCTGCCTCCTCATGTTTTTGCACAGAGCGTAGCACAGCAGGGACTCAGTTTCGTCGCAGTTTTTGGACATGCTGTAATGTAAGTAAGGCTTCTCAGTCTTGCTGAGTGATTGGAATAGGTCACACCGGCTGAGCTTGCACAGTTTCCCAAGCACAGGTTGGTGAGGAAAGAGATTTCTCTCTCCTGCTTGAGAGGGGGTCTGTAGGTGTTCCTGAAGGCCCAGTCCCACCTGGCTGCCTGGATGAAATGGCAGCAAAGCAGAGAGGGTCCCCTTTGCACACCTGCACCCTCAGACGAGTCGAGGGGAAGTTCTCTCTCTTAGTGCTGTAGTGTGGGCTGCCAGGCTGCAGGCTCAGCGAGCGCAGCGTGCAGGTTGCGTAGATGGAGCTTTGTCGCTCCCAGAAGTGCTAGAAACTTAATTGCTTTCAAAGGCAAGCACGGAATCTGGAGGACCCAGTACAACCTGCTGAGAGATGGTAAATCATGACGTACAATCGGGTTTCTCTGCTGGGGCTTGTGTGGATTGAGTTTGCTTTGTGAGCAAACGCCTTTGGAATACATTGGTATGTGTTTTTTTTGTTGATTCTTAGACGTAGCAGTAATTGTTGTTGGCTTTGTTAATAGGCATCTATACTCCGCTATGTAGTCGCTATTCATGCTTTCTAAAAAGAGTTCAGACAAAAAGAAATATTTGTTCTGCCTGAGAATCATGAAAGCCTTTCTGCATTTAAATGCACTGACAGCTTTGGTCCAGGTGGTGGCCAGCCATTGTCCCTTCAAACAGGCGTGGAGAGAGAGCTGGCTGGTGGAAGTTTGACCATTGCTGTTTATCTTCTCCCAGAGTGATGGTATCGGCTTGTTCCTTTTTTACGCTAGCTTGCCAATGCCTTTTGTTTCTAGCCAAAGGAACCATGATGGAAACTGAGGAAAACCTGCCTTTTGTAGATAAGGAGTGATATTTTCAAATGTACTTATACAGAGTAGGTCTCTAACTCCTGTTTTCCAAAGTGGCCCATGTGCAAATGTGTGGAGGGTTTCTGATGTTTTTATGCACAACCCAGTTTTAGTGTCATTTTCCTCATCTCCATAAATTCTTATTTTACAGGGTCTCCATTGAGAGGAATACTCTTTTGATGTATTTTGCATGGAAAGTAAAGCAGGAAAAGGTTTTAAGGTAAGGCAGCCAAATAATCTAGGGTCTTTTGATCAGTTTCCATTAGCGTTAAATCAGTAATCTGTCCAGTTAGATTTTATTTGAAAGGCAGCTCAGTGTTTAAAGAAGATAAACATACCAGCTGACATTCGATACGTCTGCTCAAGTCACCGGCAGAAAGCTCACTGAACCTTGTTGGCAAAGGTGCCTTCTGCCCAGTGTTTCTAAAAACATCTCCCATGCTAGTGGGTTCATTACTGAAACGCTCTGGCACTGCACTGGGTCCAGTGCCAGTGCTGGACACTTGGTCCAACTCCAGTTGGAGCTGGGGAAGGGCTGAGTTTTAAGACCTCCAGGATGCATTTGTGGCCAGAAGAAACTGAGCGCTGGAATGATGCGTCATCCAAACTGTGGCTGATTCCTAGAAATGGATGAATGCGCTGTTTTAATTTGGGAAGCTTGTACAGCTGAAGTTATTGAGATATTAGCGCTCAGAAGCCAGAGATATGCAGCTCTGAAGATTGCCTGGCGCACAGACAGGCAGAGATCTAAATTGCTTTGAGGTGCTGACAGTTATCATAGCTCTGTGCAGACACACCTTTGCTGGTACTGACAAAACACAAATATCAGTTTCACATCACTGTTCTCTTTGGCTGGTGTATAGCTTGAAACCGTACTACGCCTTCTCAACATTTGGCTCAGGAAATGGAGACGAGAGGTCAACAGCAAAAGTAGCCTCCAATCAGATGGTAAATTTTAAATTTTTTGCATAGGGACAATATTTTTTAAAAGCAATATCACAAGAGCTGATCTGAAAGTAATGCCTCCTAATTTATTGTGTTGGCCCACAATATCAGAGGTGGATGTTGGTGGTATGGCAGTAGAGATTGAACCTTCCCACCAGTATTCTGTTACGTGTTGTTGCCGTGTGATGGATGGCAGCAGAGGGGCAGTCCGACAAAATGGCGTCCGACATGGAAGTGCATATGAAGAGAGGTGTGTCATTGAATTCCTCTGTGTGGAAAAAATGGCACCCACTGATATTCATCAATGCTGGCTAAGTGTTTCTGGAGCCCAAACAGTGGATGTGAGCACAGTGAAGTGGTGGGTGGTGTGTTTCAGCAGTGGCAACAGTGACATGAAAGGCAAACTACATTCTGGGTGGCCATGGCGGACTTTCATGAGTCATTGCTGGTGAAAACGCATAGTGAATGGTAGTGACTATGTTGAAGAGTAGTGTTTTGTAGCTGAGAATTTGCTCTATCAAATTATGTTACTCTACTCTTTGTATATGTTGTAGTTTCCATGGAAATAAATGTGAGGCAATACTTTTGGAGCAACCTACATACATTTTTGAAAATTGAACATTTAGTTTCATTTCTTTCAGTGCAATTCTGTTGTATCACTCTCAGTTTCATCCCAGGCCACGCTGCTGAGGTGGCAGTGGATGGAACAGCAGAATTCGGCCTGTGATGAAGGCCAGTAGCCAATGAAAGAAAAATACTGTTTTCTTTCTTCAACAGCAAGTTCCTCCAAACATTGTAGATAACTGAAGAGTCTGTTTCTGAAACAACTCCAACCCTATATGCAAATAAAATTTCTGTGAATTCAACCTTTACTAGAAATCACATCCATTATGAGTCTGTGACAAAGTGCTAGGGCTTTAACACCAATCGCTTTCAGAAGAGACTCACTGGGAGTCCAGGATAATCCCACAAGACTGGGATTCTGCTAATCCCCATGGCAGAACCAGCATGTCTTTCAGTGAAGCTGTCAGTGATAGCCTGCGTGTCTGGGAAGGACCTGAGGAGATCTGTTACACATCAAGATGGTTTATGGTCAGTCTTCAGTGTTTATAGTCCCCTCAGACTCTGGATTCACAGTGTGGTTGTTGCTGGTCAGTTCCGTGAGCCCTGCTTGCATCGAGGGTCTTAGACAAGCAGGTGCACAGTGCAACCCAGAATTTTGTCAGCTGGACTACATTCATCTCATCAGATTGTGGCCTGTATTAGCTCTGAGTGGATTTGTTGGTCTGGGCTGCTTTGTGGTTCACCTGGGACAGGCTGTAGTTCCCCATAGCTTTGTGCAGCACTGAGCTCTCAGGCACTGCTCCGTGCGCAACTTCAGCAAAGAGGTAATCTTGCTGCTGTTTCAGTTCTCAGTCTTCCAGAAAGCCAGCAGATGGGGTGTGTGCAATTCCGGTGCAAAATCATCGCACTTGTTCTCAACCCAGAGATTCAGCTTTCCTTTTTACGTGTTTGTTGCAGACTCTTTTGCTGTTAAGTATGGTCCTTTATAGAAATCCTGAGGAAGCACTCAAAATTCTCAGTTGGTCCTCTTGTGTGAAATAGAGTATGATCTAATTCGCACCTTGAAACACAGTTAGGTCTTTGAAATCTGGATGTGAATATTGTAGCACACGTGTTTTTAAAATGAAACTAGTCATAGGCTGGGAAAGTACTGGATAGCTGGAAATAGGCTGGGATAGCACAGAATTCCACTTAACCTGAGGCTGCAGGATTAGCTACAGATGCCAATGGGGCCAACTATAAAACACGCTTCCTTTTTTTTTTGTCTCCAAGCCCAGGATGAAAGAGTAAATGTCTATTTGTATGCATAATTCTGTTGATTATACATATGAAAATTAAATTTGCTAGCAGTGCAAATGAAATTATTTTGCTATTATTAATAGCTCTGGAATAATAATATTAAAGACAGTAGAAAGAGTTGCTTGTTACATCCTGGGGTGGATTTTATGCCTGTAGGTCTTGCAAGAGGAAGGAATCTCAAAAAGAAGATTAGTGGTTTAGGAGAGGTGCTGCTGCCCTGAGTTACCTTCCTCTGGGGAGTACAGAGCAGAGCAGAGCGTGCACCAACAAGGAAGTAGGCTCACCAAAGGTCACTTACGCCATTCAGAATGAAAGTGTTCAGGGATTGAGTCCTGTTAGGTAGGTCTTAGCTGCTCACACCTGACTTGTGGTGGAGAAACCTTCAAGTGGTTTGGTAATAATTAACCAAGGGAACACTGCTAGAACAGAATCCGTGTCTGACGTGCGCGCATAAGGAGAGAATATCTTGCCAAGAAATTAGTTAAAATTAGAATCCTGTATCAGAATTCAGTTATCTTCTGAGAAGTAGCATGAATGCTGATGGCCAGAGTCTGTGGCTGAAATTTCCCAAGAGATCATACACTCTCTTCTGAGCTACTAATGCGATTGCAGGATTGTAGAAATTTTCAAACAGCAGAACAGCCTCAGCTAACTTAAATGAAAAATCTAGTAACAGGAGGTGACAGACACCAGTTCAGCTCATGTCCATGATGAAGGAGACAAATGACATGACTGTGTTACCTAGCACTGCCTTCCAAGCGAGAGCCATGCTGAAATGTTTTGGTCCGGTTTGGTAAAGTGATGCTCAAAATACTACAGTGACCTAACAGCTGCACAAATGATTTACTTTCTTAGAAGTCTAATTTTGTATTATAGCACAATCACCATTTCCCCTCTGTCTTTAAGGTGCAGTTGTGCTGAGTGTGCAGTTCGCATTGGCTGCCTCAGGCAGGCTGCAGGTCAGCTTTTGAATGTAGGAGAATTCATGAAAGTTAAGTATTTTGTATACTGTTAACAGCAGTTGTGCAAGTACAAAGACTTTGCTTTATCAGCAGATGTGGTCTCGGTTTACATTTACAGCCACATTAAATCCTTACGTTTATTGCAGTCGGGGGAAAAAATGGGGAGCTCAGTGCAGTATTTAACAATCTGCTTTGATAGCTGGCCAATCCACTTACCCTTGCACGGAGCACATGCCACAGTAGTTCTTTCTTCTATTAACTCTTTGGTGCTGGGAAACAGAAATGATTCACATGACGTGGAACGGGGAAGAAAAAAGTGCAGGCCTGGCAAAAACTTTGTGCTTACCTTGTGCCCAGTCTGGAAGGGATTTGTGAACTATGACAATGATCAGATGAACATGTTTGCCAGATGGTTGTGGTGCTTGAGAGTGTGATGCAGCCCTGCTCAGTTCTGCAGGGCAGCATCTCTGTGGGGAAACGAGCTGGGCTGGGCGCTGGCTGGTTTGTCAGAACTGTTGCTGGCTGTTGTTCAGTGTAGCTCAGCTGTTCCCGTGTGACACAGCTCTGTTTCCTCACCTCTTGACTCTCTGATTCTGTGATTCTTGCACAAGCTGGTGCCAAGGGTTTGGAGGGGGAGGATTTTGCCAGCATCACTATTGTGTGGTTAAGAGGCTGGGTTTTTTCTGTTGGACTGGGAAGGGATGGGGAGGAATTATATCCTTGCATGGAGAAGTGGTGATGGCTCATAAGCTGGAGGTGCAGGAGCTTTTATTGAGGAGTGTAGAAGGGAGGCCATGTCTCCTTGCTTCCTCAGTGCAGAAATAACCCACAGGAGCACATTCATGGCTCCAGAGCCTGGCCCGGCTGAGCACCCATCATACAGTGAGCAGTGAGTGAGCTTGTACTTCCTCGGAAAGCACCTGATGCAACCTCCAAGTGCTGCGAGGGGCAGTCATTGGCAAGAAATGGTAGGAGCTTCTTTCCCAGGGTTAAACACGGTACTATCCTCCTTTAGAGCAGAGAAATGAGGGGCCGGGAGAAGGATATGAAAAATAGATCAGCTTCAATTGAAACCTGGCGTTTGGAACACCTCGAACTTTGGCAGACCTCAGGACAACTCTTCAAAGTTGTTCAGCCTCACAAGGTACAGTGTAATCTTCTCTTCGGGGAAAGTATTATGCAGGGGCTGGGGCTTCCTTGTGCTGGGCACACAAGCTGAAGGTAGGTCCTTGCTGAGGCTGTGATCACATGGAGCTCACTCTCAGCCTACGCTGTGAGCTGTTTACGTGCCTGTTTGCCATCTCCCCAGATATTTAGCAGTAAACATTTTGTCTGAATTGGTTTTACTACATTGAGCAATGAGCTGTGAATACGCCCAGGTCTTACTGAACCTAACCGCCTTTACTCTTCTGAAACCATACTCTTTATTCTGAAATCATTAAAGCTAAATTAACATGAATGCTCTATTTTGTGACAGCATGAAAGGAGCATGGCCTCCTAATTACCCTAAAATTCAAATATCTATGGGGGAGACTTGGAAAGCGCTGGGCTCCCTCAGCTCCCTGCATTTCAGCAGGTATCACTCACACTGCTTGATCTGGGCAGTAAAGAGAAATTTGGCACATAACTTCTGTGTGAAGTTATCATTCTGGTAGGGCTCAGGGACAAGGATCTTTGCAAGGGCACTGACCGCCTGTCACTCTCAGTGTAGTGCCTGGACCCACTTCTCTTTTGGCTGAGTGCAGGGGTGCAACTCAGCCTAGTTCACTTTTTTTTGGCCACGCGTGCCTTTAGCTCATTCTGAAATACAATTAATACATGCCTGCACGTCAGTAGGATTCTAGGTTGTAAGATTACTAATTGGTTTCACTATTGTTTGCCACTTGAGTGCGGTTTTTTTAATCTGAGGTGAAAAGAACATCATTATTTTTAGCTTGTAAAAAAGAAAAACACATTTTCTCTTGAATGTCTTGATACGATATAATTTAAACTAAATTTTTGCACAGATCGTTTCCAAGAGATTGGCTGTCAAGTATGATAAAAATCTGCACTTCTGCAGGGACCCAATGAGACTTTGCAAATTCAGATTTATTCGCAACGTTAAATGTGGTTGAAGATGTCATTTTTTTAAAATAGCACTTTTAGAAGTAGTTAGCTTAAAAGTATAGCAATTCAAAGCACAGAGGGAATGATTTTGAAGTGTAACGTCTTGAAACACAACGCAGAGGTTGACAGTTTCACTACAATTAGAAGCGAGGCAGGCACAACTCCCACTTCTGAAAACTTCCCTATCTCACTGCTTCCTCTCTTGGCCTAGAAAACCTCAAAAAAACGTTGAGTGGCTTTGCTTATTGACTTAACATAGTTATGCTCAGCAGCATTAGGAGACAGAGCAGAAAAGGCTGCCAAATCTGTCTGTAAAGAATAATCTTTACAGAAAGCTTCCCAGAAGTATTTTTTTCAGATGCTTTCAGTCTCCTGAGAGTGCTGCTTTTCTGAGCAAAGCAAGGTTTAGGGTGTTTTTTTTTTTTTTCTCTTATTTTTTAACAAGGCTTGTTTTGTTAGGAAACCACTCCCTTCTGCTTCTGCATTTAGCCTGGCTGCTAATTGCCTTTTGGCCGATGACATTTTCCGTGCATTGCCACGTTCTCCCCCACGGCCACGACTTCGTGCTGGTGACATTACATGGCACTTCTGCCCACTGCCTCCCAGTGGAGTGAGCAAGGGCCGCCATGTCCCGGAGGTCTGGTCCTTTCTGGCTGAAGTTTGAGAAGCCAAATCCTCTAGGGTGTGATTGGTTATGGCAATGGTTATGCCCCAACGGAGGGCAGGTGGTTCGAGTAGGTGGGATCAAGTGCTGCTGTTGGTTTAAGCGCTGCTCTGCTGTGAGATGGTTCTTAAACTGTTGCCATGACGAGGCAGTGGTAGCAGGCCCAGAGTCATGAGCCCCACCAACTAAGGCAAAGGGCTTTCACCTTCCAGAGGTGGTTAAACGCTCAGATCCACCCCATGTACCAGCAGGCCCTGCTGCAGAATGGACCGGCCAAGTGGTGACCAGCCATGGTGAGTGCTGCCAACTGGGTCCTGACCCACAGAGATGAGGCCACTGCTTGCTCGCTTGTCCCATGTTGCCCCTGCTCCAGGACATCCATAGAGACTTAAAATGTTGGTGTGTGTGGAAAGGGCTGGTAGTGTTCCTGCAGGGCCTGTTATCTGGCTGCATGGAGGTGGAGGCAGGAATGCTGCTGCTCAGTCAGCACTGGTCCCTCTGGGACCACTCTCACATTCCCCACGTGCAACAAAGGAGCTGCTCCCTCACTTCCTTCAGCTGCAGAAAAAAGCAGAAGGGATGGCAGGAATTTGACTTGCTGCAAGTTTCAGGAAAGGCTGAAACTGGTCTGTTGGAATAAGCAGAGAACCAGGAAACAGGAGCACCTGTGTTGCATAGCTTTGGGCAGGTCAATTATCCTTTCTCCAGTGGAATTCCCCTCTGCATAAGGCATGAATAATAACACTTACCTTGCAGTGTGAGTGTGCAGTTAATTTTTTTACAGTGTTTCAAATATGTAAAAGTCTCAATGAGCGCTAAGTGTTATTGTGCTTAATTTTATTGAGGGTTAAGTACTGGTGACGTGTCCAGCCAAGCATTGCATTGGCACTGAGCTGGGTGAGTGACCAGCAGAGAGCACGTTTGGCAGCAGGCAAAGGACAGAAATGAAAAATGGGCTCACTCCTTCTAGTCCTACATTTTTTTTCTCTGTTCCCACCATAATTAAATGAAAAAATGGAAAGAAATCTTCTCCTCTAGGAGAGTCAGAGAGCAGAAGTGCCTTCAAGCATGCCCTGAACAGTCTGTAAGTGGTGGCTGTTGAGAGTAGATCGAGGCTGCCACGCTGGGAGGTGCCAAGGGCAACGGTTTGTGCATGAGTCACGCTACTACTGATCATATGATCATAGTCTTAGGATGGCTTGGGTTTGAAGGAACCTTAAAAGATCATCTGGATCCAGCCCCGCTTCCAGTGAGGGTTTTACATGACCAAAAAATGCAGACTGAGGACGCAGAGGAAAGCCCCTTGGGCCAGGCAGTGCCAGACTGTGACTGTGTTGCTGCAGTAGCAGCAGAGATGGCACCTGTCACTTCTGCATTTGCTCCAATTTTGTGTGAAATGGGGGCTTTCCAGTGGTGGGGCTGCTCCAAGTGCGTTCTCACCAGTGGGTCTTGAGTTGCACCTCCGTGTGCTTGCACATCTTGGGCCTGCTTGCTCTCGTT
>JAOWBP010002052.1:7458522-7532159 GCA_028571105.1 Tragopan temminckii | reverse complement strand
AGTTACCCAAAGCTGAGTGACTCTTAAGAGCACGCATGGCATTAGGGAAAATCCTCAACAGCCAACTGCCTGTAGCATCCTTGCTCTCAGAACAGCTCATGCTGCTAATGTCAGTAGCTCCTCTTCATCTTCTTGCAAGAAAACGCTGTTCCTGGCTCTGGAGGTGGTCATCTGGAGCTCCAAGGGAGAGAGAGAAGTGTGCAGGTAGATGGTAAGAAATGGTGGAATTGAGGAAAAACAGTGCAAAGAACTTGAACCCTCTGCTTTTCATCCTATTTATGTTTGTGAGAGTGGCAGAAAAATGGGTTGGCAGGTTAAATTAGGTCGTGAAACCTCGCTAATTAGCTATGCATTCCCTGCTCTATGTCTCCCTTCTTTGTGCTTCCCAAATGGAATTCCTGCAGCTTGAAATGAGTGCAGGGATAGGTAGCCTTTAAAATACAGACTTCTGATGTTCAATTCAGTGGTAGCTATCGCAACATACATAGGTTAAGTTTGTGGTCATAGGTAAGTTTATAGTCAAATATTGTTTCAAAGGCAGTGACTGGGCTTACAAAAGCCATGTTTCAGGAGCTAATACTGGAACAATTTTGAGCTCTTTAAAACGAATCAAGGCAAAAACAAAAAAACAAAAACAAACAAAAAAACAAACAAAAAAACCCTTCAGAAATGATGAAAAATAAAACTGGTTTTGCTCGGTATAGTAGAAATGGCTTTTTACACTCCTGGCTGCTCTTCCTCTGACTGGCACCTTCCTGCAAAATGCACTCAAGAGTGAGTGGATATGTATACGCAAATACACACACGCTTGTCTATATATATATTGATCTTAGTGGGCCTGGGAATGTAAAAGCAAGTGTAAAAATGTATGCTGGTTTTGGCAAGTTGGTTGTTTTTGTTGCAGTTTCCTGATTTTCTTCACTTTAAAGGTGCACTGATGTTCTGGGTATGAAGGCTGGGGTGTGATAGTTAGGTCTCTTACCATAAGATGGAAGTCCATGTTTCATTCTATGCTGTGAGATGGTAGTCCTCAAAATATCGTGACAAGCCACGAGCATGAATAAATAGCTGTGCTGTATTATTTTTGGGACTAGCAGTTTCCAAGACAGTCAGAATGATCACAGCCATTAAGAGAGTAGAAAGTGTTTTGAAAGAGTAGAATGAGCTCTGTTGACTGAAATGGCTGGGTCGGAACAGAAAAGGAAGGGTTTGCTGTTTTAAAGCATAGCAGACATTTTAGACATTCTTATCAAGATGCTTCAATAACACAGTTGTGTGAAAGGCTGATAAAATAGCGTGCGATAGCAGCCCTCATAATTTAAAGTGCCTGTACTTGGCACGTTTGATAGTAATGTAAAGTAGTAATAAATATAAAGCTCCTGTTCTGGAATTCCCAACTCTGTTTATTAGCAGATCAGTATGTAAACACTGTCTCAGTGTGTCTAATGCCAGAAGGACATGTTTGGTTCTCTTGAAGAGATGGGTACTTGCTCTGCACCACTGGTGTGTGAATAAGACAGGTTCCGTTCAGACTGAGCCATACTGCTGCTTTTCTGTATAAACTCCAACCAAAATAATGGGTAGGTAATTTTTCACCATAATGCAAGTATTTCACAGATTTTTAAATGCCGAATCAGCTCCCACTTTCACTTGATCTGCCTAATAACATCTCCGCAGGACCACCTTAAGAGGAAAATTCAAGTAGAACTGCAGATTTAGTGCTGCTCCTTGGTCAAGTTGGGACTGGCAGTTTCTGGTTCATTCTCTGTTCTGTGCCCGTTAAATGCATAAAAATGGCTTGAAAAGGTGAGAAGAGCTTTAACTGCAGTGACTGCTCTTGGAGTGAAAGAGGGGAGTGGGAGATGGCAGTTTGCTGGACTGCTAGTGGCAGAGGAAGAATTCCAGTGCTTGTACCTTGTAGGCATACAGTAGCTTTTCTGGTTACAGACTCAAGCCCTGAGCCTGTTGTTGACCTGTGTGTGCTCATAAAGCTGCCTGACGTGTAAGGGCTGGAGCCTTGAAGCAGTGGAGAGCAGTGTTTATCCGTGGTCAGAGAGGGAAACCACCATGCCAACACAAAGCCTGCGTCTGGTGAGAGCAGAGCTAGAGGTAATGTGTAAAGCAGTTATTCCTTCAGGAAAGTAAATGTCAGCAGCATAGATGGTCCTTAATTTAATTATGGTTGTTATTTTAAGGCTTATGGCATGAGACATTTAAGGCTCAGAGAAGGCATTTCATTTCAAATGTTCCTGGAGGACTTCTAAATGTTGCAAAAAGCACACCTAACTGGTGGTGACTGTGCTAAGCTAGTATGGTACCAATGTAGCTGAAACTCACATGAATTCAGTCTCAGTGCCTGTATCATACTGGAAAACCCAAGTCATTTGGTGTAGAAAATATTTGTCATGGTTCAAGTGTCTCTTTTTGATTCTGTGATTTAAAAAAAAAAAAAATTTTTTTTGTCTTTCCATTTTTGCTTTGGTGAAAATGGCGTGGGGGACAAGGAGTTGTGCCTGAAGATAGTTTGTCTGTAAACTGTGTTACTGGAACGGAGACTGTAGGAGGCTTTCTTATGGTTATTAGTCAGACCAGTACTTTATCTGAGCAATATTTGACCCGTGAAGATGCTTCATGTGGCTGTCATCCGGCCTACCTGATCACACTTGCAGCCCAACAAGAGGAGCACTGCCCTGAGGAACCACCCTCATGTATCAAAACACTGCCTTCTTGAAAATCCTTCCTTACTGGTGGCATCCTTCCGCTTGATGTAGTTTCTTGTAGTTCAGAGGAAAGAGAATTTGATACCGAGATCAGTTAAGTCACGAAGTAATGGCAATGCTGTGTCCTGGCATCATCTTATGGTTACTTTGTTTGATGTTGTATGGTGTTGCAACTCGCAGTGGTAGCGATACAGCAGTTCAAACCAAGTACTGCAACAACTTTGATCTCAGGCAGTGTTTGTCACTACAAATGTAATTACCTAACAGATAAGAAAGGAAAATTGCTTTCCAGTGATCATTTTCTTAGGTAAGGAATCATTTCAATGATTCCTGACCGATTACTGTATTCTTTTCACATGAAAAGGGAACAAAGAAAGAGAGGGAACAGTTTAGCCTTTGTGAGACTGGCCAAATAGTGCTAAGCGTGCCTAGATTTGAAGCTCAGCAGAAACATTCCAGGTCTCTCAGAGTGGGTTCCCCAGGAAGATGAGAAGAGCAGGAAGATCCGAAAGTTAATCTAGGCTAAGGTCTGCTGGTATTTGGAACAAAGCATTTAGTTCAGGTCATGATGCAGGTATGGTAGATGCCAAATCAGAAAGCTAGAGTTCAGATCCCACTGTCTGCCTTGCTCAGTTTTCTCTGGGTTTTTGGTTTTGTTCTGGCTTGTTTCTTAATTGA
Organism: Tragopan temminckii; assembly: GCA_028571105.1. Lineage (NCBI taxonomy): Eukaryota > Metazoa > Chordata > Aves > Galliformes > Phasianidae > Tragopan > Tragopan temminckii. Next base: position 7,528,761 of record JAOWBP010002052.1, on the reverse strand, counting down.
AGCAATCACTTCTATGGTGTGCGCTAATTGAAGTTAGTCTTGTCCTGTGCTGCCTTTTCATAAAATGCATCTACAATGCCAAGTGCACTGAGCCTGCTCGAGGCAGGTGTTGCCTTCTGGAATGAGAATTGCATTTCATGGTTTCTTTCACACCTGTAAAAATCTTCCCTTTCCTTCCTGTCTGCAAGAGTGTTCAGACATCCACATGCTGACTCCTGCATCCCTTTTCTTCTGCAGCCTGTGGTTTGGAATGGCTCCACTGGTGGGGAACTAGCTTGCAATCAGGAAACAGTGGCAAAGCCAGAAGTAAAAGCTATCTGATGAGTGACTCAAGGCATGTCATGACCAGTCAGTGCTTCAGCCATTAAATGGAGATAATGATACTGGTATCACTCTTAGGTAAAGCATTATGAAATCCTTTCTTGAGTATTTCTGCTTCAGAGCTGAGGTGTTTTTAGCCAGGATTCCAAGGAACTGAGGCGTGTGTGGTGGTGATGATGTCTGTCTGGTCTCATTCCCTCTATAGTACTGAGCCTTTTGACCAATTCCCACCAAATCCAACTGGAAGTAGAAGTCTTAAAAGCAATTAAATTCCAAGGTTTTTTTTTTTTTTTTTTTTTTTTTTTTTTTTTTTTTTTTTTTTTTGCTTATTTTGCAAAAATAATCAGGCAGCAGGGGAAAAAAAAAAAACAAGAATTGCACACTCACCAAGGGAAGGGAGATATCTAAACTTACAGTACTTTACTTCTGCAGTAAATGTGAATTCAGAGCCTTTTACTTTCCCTGTGGCTGTCCGTATTCTGAGCAGGAAAGCCTTCTTACTTGTATGAAGAAACTTCCCTCTTTATTTTGGGTATACATATGTAATGTCTGGCAGATCCTGTTTTCAGCGACCCTGCATTTCTCCCTAGCACAGCACTGTTTGTGTTTCCAAAGTGCTGGCCTTTTTCTGCACAGGGCCTCTTGCTTCCTTGGCGTGGCTCCCCAGCTTTGTATTGCTCTGTGCATTGAGGGCAGCTTCACAGTAGCAGTAGTAATCACAGGGATGCAAATTTATTATCTCATGTTTCAGTAGGAGCACGTGTTTATCTTGTACACTTGAGTGCTGGTTTCCAGTAGTGCTGTATATACAATAGACTGATTTAAAGTTGGCTAACCAAGAAAACATCTTTAAGGGTGAAAGAATAAGCACGAAAGATATGCAAGCATTGCAGCCTGGTTTTTCACACTGCTTTGTGTCTGGTGTGCTGACGTACATGGCTATACCAGTTAGATGTTTCATTTGTGCTCTCAGATAAAGCCAAGATACTTCAAAGCAATCAGACTCATCTTGTTTATTGGAACACTGAGTTTAAACTTTGCAGGAGAGAAGAGATTTGCAAACTGAAAAAAAAAAAGTAGTAAGTGTATTTGAGTAAGCATCCCTTTGCTTAGATCAAGGGACAAGTAAACAAATAGACAGCGGACACAGGCTCTGTGGTTTCTAGGCAGATAATTATATAAAGACCAAGACTCTTGAACTGCCTTCAGGTGAGTTCATTTCAAGTATGTTAGTTGAAGTAGGTTTGAAGTTCTGTTGCTTCCAGAGAGAAGAAGCCATAACTGTGAGGGAACACGAGTTAAAAAGAAAAGTTATGGAAAGATACCACACCCTAAAGTCAGCTTTGAAGTCTCTGAGCCTCTTTATTGACGTTACGGACTTTAGGTCAGGCCTTTGGTACCAAAAGGCAAGAGCAAACATGTCTCTGAAATTATTTTTGCAGATTATTTATATACGTGATGTGTATGTGCTTCTCTGACATTTTAATAAGAATCTCTCATATCAAATTTATTACTGTTATTATTACTATTATGACATTAGGTTTGTAGGCCTCGGTCAAGGTCCATTTTGGCTAGCCATGTAAATACACAGATGTAATAACAAGAGTCTCCAAGCCAGAGGAGAGAATGGACAGACTAGCTTCTGAGTTGACCTGCCTTTGCAGTTATAGTCCAGCCAACCTGCAGTGAGCTTGTCCAGAAGGATTACTTTTGCCTTCTGGCTGAAAATCACATTTGAGTATCAAATAGAATTTGAGTGGAAGAGTTTTATACCTTTATCTGTAAGCTTTTACCTCACTGTTGTTTTTGTTTTACATTCATGTGCTTCCTGTTTGCATTGATGTAAGAGGTACAGGAGTCCTATCAATATAGATCACGCTGTCCATTTTCCTGACGAGACAGGACAGTTCTATGCAGTGCCTTTTTAAGTGTTTTACCCTATTAAGTTTCAAACATCCAGACTTCATGGCTTCCTTTACTTCTCCTAAGCTGTTGTTAATGATTTTAATACCATCCTCAGCCTAATTTCTGCTTTTTAAAATTTCCCATTAGTCTTAACGCTGCTTGAGATACCATCTGACATAATTCCATCCTTTTCAGTTATGTTGCTGGGACATATCAACAGCAGTAATGGGGTTCTGCTGTGCATCTATCCTTTCAGCATGCAGGTTCTGGAAGTCTCTTGCAAAGCTGTCCATGTGGTCTGTCAAAGCCCACATCTTGTCCAAAGGAGAGTTAATGTGCTCTGGACAGGTACTGAAACTCGGAGCTGCTTGTGTTTATCCAAAGCAAAACAACTGAAACTTTATTGTTCTGGCTGATTGATGTTCCTGCACTTCAGAATTTCTGGAGGCTCCTTTTCATTGTTCTGCCTTTCATTTCCTACTACTACTCAGATTTCTGTGTTATTTTCCTTTCATATTCTTTTTCAATACTAAGTTTTCTTCCTTTTCTATTTCCACAGTAGATGATGGAGTCACACCCCACATGGCTCTTCCATCTGGAACAGCTTCCCTGGCTCATTCCTTTTGAGCTTGATCTTTACCCTTGGCCTCTATGTGTTAATTTTTTCTTCTAATAAAGCAATCAAATCTTATGCCCAAAGCCCTCCAGTTTTTCTCTGCTGTCATTCTCTGCAAGACAGAAAGCTTTTACTATTATTTGATACACAAGCTTATGTTGTGATCTGTGCTTATTAGCAGACCTATTTTAGAGACACCCAATTGTATACTTAAGTCTGATTCCTATTCAGGGCAACACACCAAGGCATATTTACCTTTTCAGCAGCCCCTTTTTGGTTTCAGTAGGCTTTACTGATTTTAAGTTAGGCATACATTTTAGTGCTGTGAAACTGATGAAGCCTCAACTGTAAAGCGTATTTTTCATACAGGGAAAAAAAAAAAATCAAACAAAAGCATATTGCACAGTCTGAAAGTAATGGAAGCTTCAAGCAGAGAAGTAGGATTTCATATCTGATACTACATCTTTTTAAATCTCTTCTTGAGAATGTCAAACATGCTGTAAAAAAACCTAATCCAGCAGCCTTGCTTTTCAGTCTGTTGACTCAAAACATTTTCTGCTGTACACTGAGATTTTCAGTAGTTGACATAGTATGCAGTTGTTCTTGCTAAATTAAGAATGTCTCATGCTTTCTGGGATCCCATAGTAGAACTGCTGAGTTGCAATACTTACGTGAAAAAAATGAGGTTAGTTTATTGAGTGGTTAGACACATCTTACAATGCTCCTGCTTTTCTCATAATGACTCCCTTAAAACTTCCATGAGGTGGGGGAAAATACAGCTAATAGCAAGCTGTGCCCGGGCGCCACACAGTTCGGGCTTTGTGCGGAGCATGGCTTTGGCATCTGGAGTGGGAGCTCAGTGCACATTAGCAGCCGTACATTCGTTGACATAAATTGCTGTCAGAGCAGTGGAGGAACACAGCTTTGTGTTTTGTGAGCGCTGGCTGCAGTCTATCTCAGCCTCACTGTGAGATCACGGAAGATCTGCCCAAACTTATGATGCTCAAGCTTTATCAGCCTGGTTGTGGGGCACTGCAGTTTGATAACCAGGCGTTGCTTCTGAAATAAATACAAGCTCAACTGCACAGCTCCTACCTGTTTTGCCCCGTTCTCGCCCCTTTTTTACGGTCTCTCAGAGCACAGGCCTACGAGCAGCCCAGTATTGAAATCAGCTGTCCTTGGGGACAGTGAGTCACCTTCACTGTGTTTCCCACCAAAACCACATAGGGGACATGCATTCCCCCTTAACCACAGGAGTAATGCTGCCCTGATGTGTCTCAGCTGTACCTTAGAAAGTCACAGCCTTCCTGAGAAGGGCCAGGGAAGGTACAGTCAGAACAGAGTGGTTCAGATTGTTCTTAAAGACTGCAAAGCTTCTTACAGTCAGAAAGCTTCCAATTATTTATGTAGAGACCTGCATCGCATCCCAGTGACGCAGCTAATCAGTAGAGTACTACTGTAAGTTGCTGAGAGTTTTCATAGACTCCTCAAGGTATGCTTTTTGTTTTGTTTTGCTGCTTGGTTTGCTGTTCTTACCTAGACATCCAGCTAAAGCAGTCATGACCATCTTTTCCTTGCCCAGATCAGGTGGTGATGCAATGCCTTCTCATTTGCTTCAGCAGGAGTGACATAAAGCAGTAGAATAGCTTGAGAATATTTTTTAGGCCTGAATGTGGGGGTATGATTGTCAAAGTCTGGAGTTTTAAGCATAGAATTTGAACCACAACACTTGTTAATGAGAGTTTTGCCTTTATCCTCCTTAAAATAAGGAAAGTAACTGAAGCCTACGTATGCTTGGTTCCTTATGAATCATGGGGATTACATGCCTGAAAGTGTATTTGGCAAAGTCCTTGTGCCTGGCAGATACTTTCCTGTCCAGACTCCCAGAAATCGCTGCTTTTTTACTTCTCTTAGACACTCAGTGAACATGAAAAACCTTTCTATTTATGGAAATGGAGACACTAATGCAATTAAAAAAAAAAAAAAAAGCGTTCCTTTTCTTGTTCATCAGAGTCATTAAAGATTTTTATGGGAGGTTCACTACTGAAGTAAGATTCATTTCTCCCAATCTACCACGATTATTTGGGATTAAACCAACATGTGCTAGCATTGTGGGGAATTTCTGAGAAGTCCCTGGTCCCCAGTGAAATTTCTTTTTACTTTGCTTCCTGCTTTACAGAAGGCTTATTCCTGACACGAGCCCTGCCATGCTTGTCAGTTCAGCAAATGTTTCCTTGGCGTTGCACTTGCTGTTTTTGAACCACGAAATGCTTTTAGGTAAAGTTATCATAATATAAACTGAAAATTGACAGGCTGAATAGTTGTGGTTAGTATGTGCTATAGTGGTGATGACATGGGAAAATATGTTGTTTTTCTCCAGATGACTGTTTGAGGTTAGTTCTAGACCATTTTGTTCATGATGTGCCAGCTAAAATTATGATCAGAGCTTTGAAGTAAGCAGGTTAGTTTGAATTATTATTTTTTTTTAAGCCTGATAAAGGCCTGTTGTCAAAGAATGGATGTTGTTGTTGGTTTTGGAATTAAAAAGGATAGAGCCAACTGTAAAAAGGGTCTGAAATGCTTAGAGCAGTAAATTCCCCTTTCTTGAGAAGTTCATCTCACTGACAAGTGTAACCGAAGTCATCTCATTTGCGAGACTAGCATGGGCAAAGCATGGCCTGCAGGGTAAAAATTGGTAATTCAGGTGCTTCTTCTTCACCAGAAGATGGTGGAGTGAAAGAGGGGAGGGTAACAGCAAGCAGTGCCAGGGTTTTCTGCTGGTTGCAGAGGCAGCATGTCCTAGTCCTGTTCCTTATGTTCCTGTCCTGAGTTCAGGATAGGAAAGGTACCCAGTCTTGTGAGGATGGCAGCACAGTAAAGCCTTGAGTGGCATTTTAGGGAGGAGGTGGTGTTTGATGTCTTCCTATCTAATGATAAAAACAAAAGTGACTCAAATGTCACTTTCTTCCAAAACAGGAGCCTTTTTGGTGTGGGCTGCCAGTGTGTGTTAGGAGCGATATGCAAAATACACAGAATTTGTGTGGCTAAAAGATGGTTTCTTTTTCTTTCATCTTGTGCTGTTCTGTTTCATTTTGTGCTGCAAGAATGCAGTTACATGTAGAAGCCTTGACATATTTAGTGGGACCTTGAAACAGCTCCACTGAACTGCAGCTCAAATTGAAGCAGAGGAGTGTGGAAGGGTAGCAGAAGACATTATCCCACCTTACATTTTCAAACAAAACCCTGCGGTTCTGGAGAAGTTCTTCCTCTACCTGCTGTACCATTGTGTGAGTTTGGGGTTTAGATCTGTTCCAAGGTCTTTTTGGTGTTTGAGCACAGAGAGGTGTCAGCTGTGGAGGACCAACCTTAAATGTGAGTTTGCCCGCGTTCACTCTTCCTGAACTGCTCTACTGAAAGGAGATTGTCAGCACAGCCCACTGAAGTGAGTATTTATTCAGTGTTTCCATTTTTTCTCTGTATGGGCTAATCTCAGCTCTTCTTGTGATGAAGAACAGGGAATGGAGTGTATTGCTGACACCTCATTTGCTCTGAGCTGAGGAGCCTCTGAAGGTTCCTAGAGGTTAGACCATGCTTGCATATAGGTGCTGCTCTTTAGCCTCAGCAAACACAGAGAACATATGGATGGATGGCTCTTTTCTAAAACATCAGTGAAGAGCCTGAAGAAGAAATGGTCTTTTGATTCTAATGTTCTTCTAATTCTAGTGCCCTTCTAGTGATGCCTGGAGGCACAATTCCCTTTCTCAGCATTTTCTTCTGCACTCTTTTGCATGTCTCATGTCAGTACAGCCAGTTCTGAGGAGAGTTTAAGGTGCAATTTCCCCAACTTCTGGTTTGATCTTGTAAAATATTTGAGTCTCAGTTACAGTAGTGACAGTATATTGATTAATATGATAATTTGATATTATTGTCTGACCAGTACAATTCTTGAATTAGATTATGTCTGAAAAAACATGCTTGAATATAAGTAAAAAGATCAACTAAGTGACCTCTAAGTGTTGGAGTTAGATGTCTAGAAGTGAAGGCAAGAGGAACTGTTAGCTGCTTTTCTCAGACATATATCCTTCAAAGTTTACCACAAGGAAAAATTGAATTGTTACACAGCATGCATATAAAGTAAAAGATTCTGACAATTGCCCAATGTGGTTATTGATATAAATCTTGTGTTCCTGGGGCCAGGATGTCTCCCTGCACATTTTTGCATTCACTGGATGGATGATGGTCCTAATTGTAAGCTAGGAGCAAGAAAAGACAGCAGTGGATAGGAGGAGATTTTATATCTAAATATTTAATGATAAAAACAAAAGTGACAAAAAATGGCACTTTATTCCAAAATAGGGGCCTTTTGGCTGTGGACTGCCACAGGTCAGGATGTGATGTCTTAATGTCCTTGCTTCACTACCATAAAGACTAACAGACTTTTAATTTCTATGGCCTTGCTCCCAATCTGTGGGAAGTTCTTGTCTAAAAGTTTGCAGGGTCAGGACCTTTGCCTGGATGTCAAGTTGGGTGGATATTTGTGTACTTGTGGTGGGATCGTGATCCCAGCTGACGCCTCGGGGCACAGTGCCGTCATAAGTTTTAAATAATAATAATGCTGTAAAAAGTTAAATAAATACATCAAGTTAATTTTATGCTCCCTTCCCCTCAGGCAGATGAGCATAAATTGAATTTTCTAATAATTAGCCCAAGCAATTATCATTGAACAGACATACCTGATTGCATTAAGAGGTGTGGTAACACGTGGAGGTAATCTTGCAAAGAGCAGAGCTATTTCCAGACTGACCTGGCAGGACCGGGTCTGCTTGTCCATGAGTTATACGGATGCTAAATGAACATGTATGCTGATATTGTGTTGGCTATAGGCTATATGTATATGGCCATCCAGTTTGGAGTTTGGCCACTTCCGTTTAGAGTCTTAGAAAATAATGCACTGAACTGCCTCCACTTGGCTTATTAAGCTGTCACAGTAAAGGATGCTGCACTGCCAGGCTGCCCTCCCACATGCCTCGTAGAGGCCATTAACAACCACCTGTCAAGCTCCGTTGCAGTGTCTGAGCGGCCTGACCCAAAACATCTGCTGCCATGCAGGGAAAGCAGGGCCTGCACGCAGCTGGGCACTCCCAGAAATGCCATCAAAGGTGGGGAAGTGGGAGCACAGGGCTCCCAGGGGCTTGCCTTTGGATCTGCTCAGGCTTGGTACTGAGCGGGGAGGGAAAAAAAAGGAAAAAAGGCATTGTGTAAGGCAGACGGTCTCTCTGTGCTCTCTCACCCAGTTTTGACAGAAGTCGCAGAAGCATTTCTTTCCTATTTTTCAAGTTAAGATATAAAATACAAACAGATCTTTTCCTCCACTGGTGACTTGAATGAAGGCTGACCTTGTTACATGTGTGGAAATTGCTTGGCTAGGACAAATCTAACATTTATTGTATTGTAGCTGCATAGATAAAGTCCAAACTCCCTCACTGCTTTCCTTGCAGAGAAAGCTGCTTGTGTGTGCCTGTTTCCAGCAACTGAATTGACAAAAGAGGAGGGGGGAGAAATCAGCCCAGTAGCATCTCAAAAATGTTTGTGAAGGGTTTTTCGTTTCATGTTCAGGGATTATTTTCTTTTTTTCTTTCTTTCTTTCTTTCTTTCTTCTTTTTTTTCTGAAATTGTGAGCTCGGAATCCAAGGAGGCTCAGCAATCAGCGTGTTTGAATGCCGGCCAAGACACTGAACTGGCAGCCATCCATTCTGATAGCAGTGTGAGTGAAATGTGTACTCAGTAACTGGATTCAGGCCCTTCATAGTTTGCAAGCAAATATTTCTGCTTTTGCAGATCAGATACAAAATAGAAAAAGCTGTGCGGCTCTTGAGCATGTGAGAGGGAGGGTTCTGCCCCTTTGCAAAGGGATATTGGCACTTCTGTATCCCAAAGTCCTGTACCTTAGGTTGTCATCTCAAAGGCCATGTTCTAATTCCAAAATGCATTTAATTATGTCTCTTAATGTTTTAACAGCTGAATATGCCTTGCATAAAAGCTGTAAATACCTCACGCTGGCAGTAAGCTGTAGGAAAGTGAAGTAAATTGGCATTTTATAAAAAGGTTGTACAAAAGCAATGGAAAGCTATGCAAATAAGCTATGATACAGGCAAATTTGCATTTCCTCATGGGTTTAGTGATGATATGCACAGCATGACTTTGGCAGACTTGCTTCTTGGGATGAAGCACGTACTGGTGGCATGACCCTGTAGGGTCAATTTGACAAGTGCAACGTTGTGATTTTCCATGCAGTTTCTCAGAACCACTGAGCAACATGCAGCAATAAATAGCAACAAAGGAAATTGATTTTTTAGAGTAAATACATGTAGTAGGAGGAAAAAGTGTTACACAAATCTTTCACCTCGCCAAAATAAGGTTAACAGTTTTGCTTGGTGGTGCTGCTCAACTTTCCAAAGTGACTGCCTTCTACCGTCTTGCATTGACTTTTGCTCTTCGGTTTAGAAAACATCAGGATGAGGAGGAGATAATGTAGAGTTTTTGTGCTCAGGGCTCTCAGATCACGAGAGCAATAGGGTGATGTTACAACCAGCTGACGGAGCAGTTTCAGTCTCTGAATTAATTGAACCACTGGCAGCTCTTAAAACTTGTTCTTTTACCCAACTGAGAAGAAAGGTAGGGACATATCGAGGTGTCTGGTGATAATAATGTTATTATAGGAAGGATGACATGGAAACTCATTCTCAGAGCCCCTTACAATCTGTCTTATTTTGGAGAGACATTTTTAAAATGAGGGTGAAAAGCACTTCTGAAATGGCTTTACCTGCTTTTTTCTCTTATAAATTTTATTTCTTTTCAGGAATTTGTTCAGTGTATTAAATTGAAAAAAAATCAAAGAAAAATAAATGAATTTGAAGTTATTGGTATTGGCCTTCACAAGCCACGTGTTTCCACAAAGCAACTATTTCAAATTTGTTTTCTTTTCTACTGTGAAAGGGATCCAAATACAGATTTCTCTATATGTTTTTTTTTGTCACAAGGGTGAATTTGCTCCTGCATCTCTTTCCAAGTCATCTCACAGCAAGCCTGTTGGTGCAGTGTGACCGCTCCATCCTCCAGGGTGCTGGGCACTTGAACAGAGTGCTGGGTGTTCTCATGGATCCTGAATCCCTTCAAGTGAACAAAACATCGGGCACTAATCTGCAGTAGGCTGTGGATTCTTACGAGGACTGCTCAAGAACAGCCTCAGGAAAGCATCTCTCCTTCAGGCAGTACTTAAGTATTATTTCTCCTAAGACAATACTTAGTTTGGTAGCTGAAGGACCAAGCAACTGGTACAGCGCTGTCCCAAATTTAAGCACCAGCTTAAGTGCTCTCTTCCTGTGACCTCAGCACACCCAGCACTCTGTTCCTTTGCCTTACAGAAGCAGAAGGGAGTTTGGCTGCTTTCAAGTGAAGTCTGCCAAAAAAAAAAAAAAATCCCAGCAAGCATCTTCTTTTTTTATTTTTTTTCTCTCTCTTGGCTTGTCTATAAATAGTTGAACATTTTTTTCAGAGCAAATTCAGTTAATGTTCTGTGGTGGTGAGTGAACACTGCTATGCTCTGGTATGTGCTCCTGAATATCATAAGATGCTTGAGTAAAATGTAATTCAGGTTTTTAAATGAGAGGAAAAAAGACTGCTATTAAATCTTGTCTGAATTTTGTCATTGACTACACGAGAAGCCCTTTCATTTGGGAACAGTTTGGCTTCTCGTTTAGCTGTATCATTGGATGCATTTTGAGAATTTTCCCTTATTATCCTTACCACGCAGACAATCACGTCATTCTTGAAATGAATGCTCCTTTTGCTGTCCATATGCAAGACATTATGCGAACATCTGTGTAAGCCCCAACATACAACAAGGCAAATTATTGGTGACAGGATGAAGAGCCTGCCTTTCCACCCCCTGTCTACGAAGGGTCTGTGCATGGAGATCAGCTTTGTGCTGGTACCACTCGATGCCTATTGGCTTCATGCACCACTGCCTTGCCACTAAAAGCAACTACTAGGGTTTTGTCTTCTTTTTTTTTTTCTTCTTCTTCTTCTTCTTCTTCTTCTCCTTCTTCTTCTTCTTCTTCTTCTCCTTTTTTAAAGAACCAAATGCATAGTTTCATCAAGAAAATGGTATCAGAATTGTGTGGGATTTTGTGAGTCATTACCAGAAATACTGCAGTGGGTGGATTAACCCCTTCAAAGCGGCTGCTCTGAGTGTTTCCAGGCTAGTAAGGTGCAGTGAAAATAGGGTTCTGCCTGCACCTTCAGCACACCCTGGGTAAAGCAGATAATTCTTGTCCTGTTGGCAGCACCTCAATACTTCTGCTTGCACCAAAATGAAACTGAGTGATTTTCCTCATGCTTTGGGAAACAGGGTGTTTCTCAAGGCTGTACCCGTGTGACAGGATACTGTAGTGTGAAACATAGGCACTTCTGTCTGTGGCTGCAGCACTTGCAGAAATACCCCAAGCAGCATTGTGGTGGTATCTGTGTGCTGTGCCTTTCAGCAGCAGGACTTCCTCCGGGTACTCTGATCCCAGTGTCACAGAGTTTTTCTTAAATGCATTCACCTCTCTAAAATATTCATTGTAATTGGCTTCTTGTGGGCTATATCTGGATAATCTCAAGGATCTGTTTCTCTCCTGGTGTGTTTGCTAGTGGTGCTCCCTTGCAAGCCTAGGTGATACTGCTTGCAAGCCTCACCAGGTTGTGTCTGGGGTTATTCCTCTTGCAGGTATTAACTCTTCTTCCTCAAGACTTTTAACCTCTCCATCTGCAAGATGTAGCCATGTTTCCATCCCATATGTCACCAGGTAGCACTTTCCATAGAGCTGTCAGTAAGTCCAGCCAGCAATTCCCCAGCAGCGTCTTGTTGCTTCCAGTGCCATGACCCATCCTTGTGTGGCAAGCCTCTCACCATCGGGAGACCAGGCTGGCCTCACAGAATGGGCCTGCTTCCCATTGAAGGAACCACTCAAGAATGGTGTGGGAGACTTTTGTTGGAGTCCTGCACTCTCCCAGAGTCCCTGCTTGAGTCCAAGAGCTTTCATGACCTGCAGTGCACTTATACAGGGCATTTATTCCACCATGGTACAGGAGCCACTGCCACGTTCTCTCTCTGATGTGGGGCTGCAAGAGGTAGGCGTGCATATGTCATCTCACCTGCTTTATCTAAGTGTTTGGCAGTTCAGAGTTTTTCACCAGAACATTTGTTTTGGATAGATACTTTCCATTTAGGTTTTAAAGGAACAGGAAAAGCTTATTCTCCAAAAGAGTGTCAGGCACTGGAACGGGCTGCCTGGGGAGGTGGTGGAGTCACCATCCCTGGAGGTGCTCAAGAAATATTTAGATGGGGACATGGTTTAGTGGGAAATGTTGGTGATAGGTGGACAGTTGAACTGGATGATCTTGGAGGTCTGTTTCCAACCTTGGTGATTCTGTGATTCTACGATACTATCCTGTTCACTGAAGAAAGTGTTTTGATGAAGTCAGGATGGAATTGGAGAGGAGGTGTCCAGCTAATACTTGCTGCGAAGGGTGGTGTAGTAGTCTGACACGTGGCTGAAACCTGCTCTACTGAGTGATGGCTCATTTTGCCTAATGCCCTTCCAATCCTAATATGTGACAAATAAACATGTGACAGCAGAAGTTTTGAAATGACAGTGAAGGGAAACAGCTGGCGTGGTAAGGCAAAGCTAGTCTTCTTGGTGGTGCTGTAGTCAGGGCTGGTCCAAGGCTGGCCATGGTCCTTGTCCTAATCCTGGTCCTGCTGGGAACCAGACCTTCACAATGGGGAAGCAGGTCTGGCTTGTTTTTTGTCCTCCTTATATAAGCCTAATGTAGAACTGGATTTCCTTGGACGTATTTTTTTCTCTCCTTTTCTTGCCTGATTGGAATCTGAGGCTTTGAACAAACAAAATAACAGTGGTGACAACATTGTTTTTTCTGTCTTGTGCTTTCTGTGCCTGTGGCAGCTCAGTTGGAGACATAGTGCAGCATGTGAAACTCCGTGGGTTCAGGTGTGGAAATACCAACCTTTCCACTGCACAGGTACAAACTAACTGGGTGTTGTGTGTATACTGTAAACCTAGTTTGTGAGGTTTTTTATAAATCTGAAGCATCACTGTGATCTTGCACACTGACAACATTTGCACACAGAAGCATGCACTTACCTGGCAGGTCTCAGTAAGAAATAGGACAGGCCCAGAGCAGTAACTTTCCATTGACTGTGTCGTCCCTGGTCTGTGGTTCAGGACAGCGTTTTATGCACGTGCAGACGTGCATTCTCATGTTGTTGCCTTTTGAGTTGGAGCCTTGTTGTAGGGCAGAATATTGCTGCTGTGTTTGGGTATTATTCTTTTGGGGTAGTCAGTTGCATCGTGCACAGAAGCACAAATGCATGCTCTGAAGATATGCAGAGGCAGGTGGTAGCCTGTGCTTTTCTTCTGTTTGCAGTTTTTAAATTAAAAAAAAAAAAAAAAAAAAGCAACTTTTCAAGCTCTACACTGTCAAGAATGTGGGTGTCTGTCTGAATGAAAGAAGAAGAAAATAAACTTACATAATAAATACACTAGTAAATTTCCAGTTTCCCTACAGTCTTTGCATAGTGTATCTACTTTTGGGGGCTGGTTTGGTTGGTTGCTTGCTTACCCAAGGAAGAGGAGCAACTTTGGAAGAAAGTTTCCCTGAATACTACAATTATGTTAATTATTAACAATGTACAATTCCAGTTGCAACATGCAACGCTGCTTTCCAACAAATTCAAATCTACTCGCTTTTACATCACGTCATATATCAAGTATGGAACATGAATCCAAAGGCTTTGGCTTTATCTGTATGTGAAATAAATATATTTATAGACAACAATACTGGTTTTCCTTTTTCAGCATTTTAAAAGTTGACTGCCTAGAGGTAGGCACCTGGATGTATCTTTAGGGACTGAAGTAAATAGGATGGTTTTCAAAGTTCCTGCGTACCTGCAGCTCTCCGAGAATTAATTAAAAGCAGATGTTCTTTTTGGCAACTTTGACAGAAACAAATAGGGAGATGCCGGGTGCCCAGCACCTTTGAAACAGTAGCTGCTCGTTCAGATGCCTAAACATGGAGTTTGGTGTTTAAATGTAAGCACCTAAGTTGGAAAAGCTTCGGCCCCGTAATCATAACAATCAGCGTCCCCTCTGTCCTGCAGTGCTGCAGCACAGATTCCTGTGAGAAGCCGGAGGTTGGTGTGTGGGAGTGAGCGGGGACAGGGACGTGGAAGCGAGTTCGGCTGCCTGCCTTAGAGCACATGCAAATCAGGGTCAGATGGCTTGACAGTTGGTTATGAAACTCAACAGAAATTATGCAAAATGGGATTGATTTTGCACATATTTTTAGTTTTTGTCTTTTAGTAGCTTGAATCTTTAATTAAAATCCCGAGGAGGAAAAAAAAAATAACCGAAGTAGAAGCAGCAACTGTTAGTTTCACATAGATACTGGATGTAAAGTAATGGCCTGCTATGCTCTTTTTAGGGATCATTTTTATCCCACCGCAACTGAGAATATAAAGCCATCTTACAACTTGCCAGAAGTGACACCTGCTTTCATACATCCTAATAATTACTTCAGCTTTGACAGAAAGTACTTGGCAGGGTGCATACAAATTATGACTCGCTTCAGGGTACAAATAATGTGATAATGACTTTAAGAGTTTCTCTTTATGCTCAGGATATTTGCATGTACACGCTTTGTTCATATGAAACGAGCAAGAGATGAAGAGTTTTGGTTCACTTCTTCTAACTTTTGAATAAAAATGCCTGTTGGATACTGTAAGCTTACAAGTAGATGAGAAAAGTGAAATAAATAGTAAGATTTTCAGTGGCTGCCTCATTTTAATTTTTTTTTTTTTTTCAATTCTGTTGCTGTGAAAGTGCCCTGGACGTTTGCGAGGAATAAAATGATTTCTGATGCTAGATGCTGGGAGTCATCTTGCTAGAGCAGAGAACTTGCCTGTAGTTAAGTGGCATCACCTGCAGAGGCTTTTCTCTCTCTGCCCTGCCTTGCGGTGAATGAGTTTTCAGTTAAAAGGGCATCTGGATATGGCACGTGCTCTTTTCCCCCATTTTTTCTTTTTGCTATTCTTGTTGTGTTTAATGGAACTTGAAGTCACATGAATTTATCTGTCTGCAAAATCAAGGTCTTTATCGTATACTTGACCCTGAACTATAGCTGGGAAGTTAATCTTGCGTGATACTTGATAGTTGCTGAATACCTTTCAGCACTTAAAGCATTCAGGATTAAACATGTAGAGTGTACACTCTGTAGGAGCCCATCTGGGGAAAAGGCGGCTGCTGCACAGAGACCAGTGGCACACTTGCTCGAGATCATCCCAGTCTTTGATGGTGCAGAGAGATAATTCCACATCAAGGTGGCACAGGTTTTACCCTAGGGTAAGGTAGCGTCTTCCTCTGCCATATTTTGTTGTCCATCAGCAACCTGAGGTTCTAAGATACTAAAGAAGGGTAGTGTTGAATGAGATTTCCTTATGTGCGTCTTTCCTTACTCATATCTGTTACCTGTTCCCCATCCAGTTTTCATAGTGAAAAGGAGCCCAGGGAGAGTGTGAGGGATGAGTGTAAGATGTCCTTAAGCAGCTAGCTGAACCAAGGCAAGTTGAGCAGTTTCTGAAAACTAGAACATGAAGTTTCCACATGAGCTTCCTTAGAAACCTGGAAAAGGAAGGCATCAATAAATATGCTGCCTTTGCAAGACAGAATGAGCAGTAGTGGAAAGCAGTTGGGAGCCAGTTAGTTATTTATCTGAAAGAAGTACAGTATGTTACTTTTCCACCTCTGCTAGGGGACTTAGAAAGACAAATGCCTTTTACTTCCTGCCTAGAGAAGTTAAGCTCTTTCTATAAAAAGAATGAATTTGGAAAACGTCTGGCATGTTTCTGTGTGCGTGCATAATGGTCTGTGTCTTTTATCAGACAGAGCTTTAGGAGATACAAAGTTCATGTGTGCATGAGTCTGTCATTACCAGAAAGACTTTGGCAAATTGCAGAGAATTCAGACAGCTGCAACGAAAGTGATTAATAAACTGGAGAAGAGAGATTAAGAATTAAATACAGACGGTTTGTCTGAATGAGAGAGAAGAGGGTAAAGGACGAGGGTGATGCTAAAACTACCAATCCTGTACTTAAATATCCAAGTCTGGAGAGAAGCTGGTTTGGGTGATCCAAGCAGTGTGACTAGGCATTTCTGAGTACAGAAAATCCAGGCTGAAATCCAGAAGCACTTCCAGCTAGTAAGATCTGCCTGACTGTGGGATAATCCTTGGTGGAACCAGGTGGAAGCCACGTCACTTGAATCATTTAAACGAGCCCCAACAGAGGCCGAGTGCCCCAGGACAGCATCCCCTTCCAGGTGATTTTACCCTTTGCAGTGCTATCAGTGGAGGTACAAACACTGACAATGGCAAGAAATGGCCTGGGGATTTCTGATAGTGCTGTATTTTAGCATATATTTGAATAGGAGTTTCCTCACAGAAGCACAAAAATCCCTTGCTGTTAATGTTTCTGCCCTGCAGCTGCCTCTGCTTGCTGCACTTACAAAAACGTTGCGAAAGAGAGCACAAGTTGCCTTACTGTAAAACTACCTGGTGATAAACTTCTTATGCTCGACTTGGAACAGGCTGATAGGGCCGTTCTCAGAGTCAGAGGAAAAGCTATTGGCAGGCAGCAAACAGCTGCTGCCAGTGAGAAAGGCTGAGCAAACGGATCTGGTTTACTCATTCACTGCTCTGCCGTATCTCAGCAATCCCCAGGTTCTTCAGTTGTGCTTTTCATGTAGGTGCTTGGTCTCGTGTCTCTGCTTTTCTATATGGATATAAAGCTAATTTGCGAGTGCATGACTAGAAAGCTGCAACATGTATGATGAAAACTAAGGGTTTTTATTTTTTTTAATAACCCAGTAGGGATGGTTGTGTTTGTGGCACCATTTCCACCGTAATTCTTCCTTCTTGCTAGGCTCTCTGCACTGCTGGGGCTGTGAGGCTTTGAATGGCTGATGTGCACTCTGTTTGCCTCCCTCCTTTCAGGTCCATGCTAGGTAATTTCACAGGGAAAATAGTCTGCTGCTGGCGCACATGGAATTTCTACAGTTTGCATCCTCTGATGCTTTGCACTGAGTACAAAAGAGACCAGATGACCCCATACAGGCTTCCTAGTGCCAAGCTCCATTACAGTGTGCAGACCACATCACGCTGGCAGCATCCTGACTGCCGCTCTCTCTTAGAGCCCCCTGTACAGCTTACATGTCATGGCTGGTTTTATGGGGTTTTTAGGGTCCCTGAAAAGCAAGGTTAAGCATTTCCTGCTGCCACCTAAGTAGCAGGATGGGGGCAGAGGTCTGGAAAGAAATATATGTCGAGGTGTTGTCAAAACATTTATTTCCTTAGCAGGAAGTATTGATCCTGTAAGCTATGTTCTACTACAACGGCTTTATTACTCCTTTATTAAATGACTGATGCAGACTATATGTAATCAATTGGTGTGATGGATATTGGTGAACTAAAGCAGCCATTGGTCACCGTGCACATCTTAGCTTCTGCCAGCTGTTTGACTGCTTTAACAGCCCTAAAATAGGGTTTGACATGGAAATCAAGGTTTTAAAGGCTGGTTTTATCACTTAGTTGTACACTGGGTTTTGGTTGTCTGATTTACTGATTTTTTTATCGTCTTGTACTGGCACTTAATAATGCTTGTAAATAATGAAATGCACTTCTGCTTTTTAGTGTGTTCCTGTTCTCATTGTCTGTAAGCCCGTTCTGAAGGAGCAGCTGGGGTCAGTTCTCAGATAGCATTGTGTCTTTGTGAGTGTATACTAATGCAAGACAAAAGTCATTCAAAAATAGTATTGAATCTATTGAATTAAAGCACGTGTTCCAGATTTGGGAGAAAAGTGGTGGCTTTTTTCAGCTGTGCATGTGAAGTTTGTTTTTTTACTTCACAAAACAGTAAAGATTAAGCTGAATTTCAAAAAGGGATACAAACTGGAGCCACGTTCCTGTTAAGTTGTGTGGACTTCAATAAAAAATACAGTCCTTATGATATTACTTGGAGCTTTTCTATAAGTAGTCCTGTTAGGCTCAAATTCTGGGATAGCTTTTAAATTGACTATCTGTTGTTAGTTAGATCTCAGAAGAATAATCTATGAAGTAACTCTCTTCGCCATCCTTTGGTGAATTAATTTAACGTAAGAAGGCCATGGAGCTGTTGGAATGACTCAAGAGTAGGCCACAAGGATTCTCAGAGGGCTGAAGCATCTCTCCTCTGAAGAGAGGCTGAGAGAGTTGGGCTTGTTCAGTCTGGAGAAGAGAAATCCCCAGGGAGACCCTGGGGCTTCCAGGGGGCCTTCCAGTACTTGAAAGGGGCTTGCAGGAAAGCTGGAGAGAGATTCCATCAGGGAAACGGGGGAATAGGACAAGAGGTGATGACCTTAAACTAAACAAGGGTAGATTTAGATTGAATGTTGGGAATAAGTTTTTCACTGTGAGGGTGTTCAGGCACTGGCACAGACTGCCCAGAGAAGCTGTGGGTGCCCCATCCCTGGAGGTGTTTGAGGCCAGGTTGGATGGGGCCCTGGGCAGCTTGATCTGCTGAGAGCTATCCCTGCCCGTGGCAGGGGGTTTGGAACTACACTGTCTTCCCTTCCAACTCAAACCATTCTGTGATTTTAAGACCACCTCTGTTCATCCTCTGCGGAGGTATAATACTGTGTGGGAATGGAGAGCAAACTCTTGACCAGTGTGATTCATCCCTCTAGATGAGTGATACGAGTCCTGGTCCCTTGAAGCATTTTGAGTGAGTAGGGTTGGTCTTGTACCTGCCCAGCACATTATTTTGGTGATCAGGGACTTCCAGTGACTAACGCCAACTGAAAGAGCGTACAGTTTCTTGCAGTACAGAGCTTGCCTTAGCTGTTAGTAGAGGAAGGGAGTTGTGCTTGGCTCATCTCCCTGAAATACTCTGGTCTCCAGAGCTGTCAGTCTGACATTGTTCTCATCTGAAAGTTGCTTAAAATAGAGAGGAATAAAGGAGCAAGGAAGGTGCTTGGAGAAAAATTGCCTGTTTCACTACAAACCATAATGTGCAAAGTGCCATTTTGCAGCTCAGGGTAAGCACACAAAAATTAAGATGCACCAGAAAAATTGCAGTGGATCAGCAGAATATTCTCTTGCAGAGTTAAGAGGCAAAGGAAGTGAGCAATCGACAGCTCAGAGCTTGGTCTGACATTTGTGGATGGTGTATCAGCGAGCCTGGGTTGTAGCTGTAAAGGTAAATGGGACACTGATACGGATGAGGTGGCACTAAGTGCACAGCCGAGCAGCCTTACATGGCAGTAGCTCCCTTTAGGGAGCCAAGTGCCAAGTGTGAGACTAGCATCTTGGATGAGGTATAAACGGTTCAGTGCTAACTGCATTTCAGGAGTGAAGCGCAGTCACCGATGGGCTATAGGAGAAGCAGGCAGAAATGTTAGAAGCCGAGGGACGGCCACGAGGAGTGGGGCTGTTTAGCAGAGGGAAAACCCCACACGCCGGTCTTGTGATGAACAAAAATACATGGTTCAGTGTGTGATAAGTAATCTTTTCCTTTTACACACACACACATTAACACGTCTGCAGTTGCCAACAGACTCACTTCAAAGAAGATGGTGTTACTCGTACTTTCCCCTTACATTTAAATACTCAGATTTGTGGGAAGAGCTGAGGTGTTGTCCTGCCACAGCCACGTGCTTAAGGCTGCTTTGTCCCTTCTTTCCATGCTTTCATCTCCTAGCAATGTTACTGGGATTTCCACACAGACCATGGGACAGGCTTCCTGTCCTGTGCATGTGTCTGGCAGAAAAGTCTGCACATGTGAGTGTATGTTTCTGTGGCAAGGCAAGGGTGTACCTGTGTGGGAAGAATTGTCAAATTTGAACACTTCTTTTTTCTTTCATTTTTTAAGGAGTTTCAGAATTAATTTATAAGCTTCAGTGCACATTGGAAAGACACTAAAAGAGTAAAAATCTTCCAGGTTTCAGAAGTAGCATTTTTCTCTTTGTTGCCTTCATCCAAGAGAAAAAAATACTGCATCTTATTTTTCTAGAGGAAAAAAATATAAACTGATTCCTGTCTTTACAGTGAGCACAGCCTTCCAGAAGAGAAACAAATGGGTCTCAACATGGTGTATGTGATTCCTTTTGTCATTTTGAGAAGCTGCCATTTGAAAAGCTGGAATTGAGGTGATCAGTGTAGGCCCAGTCTCACAGCTCTGGTGGCATCCACAGAGCTCTGCTCTCCTTTCAGGACAGGTAAAGGAGAGGAGTGAGAAGTGTACTCACCCTCGGTGTAGCATGGAAGGCTGAACTGGGCTAGATTGCATCTCTTTACCTCCCCACCCATGACAGCATGCCAGAAAGTAGTCAGAAAAAATCTGACCCCATCTCTTTGCACATGGGAGTGCAGTCTTCTGATCGCTGTCTAGCTCAGCATAGGCAGTGCCAGCCAACAGAGGGAGTGTGTTGAGCCCCTGTATGGACTTTAAAATATTTTGTCATTGGCTCAAACGTGAGCTGACTAATCCTCATGGTTTGGCCACCTGTCCTGCAGTGAGCGTCTGTCTGTTTGCGTGAAACTGTGCTCTCTCTTTGCATTTAACAGCACACAGTGTTGCTGCCCGGTGCGGTTTTACTGCCCAGAGCAGTTTGTGCAACCCGGGCCGATGTGCCCAGGCTGGCCCCAGAACTGTGGGCACCGGTCCATTGCTCAGCTTTTCACGGTGCACTGGGGGAGCAAAGAAGTACAAACCCACTGCTGGCTCAAAGCAAAACCCATTATTTGATTGCGTTTCCTGACAAGCTCTATCTTGGGCAGTTTCATGAGTAGTAGCTGCATGCTGAGAAGACACTGTACCCTGTAGGTGTGTTGGACTGAGTTGCACTCTTCCCCTTTGTGCAGCATTGCCCGTTTGTTAGATGCAGATTAGAGACAAAAGCTTTCACAATTAGTATTTTAATGGGAGAGCAGAGGAGCGACATTATGACCCGCTTACAAACGTGCCCGAGATTGCCCAGAGCCCAGCCTACTCTGGGCAGTGAAATCCTGCTTCCTGGGGATTAGTCCAGAAAACCAAGCCTCGTTATCTGCTCTCCTGGTTTCACAGGCCGCAGTGAGCACGTTCAAGTGTTTCCAGGCATTGGAACAGCATGTTCCTTCTTCTTCTCCTTCCAGGCAGCATGGAGATGTCCTCAGAGCCCGATGCGGCTCAGCTAGCTCTCCTAAGCTTGGTATTTCCGAGGCCTTCCGCTGGAGAAATGGAGGAAGGAGCTTCTTTCCAAGAAAAATGTAGGCTGGGTAATCTGACATCATTCGGAGTCACATCACCCTACACCCACCAGCATGCAAAGATAGAATGGGAATGGCATAACGTGTTCTCACGGTAACACTAATAGTACCGCTCTTGCAGCGCATTGTGCGGTGTCCCCACCCGCCATCGCCACAATTAACATTTCTCGCAGTGACTTTGAAAAGTGTTGCCATAACAAGGTTGCTGCTGATCAGCAACTACAAAAATCTTAACGAGGTACCTAATGGAGCTTTTTGCTTCCGTTATTTCTCCTTAATATATTCTGAAAAAGTCAGGAGGTTTTAACCTTGCCTTCAGCAGCGATACCCGGACACGTTTAATAGAATGCTGCTTCATTTGTGCTGGTGCTAGCCTACACTGAAAGGGCTCCGAGACCCCTCTAATATAGTCAGATTGGTGCCCGAAGCCAAAGAAAACGTATAGCCAAACACATGTTTTCGGTCTTGAGCTGAAAAAATGCACTTCATGCTGAATAGCCTCCTCCAAGTGCCGCAGTTAATAAGCCATGTTGTGTTTTTACTGGAAAAGTATGCTTCTAGCCAAGCATTCTTTGCATTTTTCCCAGGATTTAGTCATAAAATCACTTTAGACATATTGCAACTATGAAATGTGTGCACATCAGATAAAAGGGCAGCAATTTTTGTTTTGCTGTACAGCTCCATGGAAACATTTTTATCACCGTCCAGTGCATTATCCCGAGCAGTCTGGCCCCTTTCTTCACCGTTAGCATCCAGTCGAGTGAGCAAACTCCGAAAGCCAGAGCCTGCGCTCACAACCTGAGGTGAGGGCGGTTTGGGGAAGGGACGAGCAGCCCCAGCGCTGCGGGTTTGGTGCCATCGGAATCCAATCGCGTTCCGCCTGCGGTCTCAGGCGCAGGTGCTCAGCAGCGTGCTGCTCTGCCTATTCAGTGCTGGATGCAGAATTCCGCGTGCTTTTTTTTTTTTTTTTTTTTAAAGTGAGAAACCTGGGGACTTGCTGAACTATTTTAAGCGTTATTATTTCAAGAAATGATTTACGCAAGCGAGAAAAGCCTCTCGCACAGTAGGCAGCGCAGCCCCGGCGGCGGCGGCAGCGCACGGCACACGCTCGCAGCCCCCTCTGGCTGATGCTCGCAGCATCGTGCTCTGCTCGCAGCCAGCCGCAGTCCTGCTGCCTCCCCGGGGAGGAAGGGGCAGGGGTGAGATTCCTGCAGGGAACCGCTGCTCGAGGCGGCAACGGCGAGGTTTTAAAAGAACAAGCGTGTACTTGCACTCGTTTTTATGTATCGGAATAGGGGGAGCTAGCTATCAAACATATGTTCACACATCCACAGTATACAGAGTAATGTGTATATACCACCTCGCCGAGCCAATCTGTGTTCTGAATAAGGGAGATATTTAAAGCGGCTCTGCAAACTTGTCTCTGCGGGGCCGTGTAGGAAAGCCGGTCTGATCTGCATTTCTTTGTGTGTGCGGTGTGCGTACGTGTTGCTGTCTCAGTGCAAAGAAGGGGGTGGATAGGTTCAGAATGCACACCGAGGAGCGAAGAGGGATTACGCAGCCCCACACATGACCTAAACCTTTGAAAGGGGCACTGGTCCCGAGCAGGGCGCTCACCACCTGCCAGTTGTGAATCACCTTCTGGCAGATGAGTGAAACATCGGTGCTGTGACACCAGTTTTTGTCACGTTGAGGTTAGCCAGCAGGTTTGGGGCCTTCTGCGACCAACATGTTTGTGGTGATGGTTTTGTTAAGCTGTAATGTGCCAGAGTGCATTTGAGAGATGAGCCTGGATCCAGATGAGATTGTGAGTGCCATTCGTTTCTGCTGCAGAGGTTTATGATGGGAAAGATGGCAAGGTGTCTGAGTACACAGCATTCATACAATCACAGAATCATAGAACGGCCTGGGTTGAAAAGGACCACAATGATCATCCAGTCCAACCCCCTGCTACGTGCAGGGTCGCCAACCATCAGACCAGGCTGCCCAGAGCCACATCCAGCCTGGCCTTGAATGCCTCCAGGGATGGGGCATCCACAGCCTCCTTGGGCAACCTGTTCCAGTGCTTCACCACCTTCTGTTGAAAAACTTCCTCCTAATATCCAAACTAAACCTCTGCTGTCTCAGTTTAAAACCATTCCCTGTTGTCCTATCACTATCCACCCTCGTAAACAGTCGTTCCCCCTCCTGTTTATATGCTCCCTTCAGGTATTGGAAGGCCACAATGAGGTCTCCCCAGAGCCTACTCTTTTCCAAGCTGAACAAGCTCAGTTCCCTCAACCCTTCTTTATAGGAGAGGTGCTCCAGTGGTAGGCAGAGGTGCTGATCCTGACCCAGCCCTCCCACCATGGGAGCTTGCTGGGAAGGAGCTGCCTGTGGTTTTCAGCAAGACTGCTCCTCTCTGCCCTGCCATCCCAGGGAAAAGCCAGTTTCTAATCGTAGATCTCACAAAACAACCCCAAAGACTTAGAGATGGGGCAGGGGACCATCCGAGAAAGGGCTGGCTCATTGCAGCCCCCAGCTCCCTGAACAGTGCTGGGATATCTGCTGGAGCCTCCTGAAGGAGAGCAGCTGCCCGGGGAGACCTGTCCATCTGTCTGTCAGTCCATCTGCTGGCTGGCCTGTGCTGACAGGAGCGAAGGGGCAGCAGAAGTCAGAGTGAGATCTCAAAGGCAGACATCATGACGACAGCGAGAGCACTTGCTGTGTCTCTGCAGGGTCTCGGTGGGTTTGTGTCTGGTTCACCAGGGGTAAGACACTGCGTTCCTTCTGGATCAGACCAGAGCAAGGATTTTCTCATTATAACCAGATCTCTGAATGTACTTACTAGTTCGGCCCCTGGAATATTTTATCGCTTTCCCTTTTTTGACAACTTGGCATTTTTCACTCCCCTGCACGGTAGCAGCTTTCACAGGGGAGGAACTTTATTCCCCCGCTGCCTTTCTAAATGCCTTTTTTTATTGTACCTAATCAATCTTGCCGTGTTACTAAGAGCAACGTCGCCGCTGGCCAGTCGAGAAGCTGGAGCAGTGCGTGGCCTGGTGTGTGCCAGCACAGAACTGTCTTTCATGGGTTCTCCTGGCTGAATTACCGGCACTGCCGAGATCGCCGTACTGATAAAGCAGTATTGGAAGCACTGTGTGTTTCAGGCTCTGTGCTCTCCGCCGAAAGGATAATTTTAGAATACTCTTCCCCTCGATAATAGTAATTTTACAGCAGTGTATCTGTTGAATTTAAGAGTTAGATCAGTGTAAATGAAGGCAGAGTCAGCTCCTTTCTTTTAAGGCAAAGAACAAAACTCAGCAGTTATAAATGTATGAAAAAATCCAAATGTGCATACACGCACAAAAATCGACCTCCTCTTACAGCAGTACTCTAAATAATTAATATAATAACCTGCTTACAAATTCAATCTAGGTATATTATATTAGTCAAGACATTTCGGAGTAGTTCTCTCCTTTCTTATTTTCTCTGGCTTCATATGCACCCATGAATGTGGGTAGCTCCCACCTGCATCAGGAGCAAGCAAGCATTTCTCATCAAAGAGCTGCATTTTCAAATAGGCCTTTTACCTCACTTGCAGGTTTCCAAGCATGTTTTTCTGTGTTTTTGTATTCAGAATTTTCTGTTTCTCCAGCAAAATAAAATATGGCCCATTAAATCCACTTTCCTAGGGGCAATCCTTGCAGTTCTTTGCAAACAAAGTGCTTAAAAACAACTCGCAAGGTGATTTTCTAAACAAAAGTAGTAAATAATCCTGAAATTATTTACATTTGATTGGCGCTGCTTACTTAGATGTGGGATGCTGGTGGTATGAACGACTCCAAGAAAGCTGTTTTGGGTTGTGCGCTCACTAATACAGGCAGCTTTATTGCTTTTATGTGTGAAAAGCCTGACCCTTTGAATCTTCCTCTGGGGAAACTGAAGTTAGGCCCCTAAATAAAGCTGGCCTGATACTCAAACGTGCTGAACAACTCTGCCTTCTGCTTAAGTAACAGGCAGATGCAGCTGCTTAGCCTGCATTTATTTATTTATTTATTTATTTATTTATTTATTTTTGGTTCCTACAAATGGATTTAGAAGGTTAATTTAAGAATGTGAGGTAGAAGTTACTGGTCCTTAAAAAACTCATTTTCAGTGTTGAAGTGAGAGGATGCTCTCCAGTGCTTGTGCAGATCTGCCTCTCTTTGCAACACTAAGCGGTGCCTTCATGGGGCAGCAGGAACAGAAAAGGCTTTCTCTGAAGTGTTCCCAGAGCTACAAAAGTTGTTGAGGGGTTGAGGACCTGCAATACCCCAAATGATCTTCAAGGTGATTTTGCTTTTTGCCAATAGTGGTCACAAGGTAGAAGCCTCAAACTATGGTCTTTAGAGCTTAAAAAAACACCTTTGCTTCCTCAGAATGTAAAGGTTGGCTCTTTGCATCCTGGCTTTGCTGCAGTTGCATGGATCTTCTTGCCCGGGGTGTGACCTAGAGGCAGAGCATGGCTCATTCCTGCTGTCCTTCAGGTGAAGAAACCAGGCTGAGCATGGCTGCTGTACCACCACCTGGCTGTAGAAAATCCTTGCCACAGTTTACTCTTTGCAGTAGTTGTTTTTTCATTTTATTTTTTATTTCTACTTTTGCACTAGATTAGGGTACAGTGATGCAGTGCACTGCAATTTCCTGCGCGTGGGCAGTTCATTGGGTGTCTGAAAAGGCACTAGGTGTATTTGCTTGCAATTTGCGAGTCACTACACCTCTACTGGAGGCATGGTGAGCCAGCTGTCATGCCAGCTTAGTGATCTGGGGTTAGACGTGTTGGTGGCACAGTGGCAAAGCTTTCTGCCATGTTGGTGATGGCCACCTGGTTCCTGCTGCTGCCAGAGGCTTGCCTTGGGCTGGGAGCCCATTCCATATGCATGAGAGCAGGAACGCTGAGTTCTCCAAAAAAGTAAGTTTGCTAGACACCAGTTCTACTTACAGGGAAAAGAGCAGTGATTCTTGCACACAGCTACTTGCCAGCCAGCCCTCCGAATCTGTATTACATGATTTATCTCGCTTACCTAAGCTGTGAGCAGACCCTGCGCACAAATAACAGCGCCTGTGTTGCCATTTGCACAGCAGTGAAGTATGAGACAACACGAAGTAAGCTTAAATTAGCTTTCAGCTCATTGACAGGTAAGGACAGATACTGCAGCGAATAGTAAACCCTTCTTGCATCTGCCGCTCTGTGTGACCATGTGTGCAGTGCTCTGATACGACCAAGAGACCTGTAAACTCATACCGGATACATTTGGCTAATAGCAGTGGATTAGCCTGCCATTCTTTTGGGCATGCATCATGTCAGGCAGCATTTCCATGCAGAGGGCAGCAGGCTTAGATCTGGCTGGTACTGACACTGACTTTGGGGATGAGTGCATGCCACTGACTGACCTCGGGGAATGGGTCCTTTGAGGATTGTATGATAGTCACACGCCTCCCAGATCGCTGCTAGGACTTGTCCATTTCTGAATAATGAAGAGATGTGCTTGTGGCCACACAGCTGGGCAGGTTCTTGTATACCTAGCACCAGTGCACTGACGCAGAGAAGTTATTCCAGCTGTGCTGACAGTGACTTACGAGTGGCTGCAATCTTGTCTCGCTGTTAAAGCCCCTTGCTTTTGCCCTTGTTCTGTCCTTTTTTGAATTTCATGCCCATACACACAGGTGGGCTTGGATAGGGTGAGATGTCATCAGATCTCTATGAGTTACATTATGAGGAAGACGCAAACGCAAAGTTGCACGCATAGCTTAGTCTTCCTTGAGGAAGAGTTAGGAAGATCTGAGAGTAAAATTCAGCACAAATTGTTTAGATTAAGAAAATATATACGTTCTTCGCTTGACTTGCCTTTAAGCATTTTCTTAAAAGTACTAAAAGAACTCTTTTAATGAAGCATAAAAATTGATTGTTTCTTGCCAGGAGGGATCTTCTTCAATCTTCAGATATTAAAGACTTCATGAGAACCACAGGAAGAATATCTTCTTGAATCATTTACATTTTTCCCCTTTTGCAGGCTTATGTAACCATGCAGAAAATCTAATAATAAGTGTGCTATTAGTATCCAGTATGGCACCTTCCGCAAGCTGAGGTGTCATATTATTACAAATAATAGTGCAGAAATGTTGTAGACACGGAGAGCTTCCATACGTGGCTTATTTGAGTAACCTTTATCAAAAAGATCTTAGGCTAACTGAGTCAGTCTTTGCTTCTGTTTTACTATTCTATTTTATTGTTTGAGAGAGGAAGAGCCTTGCTGCTTGCTTTTGTTTCTGTGAAGTCTGGTGTGCTATTAACGGCGCTGAAAGGAATAGGCTTGGAGCAGTACTCAGAACCAGGTGTCTCATGGTCTTTTATTTTTACATACACACCCACTCCGTCTTTGTTCACCCACCCACAGGCTCTTTAGGATCAAACCTGACCTACAAGCATCCCTTACAGTTCTGGTCTCAGGGCTGACAAGCCTACTGGACTGAGCTGCTTGTGCAGGCTGTGCTGAAAGATGAGCAGCCTGTAGAGCAGCAGCAAGGGGAAAAAACCAGCATCTTTCCTTTTCTTAATTGTTTTTGCTGTTCTTTCACCCATTCTCAGAGCATTGCATCCCTTTGCAGGTGGCCACAGCATCATCCCTCTGTGGACAACTCTTTTGGTATCTCTTCCCCCAGGTCCTCTCTTGTCTGGTACGATGTGCTTGAAGACGCTGATAGAAAAGCCATAATAATAAAACTGATGTTACTTGTGCAGTTGCATTGCTGAGCATTCCTAATATCTGCCTCTGAAGAAGGGAGCACGTGAAAATGCCTCAGATGGCATCTCCCTAATCCTGACATGACAGCGCTTTTCTTAACAAAAATGCTTTAGAAATTCCTCTAATCACCAAAAGAAACTGCTGAAACTTCAGGGAATGGCAAAACGGTGCTGTCTTTGGAGGTTTAACTTCACTCCCTCCTTATGCGCTCCCTCCCTGTACGTGCAGGGATGCTGTTCCCCTAACGTCCATCTCATCTTTGCACCACCTTCAGAGCCCCTGCCTGCAACCTGTCTCACTCAGCACCGTGTCTTTCTTCCTAAAAAGCTGACAGTCCAGGAGCATGGGTTCAAAGATGTGTTTAAACGTGAGTGTGACTTGAGACCCAAGGGAGACAACCATAACCTCACCAATGTGATCCCAACACAGCCATTCAGAGCAGGTGATGCTTTGGGCTTGTAGGCTTTGTAGAGGTTATGGAGAGGCATAGATGGGATAGATAACCTAACCATTGCTCTTGGTAACTGTGACAATAAACCTCACACAGCCACTGAAAAAATTTGGTAACCTCCACCCCAAAACACTCAACAAAGATCCTGGTTGTTTGCTATAATCTCATGGGGACAGGTAGGGAAAATTGCATTTCTCAGAGGCCTCCAGTACCTCCTATGACTGTAGTCATTCCATTGTGGTATGTTGAATGTTGGCATAGTTGGAACAGCTGATCCAGTTCACTCGTATGTAAAAGACTGTGCACAATATAACTCTACAGGGTTGTTTTACTGTGTTTTCTCCTGTGTGCTTTCCTGGTGCTGGGTGGCAGGGACCTAATCCTGCAAGTTACTGAGCACCATGAAATCCAATTAAAGCCAGTGCATTCAGCTTCTTGGTAGATTGTACCTTTATTTGTTGCAGGTTGTGGTGCTGCTTTGGCTACGGAAATAAAGGTGTTTTTGAAGGTCATTGTGCTGTAAGATTTCGTAAAGCTGTACTCAGACAGTGGATATCTCTGTACTTCTCCCAGCTAATCCTGGAGACTTATTTCTTTCTCCTTTGGAGTTCTTACTTTGATTTCCTTTTTTCTTATTTTTTTCTTTTTTTTTTCCTTTTTTTTCTTCTTTTTTAAATGACGTGTTTTCTTTCATGGCCTCCTAGTTCCTTAGCTTTGCAGCCCTTCTCCTACTTGGGTGGGTCTTTTTATTCCTCTCTTAGCTGTGGATCGTCTCCTAGCAGTGGTAACTATGGGACTCCTGAGGTCTCTGTCGCTCGAAGCACTCATTCAAAACCAGATTGGATAATTTCCTGGCCTGTTTCCATTCTCATTTACTTTGAAACATGTGATAAGTTTGTTTATAGAAGCCAGGGGTGGTTGATGCCAGCCCCAAGAGAGGCTGTTTTCCCTTGATGCGCTCCTGAGTGACCGTGACACTGTCATGCATACTGTGATGAAGCCTGGTCTGGTTTTGAACCCTTCATGGAAAAGCTTGGATTTTGCTTTTCAGGAGTCACTTAGCCTTAGGTAGCATTGTCGTATGTATCTTTTCAGTTTGGTTTTATTATAATGATAGAGATTTATCTTTCATTTAGGTCTTTCACCACGTTGATTTTATGAGAAAAATACTGGTTGTGACACTTAGGCATTAAGAATTCTTTCTCTGTACTGGCAAAAGCCATTCTCCAGTGCCCAACCCTTGTAAAACTGTCCTTGAGAAGGAAACCTGTCTACTATCCAGGGGCAGCAGTGCAGGTCATTTCTGTTGTTGCGAGGTACACACGTTTAGATGAGCTTTGAGACCGCGTGTCCAGCTGTTTGGGGAGGTGTATGGTAGCACTTGTGCAGGGGAAGAGTCAGTCCCTTGTGTGCCTGAGGGAAAGGGTTGCACTCTGCTGTATTTCTTCTGTGCTTTTTCTTTTTTTTTTTCTCTCTTTGCTCATTGGTTAAGCTTTACTGGCAAAAGAAGAGTGAGGTCAAGACTGCGCTGTTTATTTTGTTTCTCAGCTAACTGAAAAATACAGCCTTTCGTAGCTGCAGCCTTCCAGGGACCAAACTTAATGGCTAGCGTTTGGATATTACCACGCCAGCCATTGTGCAGTGGTGTAAAGGTTAAGGTGGGTCAGCCCTACCTCAGGGCTCTGCTGCGCATCAAAGGCCCGCACACAGCGTGCGGTCCCAGAAGACAGCTCACAAACGGCTGACGTACCACGCTGTGCTGGTGGCTCTACTGGTGAGAGCCCACAGGTGTTGCTGAGGATGGGGCTTCAGGGCTGGCCTGGGACGTAGCTGCGTGCCTGTGCCCAGCCCACTGCGGAAGCCTCTCCCTGGGAGCTCATTAGAAAGGCACGGGGACAAGAAGCAGGCTCCTTCCTTTCTCTGATTTCACAAACCGGAGCTTTTCTTGTGCTCAGTGATCATCACATGCCTTCTCCAGTGACAGGGAAGGAGGCTGCTCCCCTTTCAGCCTCTCCCACTCGTAAGCTGTTTATTCACATTAAGTGGTGAAGAGGCTGGATCATCCATACTTCTCCAGTGTGTCCTCAGTTAACACAGGATTCTGGCAATTGTGTCTCTGATTGTTCTCTTACCATCCCTACCTTTTAAAAATATTTCTCTTTAATTGCTGCTTTGTCAGCTGTGTAATATTGTACTTGGATCCAAAGGTGCTTGTTAAATAAGGGATTTGAGGCTGCAGGGGACTGAGCTGATCATTATGAGTCTGAGAATGGGACCTGTGAAGCATGTTATCCAAGGCCTCCGTGGATAGTTAAATTAAATGAATGCCTTTGTGATAAACAGGTTTTTTTTTTTTCAAATTAATCAATTGCGTAAAAGCAGGGAGTAAGCATTAGCAAGCTGGATGGGAAGGGCTGGAGAGCCACAGCTGCTACCTGCTTCTATTGCTATGTCGTTAACGAACAGTGAAAGACTATATACCATCCAGTGGTTTTAGATCTTTTCATTTTTTTCTTTGCCCTCGCCTAAAGGTGGCCCAGAAAAGATGGCAATAGGCAGAAGGCAGCAGGAGAATGGAGCAGAAAAGCAGTGCTGTGCAGCCATCCCGAGATGTCATAGGTCTGCCATAAACCTTACTGAGGTGCTTGCTTGGTGGAAGTGATAGTGAGGGAAAGGAGATGCAGGAAAGGGGTGGAGAGTGACAAGGCTGTGGTATGAATTGTGGCTTCTGCCAAAAAGCTGTGCAACAGCTGTCATGCCTGCAAAAGACTGTTTTCTTCAAGCATTTTTTCTCTCTGCATGGAATGGCTCTATCGCTAGGCGTGGATGTAATGCTTCAGCCTACTGGCTGGGTCTACCCAGGTCTGTGCCTTCACAGAGCAGATGCATGCTCTGCTCATATATCCACGTGCTGCTGCCTTGCCGTGGGACTCAGACTGTACACCCAGAGCCTGTCAACCACACAGCTTATCCATGAGAGAACCTTACATGAGGCTGGGCAGGCTGCCTGTGGGAACGGGAATCCCTGCCCCAGCAAAGCAAGCGTGAGATACAGTCTGCCCTACGCTGCAGACTGGCCAGCAGGAGCAGCAGGAGCATGAAAGAAAAGGACCTGACTGGGACACACAAAAAATGAGATAGAATTTGTGGGATTCCCACGAAAACATAAAGGTGGTCTCATCAGCCAAGGGCTGGTTGGCTGCCCAGTGGTCTGATTTCATTCAGTAGTTGTATCAGGGCCAGTAGCATTTGTGCTGTGTCACCATTTGGAGGGGACATATCCGGGCTCATCTTTGCTTTGGTTGCCTGAAGTGCTGTGAAATATCCCTATGTGCAGCAAAGGGAGTGGGGAATGGGGTGTGGGAACACCCTCTTCACCAGAGCTCTGTGCAGAGAAAATGCAACCCCTGAGTGAGGTTTGGACTCCCCAGTGGCTGCAAAGGATATCATGGGAGGTAACGCTTCCTACATTTACTCTCCGTTGCCAGTGGCCATGGTTTTACCAAGCACAGGCATGACCCCTTTGGGGCAATAAAAAGCTAGTCTTTCTTCCCTTAAGCTGTCAGCAAAGGTTTTTTCTTTTTGGTTTGCTTTGTTAATATTTTCTCATACATGTAGAGAATGCAAGCTTTCTTGTTGTTATGGCTTGTGCTCTCTGGTCCCTGTGCACTTGGTCTAGGGAGAGTGCATGTACTTTGGATAATCTTTCTCTTTCACCAGTAATTTAGAGAAGGTATAGATTTGTAGCACAGCTGTGTGAATTCAGGGGAAAAAAATAGTGCTAGCTGCCTTGTGTTTTCTATTTTTGTTCTGCAGTACTCAGCCAGCTCTTTCATGTGGCAGGAGCGGTGAAGTCTCATCAATGAAAACACAAACTGATAAGATCACAGGGAAGTTTGAAACTACACCTTTCTCACCTTCTAGAGATCTTCCAGCTGTTAGGGCAAGATTTTGGGGCAACCGTTTCCTCTCATCTGGATCCAAAACTGAGGGGTCCTGAAATAAATGAGTACAGAGCAGTTTGCTTTATATCATCTCTTCCCTTCTCCTATCTGGTGTGAGCACGTGTGGCTCGGGTGCATGCAGCAGCTGTGTGGTCAGGCTGAAAAGGAATGGTGTTTTCAGCCTTGTGCAAGTACCCTGATTTCTCTCCGTGAGTTCAGTCAGTGCTCCTTCTTGCTTGCTGCAGGGTAGACCTTTATTTTTCTGCTCTATGTGGCTTCAGAGTTAAAGTACAGATGTAGGGATATCACCCAACTGCTGTTGGCCACGTAGGGTAAGTAAGTCTTTGCTAGGGTAAATACTGAGCCAGTGCTTTGTAGAGGAACTGTATTTCTCTTCTTTTTCCCTTCCCAGGAAATCAGTTTGACTTGCAATTTTTCATTCTTGACTCAAAACAATAAACAGCTCCTGCCTTGTACTTAACAGTGCGGGGAGGAAGCAGCTGGTCCACGCAGCAATGCAGGAAGAAGCTGTTGATGGCAGGATTACTTCACCCAGGCCGTCTGGAGGCGACGTGATTTGTCTGTTTTCTTCCCTGGTTGGTGAACCCTCTGGGTCATTGGAGCGTTGAAACCTTCAGCTGGATGCTGCGCTGATTTGGCACTCACGTGTCACTGTGGCTGTCAGGCCCTTGTGCTGTTTTATGCCTAGACCAAATGTCCCGCTTTCCCCAGAAAACTTACTGTCGCTGCAAGGTGATGACTGCAGACCCAGGAACTCCATAATTTATGCTCCCCACGCAAACAAACATGCATATGCCATTCACACTCTCAGTGTATTAATAGTGACAGAGCAACATGTGTTTTCCGCAAGAGCCGTGCACCTGTTGAGGTTGTTCAGGGTCACCAGGCACTGCAGTGATGCTGTACTGCTTTCTGCAGGCTTCAGCGTTCATTAATGAGGGAGGAAAGGGATATCATGAGGCCCAGAGGAGCTGGGGTGGTGGTAGGGAGCCATCCAGACATTTTAAGCCTGCTTTCTGGGTTTGTAGAGCTTGTGTGCTCAGCCTGAGAAGGAAAGCAAGTCTGGGAGCTGAGTTTGCTATCTGTTACGGTCAAAATGTGTCATTTGTGATAGATTGAAGCTTCCCAGAGGTTAAGCTCAGAATTTGTCCCGTGACTTGCATGGCGTGCAGTTTACTGTGTGCAGTTTTGTGTGCCACAATATAAGAAGGACATAAAATTATTGGAGAGCATCCAATGGAGGACTCACTCCAAAGATGATGAAGGATCTAGAGGGCAAGGTGTATTTGGAGAGGCTGAAGTCCCTTGGTGTGTTCAGCCCAGAGCAGAGGAGCTGAGGGGAGGCCTGATGGCGGCTGCAGCTCCTCACAGGGAGCGGAAGGCAGCGCTGAGCTCTGCTCTGTGTGACAGCGACAGGGCCTGAGGGAACGGCATGGGGCTGTGTCAGGGGAGGGGCAGCTGGGGGTTAGGGAAAGGTTCTGTGCCAGAGAGTGGTGGGCATGGAACAGGCTGCCCAGGGCTTTGGTTACAGCCCCAAGCAGCCGGAGCTCAAGAAGTGTTTGGGCAATGCTCTCAGACATGGAGTTTGAATTTTGGGTGGTCCTTTGTGGAGCCAGGAGTTGGACTTGAGGGTCCTTGTGGTTCCCTTCCAACTTGGGATGTTCAGTGTTTCCATAGGGCTCCCATGAAGGCGCACTGATAAAAGCTTTTTGTTCCTTGGGTCTGTTTGCTATGTGAAGCTACTATTACAACTGTTCTCTCCCATTTTATAGGCCAAAAATATGGGTTGTAGTTAAAACTTCTTGGGAGATTTTTTAAGAATGACCAAATCCTCAATAGCTCAAGGACATGAAGGTTAAAAAAATGCTTCATATAAAAGAATACAAGTCAAACCCCGCTCAACATTCAGAGGCACTGAAAGCAACCCCTGGTGCATCAAAGTAGTCAGTGGCTTGTCCTCCCTCGCTGGTATTTGGGCTTGATGGAGACTCTTGTGTTTCGGATGCTCTTAGGCAGAGATTTCACACTTAAGAGTCTAGAGGAATTTCAGCACAACTATGCTTTTTCCTCTAGAAAAGCTCCCATGGGCAGACCTTGTAGAAAATAAAAGAATCAATGTCCTAGCTGTTTAATCTGGGTGCCTTAGAGAAACAGAAGCTGCGGATTGGAAAGCCGTTTCTGGCTGAAACATGGTAACTGGGGAGAATCCTTGTACTTGCCTCCTGGATGTCATCTCCTAGTTTAAGGGACTAGAACAGTTGTAAGTGGGTAGGAAAGGGAGTGCAGGATCTCCAGCTGAGTCCTTCCCACAGAATGGCAATGTTTGGAGCTCTGTCTGCCTAGGATACTCGCTCAGGTCACCTGAAGAACCTAGGAGGAAATTCTTTTGTGTATTCCACATACTAATACATGCAAAGTTTTGGAGAATTTTAGGTGGAAATTATTGGTGATCTGTAGCACCCTGGTCCCCAAGGGAGAGGCACAGATGAGTGGAGGGTGGGCACTGAGCTATTAGGGCTAATTGTCTTCAGGATTTACAAAAGCCTGAGAGGCTTCCACTGGTAACTGGGGGGTTCTGTTGAAAGGTTTTTGAAAGCTTTTGTACCCCTCTGGGTCTCTGAATAGGCTCTGCTATAAGTTATCTTTTTCTTTAGCTTTCCTGTTGTTTTGCTGTGACTTTGGTGTTGCTTTTGGTTGTTTGTTTTGTTTTTCTTAATTCTATTGTGTTGACTAGGGTGAAGTTTGACCTACAGAAAGACCATCGTTTCAAGGTAGCTGTCTTGTGCAAAAGATTTTCATGATTGTGTATTGCAGTTTATAAATGCAGGCCATCTTTTAGTTCCCCTCATACCCAATTATACAAATTAAAACTTTTCCCCTAGCAAAATGGAAACTAACCAGATAAAGCCATGGGGAAACACTAAGAAAACAGATGAAGGAAATCACATTCTTTGTCATTTCTATTCTTAACTCCTATTAGAATGGACAGAAAATACATCCTTTGAATCCCCAGATTTTCAGCCTAAAGATACATAGAAAGAGTGGCGATACACACAGTATGTATCCTATATTCTTCATTATAGTTTCCATTGTGGCGGTCCCTGGTGGTGTTTTCTATTCTGAGGTTTTATCAATCTGAGCAAGTCTGTTCCTGAGGCTTTGCTGAAAGGCAAAAGGGTGAGAGAACGTTATGTCTACAGAAATGTCAGAAGAAATGCTTTCTAACGTGCTGTGGATCATTAATTTGGCTTCAAAGAAGTGTTTTATACTTGGGGATTTTACTGAACAGCTGCGGGAAGGATTTTTTACTCTTGGACAGGGCATGTTCCCCACAAGGTAACCTTGTAAAGCATTTTCTCTAGTAATAGGATTGCAGACAAATACTTTTGTGCATTTCTCCTCCTGTTTTATCTCCACTCTCCCCTAGAACTCCTCTTGATTCCTTGATATTTCTTCAGGGTGACATGAGGACACTGTACCAGAAGTGGAAGATGAGAAAAGCGCAGAGTTAAAACAAACCGAAACTAGGATGATTTACTAGGGCTGGGGCGAGAACCTGCGTGATCAGGGTCATTTTGCAAACATCAGGGGACAAGGTTCGAGTGTAAAATCTGTTGTTAATGAACCTGGGAAATAGCATTCCCCTGAAAGTACCAAGTAGATCAGAAACTGCTGAATGGGTTTTAAAAGACATAATCACCAACTTTATTATGAGAAAGCAGAATATCAGCATTTCTCTGTCATTTTCAGAGCTTTAAAATATCTGGCTTCCTTATTAAGGTCAATTAAGCAGTGGCATTAAGTGATGTGCAAAGGAACTTTTTTTTTTTAATAAATAATGATTTTTGATAATTGATCAAGTGTAACTCATTCTGCAGCTTTGAAAGGTGTTTAGGGTTTTTTTTTCTTCTTCTTTTTTTTTTTTTTCTGGCTAGCCCAAGCTACTGCATTTAACAGCTTGCAAGAGTAAAATAGAGTAGTGGTGAGGGCACTGACTGAAATTCAGCACAGTTAACTGAACTGGCAGCAGCCTCCAGCTGTCTTCATCCCACCTCCTTCCTTTCCTCTCTGTCCATTTTGCTCTCTTTTGAACAAGAGACCTGTGCCTTTCCCTCACCACCACGGTTTTCAGCTGGCCTTTTGCTGCAACCTGCTGCCAGTTCCAGTTTGCAGTCTCCCCTGACAAACTCAAAGTGTTCTGTTCCAATCTCTGAAGTGGAAGTAACAAGAAGAGTTCTCACTCCACTGAGATGCGATGAAGTTACTCCATTAAAAGTTGTAATAGGTTCCTTGTGATTAGAGATATAGATATATCTATATATAATTAGCCAGGGACCAAATGGAGAGCTGGAAACAGGATCTGAGAGTCCAGCTTCTATCTGCTGAGCAATTCCTTCCAAAGATAAAGTATTTTAAGTGCAGGGATTAAATTTGAAATGAAACGTGCATGACCAGATAAGTATAAATAGCAAATACTAGCAAATAAAACAAAAACTACACTCTACCTGGTGCCGTCAAGGTTCTGTAAACCCTTCTGGTCATTTCTGCTGTTTATCTGCTTTGTGAAAGCCCAATCTGGAGTACCATGTTGTGCTGAGTAGTGCTAAGGAACAGGCATATTTGTTGCATATGTTTTTTTCACTTTAAAAAAAAAAAAAGTGTACTCTTTCTGGAAAGTTAACAACATGCATCAGTCAAAACTTCACTTGTTTCCCAGGAAACAGTTCTGTCCCTTTCCTGTCCTACTAAAACACAATACATGGAATCATAGAATCACAGAATCAACAAGTTCGGAAATTTTTCCTGATATCCAACCTGAAGCTCCCTTGGTGCAACTTGAGGCCATTTGCTCTTGTCCTGTTGCTGGTTACATGGGAGAAGAGGCAGACCCCACCTCACCACAGCCTCCTTTCAGGTAGTTGTAGAGAGCAAGAAGGTCTCCCCTGAGCCTCCTCTTCTCCAGACTGAACAATCCCAGCTCCCTCAGCTGCTACCCATAAGACTTGTGCTCCAGACCCCTCACAGCTTCACTGCCTTTCTGTGGACGCTCTCCAGGGTCTTTTTTGTAGTGAGGGGCCCAGAACTGAATGCAGTACTTAAGGTGCAGCCTCACCAGAGCTGAGTACAGAGAGATGAGTACAGAGTGCTGGCTACACCATTTCTGATACAAGCCAGGATGCCATTGGCCTTCTTGGCCACCTGGGCACGCTGCTGGATCATATTTAGCCAAGCATCAAACAGTGGACCCCCATGTCCATTTCCTCCACACAATCTTCCAGCCACTCTGCCCCTTGCCTCTAGTGTTGCCTGGGGTTGTTGTGACCAAAGTGCAGGACCCAGAACTTGGTCTTGTTAAGATTTATTCCGTTGGCCTCAGCCCAGCCATCCAGCCTGTTCAGATCTCTCTGTAGGGCCTTCCTACCCTGAGGCAGATCAACACTTCCTCCCAACTTGATGTAATCTGCAAACTTAGTGAGGGTGCACTTGATGCCCTTTTCCTGGTCATCAATATAGATATCAAACAGGACAGGCGCCAATACCAGTGCCAAGGAAACAGCACTTGTGACCGGTCACTAGCTGAATTTAGCTCCATTCACCACCACTCTCTGGGCTCAGCCCTCCAGCCAGTTTTTTACCCAAAAGTGTACCTGTTCAAGCCATGGGCTGCCAGCTTCTCCAGGAGAATACTGTGGGAGATAGTGCTAAAGGCTTTGCTGAAGTCTAGGTAGACTACATCAACAGCCTTTCCCTCATCCCCAGGCATTGTAGAAGGAGATCCAGTTGGTCAAGCTTTCAGGAGCCCATGCTGGTTGGGCTTTATCCCCTGGTTGTCCCGCACATGCCGTGTGACCTCATTCAGGATGATCTGCTCCATTACTTTCCCTAACAACCATGGTCAGGCTGACAGGCCTGTAGTTCCTTGGATTCTCCTTATGACCCTTCTTGTAGACAAGTGACATTGGCAAGCCTTCAGTCCTCTGGGACCTCTCTGGATTGCTGATAGATGGTGGA
This sequence comes from Tragopan temminckii, assembly GCA_028571105.1. Classification (NCBI taxonomy): domain Eukaryota; kingdom Metazoa; phylum Chordata; class Aves; order Galliformes; family Phasianidae; genus Tragopan; species Tragopan temminckii. The sequence goes on along the minus strand of JAOWBP010002052.1, from coordinate 7,490,322 downwards.
AAGCAGCTTGGCAAAAAGCAGCTTGGCAATCACCTCTGTCAGCTCCCTCAGCACTCTTGGGTGGTTCCCATCTGTCCCCATGGACTTGTGACAGTTTCTGTTTCCATCTGAATCATGGTGGCTTTATTCTGCCCCCCTTCTCAGACTTCCAGGTCAGGAGGTAGAGTAACCTGAAGATAACTGGTCTGACTTTTAAAGACAGGATAAAGAAGGCATCGAGAATCTCAGCCTTTTCCTTATCCTCTGTGGTCATGTTCCCTGCTGCATTCAGTAAAGGATGGCAGTTCTCCTTAGCCCTTCTCTTACTGATCATTTGTAGAAAACGTTTTTGTTCTCCTTTATTACAGTGGTCAGGTTGAATTCAAGCTTGATTTTTGCCTTCCTGATTTTCTCCCTGCATATCCTAACAACTTCTTTGTATTCTCCCTGAGTTGCCCATACCTTTTTCCACAGGAGATAGACTCTCTTTTTCTTCTGGAGCCTCAGAAAAAGTTTCCTGTTCGTCCATGCTGGTCTTCTTCCCCACTGGCTCGTCTTGTGGCACAGGGGAACAGCCTTCTCCTGTATCTCTAAGGCTTCCTTCTTGAGGCTCCAGCTCTAACGAAGTCTTCCATGGTGAGAAGAGCAGTTGTATGGCGGCATTAAGGTAAAGTCCACATTGTGTTGAAGCTACTTTCTGAGGAAAGTAGTGGATTGACAGTCTTGAGCCACTTAAATGGGGTTTTTGCCTCCATGCCTTTGCTTCAGAGAGCTCTGCTCAGCACATGTGGAGCCTCAGTGTCCCAGTTCAGCAAAGAGCTCATGCCTGCCCTGAAGCCAAGTATCTGCTTGTTCTCAGTGATGTGACTTTAAGTAGGCTGGTTCCCTGTGGTTTCAAGTTAATAGCTTAAATGGTTTCAAGTCCTGTGCTAGGTCAGGACCTAGGGAAACACCAGCTTTGATCTCTGCTTAAATGAATCGAAGTCACTTGGACAGCTGTAAATTGCACAGAGGTACCCAGTGACTGGATCTCTATTAAAAACATTGTGTTTGGATGTGGGCAAATGTCACTCTGGTGGAGAAAAAAATCATTAGTAGATAAGGAAAAAAATCTCAAAATTGAGAATTATTTTGTTTGTACTGTAAGGACTGGTATTTACTTCTGCAGATTTGTTTACACAAGTTTTGAGGACAACTGGATTTTTATCATATGACTCTACTCAACTCCCAGCAAACTCCCCTACACAAACACCTAGGATGTTTCCTTAAGACTGTTAAAAAAAAAAAAAAAAGAACAGGGTGAGCAGTGTAATAGGTGATATGAGTGTGGAAAATTGAGTTTGCTTTTCTACCAAAGCAAAGCTGAAGTAGTTCTGAATCATGCATATACATAGAGCAAGTGCAACCAGTACTAGGGAACAGGGATGTAAGCATGTTTTGAATGGTTTCAAAACTACATAGAAATTACTGTCCCTTGTATGTGCCATTAGCACCTAAACTTTCCTCCTCCCAAAGGTGATTCCTACTTTTTTCTATTTTAAGATATCATGTCCTGTGCAGCCTTCTGTTGGACACTGGGTTTTCTTCTATTTCTTTATTCATAGGACCAACATAAAGGGCATCTTGAGCATAAGGTATAGAGCTGTAGTTCATGTGCAGATCTGATACAATCTTCTGGTGATGAGCTGCCACACATTTCAACCGTGAAATTCAGTGATCAGGAGTAGAAGACTTTCTGTTGCTTTTTGTTGTTCGTGGCTTCCTTGTCACATTATTTTTACTGCTTTTATAATTTTTGCCTTTCAGTGAGGGTTTGGGATTTGCCCACTAACAGAAGCCTGATGTGCCAGATGTGCTGTTTTGATAGGACTTATGAACACACCTAGAATGCGTTTGCTTTGCAAGCAGTAGTTTGTGCTACTGGTTCTTAACTGTTAAAAGTATTTTGTTATGTTTCTGCCACTGCTGGAATACTGAATGCAGGATCTCTACAGAATTATTGTGGAAAAAACATGGTGGTCAGCATTGTGTTGTCAAGGACATGTTTGAACAGTAACCTATTGCAAGATCATTGTGATCTGAGAAGAAATATCTTCACGAGTCCAAATGCACTGTCAAAGTAAAATGAAGGTAGAGTTAGCAAGAAAAGATGGAACCGGGATACTCTGCTTGCATTGTTTCTGAGCTAAAGCTCTCCTAACTCCAGAGAGAGAAAGGGAGGCATAAGCACGACTGGAGTAGGGGCGGCTGTGTGTGGTGAGGGAACCCCAGTAATGCCTGGGAGGCCCAAGGCAAGGCCAGCAAAGGACACCGATCATGGCACAGAGCAGTCGGGCTTCTGCAGCTCCCCTCAGAGAGGCTTGGGCAAGGCCAGAGGAGTTTTTAACACAAAATAAAATAAAACAAAATAAATGGTTTTTTATCTAAAGAGACCGTTTTGAAGCAGCTTTAGGGTATTCAGCCTCTTCAGGTGGCCAGGTGAGTGGAAGGAAAATGGGTTCTTTTTCTGTGTTAATCAGGTGAGGAAATTTACAGTGGGAAATGCGTTAGGTTTGTAGAGGATACCTGTGATTTTATCCACAGTAGTTCACCCTTCCAGTTCCAGTGGCACACACACAGGGTCTGAGGAATGCAGCTGCAGCCACAGTCTCCTATTTAGGATGTCATAAAGGCAGGATTTTTATTTTACTGTCTGTTTCTCCAGGCTGGATGGAGAGCTGCAATGCTACTCTGTCTCTCTAATGATCTATTTGAGTTGTCAGCATGTGTAAAGCAGTGAAGAGAGGAATCAGAGAATCACAGGATGTCTTGAGTAGGAAGGGTCCTTAAAGTCCATTCAGTTGCAAGCCCCTGCCGTGGGCTAAACTAAATCAGGTTGACAGTAGTCTCATCCAACCTAGCCTTGAATACCTCAAGGGATGGGGCATCCACAGCTTCTCTGGGTGACCTGTAATGAGAAACAAGGGGCTGGAAGGATGCTGGGTATCAGCATCTCCTGGAAGTGCAGTTGTTCCCATGATGGATGGATGGATGGTTAAGGAGCTAGCTCAGCATCCCTCTGCTGTGGTTAGGTCACTCTCTGCAGGCCCTGGGAAGGAGGATTCTCCCCAGCACCTGGTTTCAGGTCAGGCTGCGATGTTGAAAGCATCGGAGTAACATTTACTCAGCAGGCAACAATGAAAATGGAAAAGAGTATGTTTAGGCTGGCCTGGACCTCTCCTAGCTTCCTGAGGCAGGAGTATGGTCCAAGCACCTATACTGTGAGGTCCCCACATGCTTATCAGCATCCACCACTTGCAAGCAAAATCAGGAAATGTGAAATGATTCGGTTGCCCATGAGCAGTGTGTGTAAGGGTGTGATTTCACTACCTTTCGCTTCCTGCATCTCTCCCACTCTGGCTGCAACATCCATCCCTGCTGGTTTATCAGTGGAAAAGCCCATTCTTCACTTTGTTCTGCAAAATGTCCAACGCCAGAAACAGAGCACGGTTAAGCAAAAACAAAATATCCCTCACACCTCCCCAGCTCTTTCCCTCCCTGCCAGTCTGGCAGCAGTGAGGTGGGTGATGGCAGAGGTGTCAGCACCAGCAGCCAGCGGTGACACCAGCCCTAACACCAGCCCTAGCACCAGCAGTAACACCAGCAGTGACAGCAGCCGTGACAGCAGCCTCTCCTCACTGGCCTCCCTTCTGAAGGCAGCCCCACATCCAGAGGATGCCAGGGAAGAGAGTGCTTCAGTTTCATGGTGGATGGATCGCAGGGCTGTGAACAAAGACCGTCAGCTCCATCTCACCAGCTGGTTCTCTCAGCAGTTTTCACAAGAAGTGTGAAGAGAACACATTTTATGGGAGATATTTATCATTACCCAGTACTACTTAAATATAGCTCGTGGAGCAGGTTAGAGCTTGCTAGGCTTTTATCTTCTCGAGTTGGAGGATGATGTATTAATCCATGACTGTTGCAGCCTCAAGTGAATTACAGAGAGTCATCCCCAGTGAGTAAAGATAAATGACATTTCGAAATTAACCCATTACGCAGTCTCTTCCAATAAAGTGCTTACTAAAATATTAAATTGGAAATGAAGATGCTTCAGGTTTCGTTTGAAAGCCAGAAAGACACTTAGACGCACTTCCAGTAGTGTCTGTCTTCTTTTTCTCGGAGATTTCATCTCTGCTGAAAGGTTTGGGACTGACAGCCCCAGAGGACAAAATCTGTATTAATCTACTGAGCAGGCACAGTAGCTACAGCGCAAGCTGCTCTGTCCTGCTAATGCATGTGCTGCAGCCTCTGCTGGGAGCAGGTCAGTCCCAGGGGGTGCAGTGTTAGCTCAGACTTTGCAGTGTCTAACCTCAACAAAAAAAGAAGAGCTGTTCAGCTCATTATCAAGCTGCACCTGCATTGATTCCGCTGGCTTTAACCGTTTACTGAACAGTTATGAGGCGTTGCAGGCCTTCCAAAAACTTTGTAAGTCTTCCAGATTCAGCTCAACCCACAACGCACCTTTGAGTTTGACATTGCTCAAATATTTTAAGAAGGAATACAGTAATAATGTGAAATTCACATTCAACTGTCAGTGGCTGAAAGGCTTGGCTGTGCTGGTGGTCTCCTGGCCAATGTAATAGGGTTGCACAGAGGAAAAACCAACCCTGTTCCTCCAAAGCAAGCCACTCTGTTTTTAAAATAGTGTAAGGTGCACCTGTGCAGGTTTCATAAAGTCAGTGCTGGTAAGGTTTGCTTTGAAACAGATAGCCCTGTATAAATAGCTTTGTTCCAGGCTAGCGTCTGCATGTGTGACAACAAGAAGCAAGAGACCAAGCTTTTTCAGCACTTCCCTCCTGCAGCACACCCTGTCACTGTGGTGGTTTTTATTCTCTAATGAGCACGAGCCTGATGGAGTCAGCTCCCTTCTCAGCAGCTGCCCAGCAGTACTGACTTGCACTTCCAGCCTGGGCTGGCTTCAAACCAGCAACCCAGAGGGCAGAGCTTTTTCATCACATTATCTATCCTGAAGTCATCAAGGCCAGTGTCCCATTTTCTTTTGTTTCTGCTCATTCAGTCTCTTTCAGCTCATCCCGGTTATGATTTTCCTGTAAGGCTCTCAATTACCTTCACGTGGAGAGTGTTTGGAAGACCAGGTATGGCCCCTCGAGGCTTGGTGTCACACAGTGTGGCTTGGAGTGGTGGAGCATCCAGTAAGAGAGAGGGCTTTGCAGTTGGCTCAGAATGTCCTTTTGAATAAGTCTGGGAACAACTGACACAACAACACATCCAAATAACTTTGGGACTTGAAGTTCCTCAATGTTGTAGAGGTGTTATGGAAGCAAAACTAGGCCTACTTTTAGGGAAATCGTTTTAGAACGAAAGGTTCTGAAAGTTTGGTTTGGTCTCACCACTCTTTTTGTCAGTGCATTGTTAGTGTGCTACTACTGTGGTTTAGTTTATTAATAAATTCCTCATATAAGGAAGGCCTGATGTTGTTCCCATTGCAGTAAGTGACTCTGAGCATGTGAAAAAGAGCAAGACTTCAGGTAGTCACTCTTAAAAAGTGTTTTATTAATTTCATTATCTGAACAGAATCGTCGTATTGGTGGCAACTGCTCTGCATCCAGTAGCCATGTTCTGCCAGTAAGGAATGAAGAGAGGCTGCCTTAGTTTAGCTCTTCTTCAAAGATTATACTTAAATGCCATTAAATCCAAAAGAAATGGCATTTCACATGCGTATTTAACACTGTTTGATCACTGTTTGAGATCAGCAGTTGCATTTTCTCATGTTTGTCCTCACCTGCCCATGAAGTGAGGATTCTTTGCAATGAATGTGAACAGAATGAGCCACCCTTTCTGCACAAATGTAAGAAAACCCTGCTGGCCCTCTTTGACCGCATGCATACGTGGTTAAAATGAGAGTAACGCAAAAAAAGTCAGCCTCAAGAACGTGTTGAAGGTGGGAATTAAGGCCCAGATACACCCACCAACCTTCTCACTGTGTTTTCCATAGGCTTAAAGTTGGTGGACGCAAGAGTGGGCACAAAACCAAGCAAAACTTTTTTATAGGCATCAACACAATGAATGCTTTGTAGTGGTTGCAGATGTTTTTATTGACAGATGCGCTGGTACAGTTCTGCTGTTTGGGCATCAGTGAGAGGGATGTTACCCACAGTGCTTTTTCAATTTTAGTAATTTTCTCCCAGAGTCAGAAGTGTGTACGTGCAGTCTCCATTCTGACTCAGCCTCGTGTTGTTAGTGAGAGTGGCATTTTAACTGATAGCAAAGCAAGGACAGAAACTAACTTTAAAGACCAAGCAAGAATGACAGAAATCACAAAGCGAGGAGAGTAAAGAAGGCAAATGCTAAAACAGTAGTTCAGAAAAGAACAAACAGAGTGTGGGGGGAAACAATTTTAGACCAGAACCATAGAGAAACTACTTGTCCACAGACTGAAAATGAGGAAAGCTGCCATTTCTTGTCAGACCAGCCAGATTTTGAGTCGAAGCTGCTGAGCGACAGTTTTGCTCTAGCCTGGTCTCATGTCTTTTAATTAACCAGGGTTGTCAACCACATCTCGGAGATTTTGATGTGAGTGGGTGCTCATCTCTGCTGATTTGCTCAACGCTTTGCATGCAGAAAGCAGCAGCTGCAGCTGGTGATCGCAGGACTGATTTGTCTGCAGCTTGCACTGGAAACGTTTCTGTAAACGAAGAAAACTATGTGCAAGAGGCTAATGGAAGCATTCAGACTGCGCAGTAGGTGGTACCAAGCGTTCCCTTGGTTTTCTGTTAGCTCACAGTTTATCTGTGGCATGTGTGGGGCTTTGATGGATGCAGGCAGTGCAGCTACCATTACGTGCAGGTGCTCCCTGCGGATATGCTGCAGCTTGTGGTGCTCTCCCTGCTCCCGTGGGGCTCTCATGTGCTGTACACTTCAGTTAGTGGATGCTGAGGACCTCAGCAGAAGCCTTGGGCAGAGGTGTGACCTAAGTGGCACATCTGAGGCACTACCAATCTTACATCCACATTTGTAGCTCCTCACTGGAGCGGTTTCAGCGCAGTTGTGCTGACTGGCATCACGAAGCACAGCTGTCAAATTCACCTGTTAAAATCTGTCACTTTGGAGAGTCTTCAGCATTTTCAGTGAAGAGGTGCAATGAGCATATTCCCGCCCTTGCCAGCAGTCTGCTAGTGAGCTGTCCTAAGGCTGGTCTTCGTTAGGAGGTTTTGCTGGTAAAGCTGTAGCAGTGCAGTCCAAATGTAAAGCTTTATGAATGCAGTTTGGACTGACAGAAGATCTCTTTAACCCATTTCTCCAAACACCAAAAGCAGTGTCTGTACAGGAGACGTGTCCCTCTTTCCTCCTGAATGGGATGGGCCAGCAGCTATGGGTTCTGCTGAGATGCTGCAGCCCCTTCAGCCCCATTTCACCAGACAGCAGTCCCTTCGCTCTCTTTCTCCTTTTCCCTCACATTAAATTGGCACAGCAGCTGTCATCTCAACCCAGCTGTGCATCAGAGGAGATACTGTGCTGCTTCAGCAGCAATCTGAGCCGAAAGGAAAGATTTTGCAGGCAGTGTTTAACCCCTGGGCAGTGAGTTGAATGGTGCTACCACAGAAGAAGAAAGGTGCTTTTTCCACTTCTACTCCTGTTTTTTGCCAACTGGGAGCAAGGATGTGAATTTTCATGTGCATGGATAATCAACGTGGTCATGTTTCAAAATGCTTTGGAAGGTCTTGCCCCAGCTAGGAGAGATTTAAATCTAATTAGAAATCTAATTAGAAATCATCTCTTGCAGGAGCTATTTTTCGTTTCTAAGAAAACGTAACTTCCATTTGTAAACACAAAACAGAGAACAAAAAAAAAAAAGAGAAACTCTATGTATCTACCATAAGGAGTCTCAAAGTCAAAAACCACACTTGAAAAGGAAACTAAACCAAACCAAATTAACAGATGTAAACTCATTGTGCATTGTACATTCAGAAGAAAAGATCAGAGGAGGCAGAGAGGGAGTGGTAAACAAATTAGATGCTGAAGAATCCCTGAAAGTGTAAATAATGCCAGAAAAAAATCTCTTTTCCTTTTCACCATAGCAATGGCAGTGGCACATGATGTTCCCATCATGGGATGCATCCCATTTATCACTTTGCTTTCACTGCTGTCATTTATTTGTCAGAGCCACAGCATGTCTGAGAGCTGGCTGGAAGTGCCACGATGTTCCCTGTTTATCCCCCTTGGAATGAGCCTCTTGGTGAGATAAGGCAGCTTTTGTGAGGGACTCCCCAGAGAGCTTTCTTCTCCCAGGAAATTCTCTCCAGTGGGTTCTACTCTGCAGTGGGAGGATCTGAGCCTATTTCAACTGTTTTCTTCTCCAGGAGAGCAGCGCTTAAGTGCTGATTTGAAGAGGAATGCACAAAGGTTTTAAGCACTCAGACCCCCAGCTGAATCTCATTCCCTTCCCCTTATTTTGTGAGAGTGCTTCTGAAAGGCCCTTAGCTGACTCAGAAACCAAAATCCTGTCGTTAGTGAGGTATGGCTGGTTAGAGAACAGGTTTTTGTACTAAGTCTTGCCTTTGCCTCAGTCTGGGGGAACACTTCAAAGCCCTATAGGAAGTATCTGCTAATACATATTGGCAAACTGCAGTCAGACGTGCCTGTCACTACAGAAAGGCTAATGCACAATTGCAGAGTGCTGTGCAAGGAAGATGTTTAAGCTTATAGGGAAGCCTTGTCAATAGAGGATGCACGGTCACGAGCAGGATTCATTGGTGTGGGTCCAAGGAGCACCAGTAATGTCTGGACCTGCACCATCATGTATTTGTGTGTGATTGGAGCTGTAGAGCAAGTTGTGTCTGATGTGTATAATGTGATGTGATGAATTTAAAAGGTCAAGGTCACACTCCACTAGCATCAGAAATGAAACTCTGTAAGGGTGAATTTTGTGTTGAGGAAGCTATGGAGTCCCTCTTTGTAGCTGAATCCAAGGATAGTATGACCAAACAGCTGATGTGAACACAGTGAGGGAGTGAGTGGTGTGTTGCAGCAGTGACAGCAGCAATGTGAAAGGCAGGCCACAATCGGGGCAGTCGTGCAGATTTTTACGAGCATGGCATGCAGGCTCTTGTTAATCAGTGGCAAAATGCATAACTCACGGTGGTGACTGTGTTGAAAAATAGTATTTTGTAGCTGAGAATTTGATCCATCAAATAGGGTTATTGTGCATTTTGTATCTGTTATTTCCCTGGAAATAAATAGGAGGCATTACTTTCAGAGCAACCTACATAGATTTCAAAGGAACCTTGTACCTTTTGATTGCCTCTGCCATGCTTCCTAGTTCAGACCAGTGGATGCAGCTAAAGCCAGCAGCTTTGAAGGAGAGGAGATCAACATTTCTGTTTCAGGCTGTGTTTATATAGATAGGCAGCTGCTTGAATGTGCTGAAGTGTGAGGAATGTGAGCAGAGAACAGTAGAAGTGAGTGGAAATCTCTGAGAAATACCACTGAATACATTGGACTGCAGTTCAGCATTTTTTATGGGCATCATTTGCATTTATACTGTCGACACAGTGTGGATGAATGGAGGTACAATAAATGATACGCACAATTTGAATTTTTCAGTGTGTGTTTGAGACTTGATTCTGTTTCTCCAGCAGAAAAAAAATGACTTTTTTTCCGTTGTTTCGGGGATTAGGTAAATCCCATGAGTGATGACAACAGACAGAACTGGGGCTTGCAAAGATACGGAAGGGAAAATATACTTGACACTTGTGAGAAGTGAACTCTGAGCTGGCAGTGCAGTTAGACACGCAAGCCTCATTTCAGAATGCTGAGATATTGTCTTCTCATTCTCCTGCCTTGAATCATGAAACCCCACATTCTTCTAATGCTTCTTTCAGAGGCAGAAGTGAAATGATTCATATAAAGAGCCAGAATGCCTCAAACCACATCCTTTTTCTTTATCTAGATTGAACTAGAACCTCTACCAAACGTTGGATCATTTGGAATTTGTAGCATCCCTAGGCTGTTGCTCTTCTTTTACTGCCTTATGTACATGTGTCTGGTGACCTGCTTTAGAACTCTCATAGCTGTTTCTGATGTTAGAAATCACCCCTCACTGGATGCTCGTAAGAGTGATGGAGAGAACCAGAATGGAGCCATACTACGGTGTGGTGCCTTGGTGGAAGAAAAGGAAGATGCTGTTGGAAGAAGACTTGAGCGACCGATTGGGTGGGATGGAGAAAGCTAACCTGAGTAGAGTGGGCAGAGAAGGAAAGAATTGCACTGTCTCTTGAATGAAGTATTAATGTCAGGGAGGTGAAGTGGAAAGAACACGAGGAACCTCAAAGCTTTGGATCTTGTTTAGAGAACAATTAGAAATAAGGACAGTGGTAATGAAAGAGACAGTGTTTAAGTTCTTGGATAACTTAAAGGCCCTTAGCTCAAGATTGAATTACCAGAGAAGGAGACTGACTTGAATGTAGACTGCATTGAGGTTTGGCCTGTGTCCTGCACACTGTGGAAGGCAGAAGACCAGGGACTACGAGAAAAAAAATGTTTAGACACCTTTTCTTGTCTTTCTCTTTTAGAATTCTATTACAGTAAAGGCAGCTGGAGTAATTCTTGTTTTCTGATTAGTACTTCTTATGTGCTGTTGTCTGGTACAGTCAAGGAAGCACTGTTCAGCAATATTTCACTGTTCATTGATGGGTGAGCTACAATACATAGAATATTCTTTTAGCTCGTGTACCAGGTGTTGGTGGCTGGTTCCCCAGATGCTAGTAGGTATTTATGTGCTCTTCAGTACATACACCTACAGAGAAATTCAGGAAAGGATACAAGAGCTGGGTCCAGAATAATGGGTGTTGGTCTGGGGTCTTCAGCTTACGTTCTACAGTGCATCTAAACTGCAGGCTTGTAGCTTGGCCATATGTCAATCACCCTTTCCAGATTCTTTGTTGGAGTGTCTAATTTGCTGTTTGTACCATGGATCATGGCCTTAGAACGTGTTCTGTTGTGCTGGGATTTTTGGCCAAAGGGAAATAACTTCAGGGCTTGCACCAGGGACTACAGTTTTCGTTATTGCCCATCTGTAAGTAGTACTTCGATGTAGCTGCAGTGCTCTGTATCTCCATGTCACTGTTATGAACTTGCTCGCAGTAACCTGCCATCCTGTATTTTTTTGCACAGGGCAGAGTGAGATAAGGGGGAGAGATGCTGACTGCTTTCACGCTGTTGCTCAGCTTCCGCTGTGGGAAATGTAACACCTCTCCCCTTTCCTTATTGCCCAGCCTGGCTCACTACGTGAAGCTCTTCACAGTAAGTCAGCTCTGACTCTTGAGGCCTGCTTTTTGGAAAAGTCATAAAGCAGCTTTCTTGTAGCTTGCTGGAAAAACAAATGCAGTGAAAGTCATTCTGATGACAGCTAGAGGAAAGAAATAATGTTCCTTGCAAACTTACATGTAAGGACTAAGGAGAGCAAGCGCAAGAGCTGAGCAAGGGAGGGGGTTCCTATCTGGTGCTTGAATGCTAGAGGATGTAGAGTCTTATGTTTACAGATACAGGAGTCAAACAGATTTCCATTAGCAATTGCTCCTATCATCAATTGTGTGAAGCTCCTCTTCTTTCTTTCTTTTTTCTTTTATTTTTTTTTTCTTTGTTTGTGTTTCTTTTCTGCTTTGTTCCCTTCTGCTCGGATTAAGCTGTGCAATATATGTAGTATGTGCAAATGAAAGGGTAGGAACATTGCAGCAAAATTCTTTGAGTCGATCCTGCCACAATTCCAATTTTTTTTTCCCCTAAATAAACAAATTAATTAATTAGTCCATTGCTCTGGGGAATAACTGCTGCTTACTGGCTGCATTCACAGGGCTGCTCTCAATTCCACGCTTTCCAGAGCCTGCATCTACCCCCACTGCAGCTTCTGAGCCCCCCAGTCCTTTTTGGGAGGCTGTGGCAAAGGTACACGTTCACCCAGGCTCCACGCAAAACCCATGCCCCCGCACAAAGGCTGATAAATGCCTAACTCACCCTTTTTCTTCTCACCCCAGTGGCTGCTGTGAGCGTGCTCCCTGCATACATGGCACTGGCTATTTGCCAGCTTTAGTGTAATTTTTTTTTTTTTTGAATGGATGAGTGAATGAATGAATGAACACCTGATTAAGTTAATGAAGCTGAGCCAATGGTGGGAGGGAGTGACTTGGCTGCTGCCTGCTCTAAGAGATCTGGCAGCGCATTAGACTTGTATAATGCTTTACAGCTCCACGCTGCGCTCCATATGAGCCACAGGAGAGGGCTGCAGTAATTACTGGGCTTTTTGATTGAAACCAGCTGCAGGTAGCTCGTCATCCTTTTGTCCATTTTGCTGGTGCCAGGGGTAACTTGTCGCTGCACCTCGGATTCCGAGTGGCAGATGGGTCAGATGCTTTCACTGAGCAATTGCAGCACTGAGTCTTTGTTGCTCAGCAGCTTTTACCCGAGGCCCATTCAGATGGACAAGCTGTGATTCACAGAACCTGCGTGTCCAATGGAGGAATTTTTTAGTTCCTGAGTTCAAGACTCCTACATAAATAACCTTTATGGGAGTTCTGTGATTTATTTTTCTTCCCTCCGTTGGCTGGGAGAAGGGGAGAAAAAGGTTTTCTTGTATCTGCTTTTTGTAAGAAAAGGCGTTTTTAAGTCCTCCCAATTCTTTTTGACTGCAGTTTAAAGCAAATTCTCTCTGGCAGTCCTGGATGCTACATACCTTTGTTTCTCACGTACTTAAATTGAGAGCACTGGCACTGCTGTTAGCACACCGCCTTCGTTTGACAGTGTTCCCTGCTTGAGAGCAGTGCTGATTTGCATTTGTAGTTGGAATGTTTTTTTTTAATTGCGACTGGAGCCTGTGACTGCGTATCCTGCTATGTTGATGTAAACCCGCATTACTTCATTTTCTTTTAATAGTTTTCTGCATTGTCTTGTCAGATAGAGCAATGGGGGCCATCTCGGCCTCGCTGCGCTGGCCTCAGCCAAGTGCCACTGGTGATGAATTTGACTCCCTTTACCCATTAGATCTGCTGCCTCTGCGTCTGTGATGCGGGAGGGAAGCTCCTACAGGATGGGGAACAGCAAACTCGTCCTCTGGTGCTGTGGGCTGCTCACGTAGAGGGAAGGGAGCTGCAGACCAGTGGGTTTGGCTGCTTTTTCTTTCTTTTGTGTGGAAGCCAGCACGCCTTCCTGTGTGCGCTGAGGCATAGAATGTTCACATCTCCGGTGAGGGTCTGTGCAGGACTGGGATGGGCGATGCTGTAGGGCATGCCCACACGGAACCAACTCTGAATTAAAAAGAAAAATGAAGGAATTAGAGAAAGAAAGAACAAACGAAAGGGAAGAGGGGAATGTTGAGGTCCCTTGCATCTTCTGTGGCACAGGACAGGTACAGCTGTGTGCCTTGAGGCCAGGGGTGAGCTGCTGGCAATTTGGTTTTGACAGATGTGATGGTTGGTGAGGCTGATTTGGCAAGGCACCAAGTATTGACTTGGGCCATGAGCGAGAGCTCGGATAGAATTGCTGACAGTTACAGCTTTGCTGAATGGAGCCTGAAAGAAGAGGAATCCATTTCAAGGGAAATTTAACATGAATTCATCTCTAACACCTTACAAATGGACTAATTGCAACTAATAGGCTAGCATGTGGAATAGAGCAGCGGAGCAGTGTGCAGGAAGGGCTCCCAGTGAGGACACAAGCATGCAGCTGGCCTTCCCAGCCTGGCCCCACAGCTCTGCTCTTGCACGATCCCCCTATCAGCCTGGCGTGGCACTGTGTTCCTCCCCGGCAGCCCGTGTGCTTATCTGTACAATGGCAGCTCAGCCGGCTGCTGCCTGCTGGAGCTCTTGGCTGCAGCTTCAAAGGGGTGGAACACCCCCAGGAGCCATCATTTTTTCGTGGGGATCACACTCATCTCTCCTGGAAACAAAGCCAGACCTTCTCTTAAAGTCGTTCAGCCACGGGTGGGAAAGAGAGCTTGTAAGGGAGCGCTTTGAGACACACAGAACGAGACCCGTGTGACATATCTGCAGTGCAAATGTGTTCATGCAGGCATGACAGTTTCTGTCACAAGTTAAAACGAGTGGCGAGTGGGTGTTGCTACGCTTATAGTCACTCGTGAAATTTTCAATGGAAAATTGTGTAGGCAGCTCCCATTGTAGCTGGGACATTTTAGACAAAGGAAAAACATCAACAAAGTAATTTCTGTATTATGCTTGTTTATAAATGAGCTCTATTCACTCATTTAAGCTGCAGAAATGCCTGTGGGAGATTGGTGTAAGAGTCAAGGATTTTCTTGTGTAATATCAGCCGAGCCGGTCCTTCAGATCTGACATCCTGCAGCTGGTAGCAGTCAGTGCTGGGCAGGAAAATAAAGGTTACATCTTGCATCTGTCCAGGAAGGCTTTTACAGATCTCCGATGGTCTGCTTAAACGTGGCACTCTGGTGAAAGGTTGCATTGCTGGAGCACATGCCCATGTCATGTCAGACCATGGTTTGTGTTCTGCCTGAATTGAAACCCAGGACATAAGCAGCCCAACTACAAATTCAAGTCTTCCCCTTGTAGCTTGTAGATGTGCTTTTCCTTGGCTAACTGATGTGCACTTATGCTGTGCAGCTCCAAGAGGGTCGGGTGTGAAGTTGTACACGCTTGCATGCTTGGCTCTGCCCTCCTGCACAGGTTACATCTTTCTCTTCCTCCCTCCCCAGCAGCAGAGAGCTCTGGAGTCTGGTGCTTCACCCTCAAAGAAACTGCTCTGTAATCAGCGTTGTCAGCTCTTGCAGATTTGTCACTGGCCCTGAGATACCTGACACTGCCTTGCAAAACTCCAGTTCCTGATGTCAGATAATAAAGTGGGAAATTCCACTTTTATCTAAAATAATACGTTTCTGGTCTTGTGGGTTGCAGTGAGAAGCTAGAGGCCTCGAGACTGAAGGGCCTCTCCCAACAGAAGGGCAAACTAAAGCTGTCTTGAAAAGGGCAAAAATCCCTCTACCTTTATCATGTTAAGAAATCTTCTCTTTCTGAGCCAGTACCACAAGTTTCAGGAGCATGAAGGGGTTCTGACTCATGGTGTATAAGTGCCAGGGTTGGGCTCTACAAGGCAGGGGATTTCTGTGCTCTCCAATGGCAGCCCTGCCGCGGGCCGAGTCATGGCATGGGGAGCAAACACAGCTTTGCCTCTAGTACCAGCCTGCCCATTTGGTCATGCTTAGCACCGGGGTGCTGGCATCTGCAGCACATGTTGGAGGATGAGGGCTTGCCTCTGATAGGGACTCATTTGGAAGAAACGTGAAGTGAGGGATGCTGCAGTTGGTGGCTAGGGCAGCTCAGACCACCTGCTGCATCGTGCTGCATGTGTGTGGAACCTGTCATGGAGCTGGGTGGAGGAGCCCGGTGATCAGATCCTTGAGGTCACTGTCACTCTTTGTATTTCCAGAGGTTCTCTGATCCGATCGAGGAGAAGAAGGATGCACAAAATAGCTGCTCGCTCTGCAGAAACCTGTAGCAATTTGCTGGGGTGGATTCCCAGAAGTAAAATAAGAGGTAGCACTGCAGCGGTCAATCTGTCTTGCAGATGCAGTGTTGATAAGGAATCGTTTGGTTTGGGGAGAGGAATTTCAAATTTTGATAGAGGTTTTCGTGTTCCTTATTAACGGCTCTCTCCAGTTGGCCCTTCTGGGAAATCTGCCAGAAAGCCATGAAATCGGTGGGGTCAGATAAGAAACTCATAAGAAACTCATATAGCTGTTGTTGACTGAGATGCGCATGGCAGGGCTAATGCAATGCTGAGAGGCTACAGCCAGAAATGTGCAGCTGCAGAGCGCTCTGCATCCCTTGCCTTGTAGCCTCTGTCAGTCCTGGAGGTGCCCAGCTCCTCAGAGTGCAGAGGAGGGGATGGAGGACTGAGTGCTTTTCTGACAGTTGGTGATGCTGACATTGCCCACTCGTCATGTCGGAGTGGGGTGAGCAGGAGGCATGGGGCAGGAGTGTGAGCCTGCACTGCCATCCGCTGCAGGAACACAGCAGGCACAGAGCCGTGTGCCGGGTGCCGTTCAGGGGATGGGTGTTCGGGTGTACGTTGTGAGCATGTCATTGCTGGAACCTTGCCAGGCAGGGTGGTGTTGCCTGACAGACTGGGAGACCCAGTGCTATGTTGGATAAAGGTGATAAATAAAGGTGGCCAGCCCCTCGGGCTGTAACCGAGTATCTTCTCGTGGGCTTTAGATTTGTTAGATGAAATAAATAGAAAAAGTGTTCTGGGAGACGAAGCGAGGTTTGAAGTGCGTTGCAGAGGCACGCTGGAGCTATGCACAAGAAATGCACATCCTGAGCTCCAGCGAGCAATGCCTCCGGGACCAGAGTAAACCCAGATGGTGACTCCTCCGAGTGATTATTTTTCTGCCTTAAGCCTTTCCAGGAATTTGTGTGGGCAGGCTGCCAGTGGACAGGGACTGTCCAGACACTTTAGCAATGCTCCCTGTGTACGAGCTGCCAGAGATACCGAAGTCCAGCTGCTGTCCCTGATCTCTTTGTCCTCTTTACCTTCCAAGCC
The DNA here is from genome assembly GCA_028571105.1 of Tragopan temminckii. NCBI lineage: Eukaryota > Metazoa > Chordata > Aves > Galliformes > Phasianidae > Tragopan > Tragopan temminckii. Next base: position 7,473,777 of record JAOWBP010002052.1, on the reverse strand, counting down.
ATAATTGCACATGCACGCACACACACTCTTGTGTAGCACATAAACAAAGCGGGAGCAAAAAAATCTCCTGGTGCTTGCTGCTGTTTTGCATATCTTGCAAGTCATGATCGACAGCTCTGAAATTAGAGAGAAGGGAAATCTCCAGAGTCAGAAAAACAACTCGGATCCCCCAAAAAAGCACACAAATAATAAACTGTGTGTCACACCTCAGAAGGCAGTTCTTTCTGGGGCAGCCAGCTAGGAAACATTTAACCATGCCCTGTACCTCTTGCCTTAGAGGCACTTTAGTCTTGCTTGCCGAGCACAGTCAGGCCTGTGTTATCTTTGCTGCTGCTGCTGCTGGAACTGGAATTATGCTGAAAACCTACCACTTCACTTTTAAGTTTTGGAGCAGAGATAGGCTGCTTTCTGCTGCACATTTGCATTTCTGCACATCCCATCCCGTGTCTGTTGGAGTTCAAAGTGGAACCATGAAGTAGTGGGGCTTGGAACAGTGGGGGCAGCCTTCACAGCTGCCTCCTTCTCTGCCTCCACTAGGCTTGCTCATTCCTCCTGTGCTCTACGGGAGATGCGGGGTAGCCCTTTTGTCACCCGTGATGATGAAAAGAGCCATATGAAAGACTCAGAAAAGAAAAAATGAAAGAATTAGCTCTTGAAGAACGTCAGCATTGGGGGACTACCCAGAACTCGTCGGTTCCATCCTATTCATCAGAAAAAAACCTTTGCTTCGGTTCCCACAAAGCGAAGCTTCACCGGGTGTCACGCAGCTCTGCACTAGCAGTTTTGATGTGGGGAATCTGAATCCACGTGCCTCCACCTGTTGGAACGACTGGTGTGGGGCTGGCTGGCTCATCCACTGCCGCCGAAGGAGCTGGCCATGCTCAGGCCCACGCTCAGGTTCCCTTTCAGCTGCCCAGCCATGAGCCGCTGACTGATCCGCCAGCCTGACCGCCCCGGGCAGGAGGCTACAGTGAGCTAAACTTAACTAAGGATGACTGCGCAAATGTGAGCTCGGCGATTTTATTTTTAGTCGGACATAAAAATAAAAATCCGTAAGTCATGTGTAAGATAATAATTTTAGCTGTTGCCAGGACATAGCGAGCAATTGCGAGGAGGAGGGGAAGGTCCGTGCTGGTGGCGGGGCCTGCTACCGGCTGCCCGTGCCCGGTGGGTCAAGGCAGACCAGAGCTGAGCGGCCATGCTCTGGGAATCACTGGCTCTTGCTCTCAGGAGGCTGCCCCGAGTTCAAGTGAACTTCCTTCTGTCCTCCCTCTGTCCAAATGCAGAGGATCTGCCCCAAAATGTAGGTCCTTTTGGCAGCCTGGTCCCAAACCTACAGCTCATGTTTCTCTGGTTTCTCAACTTGCGGTTCAATCCAGCGCTGATCTGTGGCACCTGTGGAGTGGGTGAAGGCAGAACCACAGACTGTTTTTGTAGGGTCTGTGTGGCTATTGCTGTTGGCTCTGTTTTTAACATGCAGAAAAAATAACTTGAAACAAATTGTATCAAACCATTGGATGCCTTGGGCTTCTGATGAATTACGGCAGGTTGGAGAACCACAGTTGTAAAGAATGCTCTTAAAGATAGGTTTCACCTTAACCTGGTATGTCTTCAAAGCACCGTGTGCACTTACAGACATCAGGCTTGTTGTTCATTAGGAGTGAGGCAATAGGAATGGAAATCCCCCAAAGGAATATTATTTGCCATAAGATAGCTATCATTTCTGCTGCTCAGCATTCACTTTTAAGTGGCTTATCTCCTATTTCCATCTTCTTTCACATCCACTCTGAGTTCTTTCACCCTTTTTCTTTCACATAATGCACACTTTTCTCGCAAGAATACCTATCGTGTGTAAGCACCCGTGCTCGCAGCTCCTTCAGGGCAGCCAGAAGCACATCTAGAAAGCCAGGGACTGGACAGTGGCTGGGAACTGTCCCTTTCCCTAAAGTTTATTGCTGCTGTCGGGCAAGTAGGGGAGGGCTGTCAGGTTTTCTTTCAAAGCGTGACATGATTCAGTTATGATATTTTCCCTATAAAATAGAGTAAGGACTTGACTTTGCCCTTGTTGACTTTGGATGGGTGAATGTGATGCAGAGCAGATAGGTGGTTTTGCTCCAACCCCTACAATATCCTGAGTTTTTACCACTGTGGGGGCTCTCAGTTGGGATCAGGAAGACCTTGATGTTCTTTCCCAAATGAAGCATCTCTGGGGCCAAGTTTGTAGAGTCATAGAATCACAGAATGGCTTGGATTGGAAGGGACCTTAAAGAACCTCTACTGTGGGGTGGGCTGCCACCCATCAGATCAGGCTGCCCAGGGCCCCAAACCCCTCAAGGGATGGAGTTTGCTCAGCTTTACCTTCTCCTTCCTGGAGCACCTTCAGGCTGCCCACAGCCTCCTTGGTCCAGCAGCACTGCTGCGTTTGAGTTCTCTGCAGTAGCCCACCTTCCCTCCACTCCATGTACAGCTGCCAGCTGCTATGCAGATGTTGTGCAGAAGGTCACACCAGTTTCCCAGGCGTTTTAGGACATGGTGGCGTGAATGCAATGCTGTTGTTGCAGGGAAAAGAAAGAATGGAAGGGTGAACCTTGAAGGTGAAGGGAAGGAAGTGAGCCTCTGAGTCACTGGGAGATAAGTCTGACACCTTATGGTGTCAGAGAGTTTCCGACCTGCCTGAAGTTTTAGTTGTTTTCAGAATGTGCTAACAGATGTGCCCAGAATCTTAGCTGCTGTTTTACAGCATAGCTGTCTACTGCTCCTTGAGATTACAACTACAATGACCAGCTGGGTTGGCATTCCGCCTTTTTTCTCTCTTTCTTAAGTGCTGGTTTGAGGTGTCAGGTTTTTTGTCCCCATTCCCCAGTGCTGACATTGTGATTTCGCCCTTCCTCACCCACCCTCTCGTTGCAGAATCCAGAGGAGCCGTTGGAGAATCGTGCTCACGGGGAGATGATTCCTCATGAAGTCACTGGATCCCTTGCAGAAATCAAATGTGACTTTCCATTTATCAGACTGAAATCAGAGCCAGCCAGACAGTGAAGCAAGCACAGTGGAGGGGGGACGGCGAAAGATGAAATCCAACCAAGAGCGGAGCAATGAATGCCTGCCGCCCAAGAAGCGAGAGATCCCCGCCACCAGCCTGCCTTCGGAGGTGAAGCCGGTCCTGCCAAATGACAACCACCGCACGGACAACTTAGCATGGCTCCCCGGCAGCCAGAGCAGCCTAGGGGGCAGGCACAGGCCTGGGGGAACGTCGGCGGAGGTGGGCTTGCAGCAGGGCCTGCACAAGCCGCCGCCGGCGGGGCTGGACTATTCCCCACCGAGCGCGCCCAGGTCGGTGCCAGCCCCCACCACGCTCCCCACCGTGTACTCGTCCGCGCTCTCCCAGTCCGGGACCCCCGTCTCCCCTGTGCAGTACACGCACCTGCAGCACACGTTCCAGTTCGTCGGGCCCCAGTACAGCGGACCATATGCCGGGTTCATCCCCTCGCAGCTGATCTCTCCGACCGCCAATTCGGCAACCAGTGCCGTGGCGGCGGCCACAGCTGTCGCGACCACTCCATCCCAGCGCTCCCAGCTGGAGGCTTATTCCACGTTGCTGGCCAGCATGAGCGGCTTAAGCCAGCAGGGGCACAAAGTCGAGCCGCACCTGGTTAGGACGCCCGGGCTGATCGCTGCGGGGTCTCCTCCACCCGCCCAGCAGAACCAGTACGTCCACATCTCCAGCTCTCCGCAGAGCGCGGTCAGAAACGTCTCTCCTCCAACCATCCCGGTCCCCCTGCACCCTCACCAGACGGTGATCCCCCACACTCTCACCCTTGGCCCCTCCTCCCAGGTTGTGGTGCAGTACAGTGATGCCTCGCACTTTGTGACAAGGGATGCCCCCAAGAAGCCTGAGAGCGGCCGGCTGCAGGCCATGCAGGCCAAGGAGGTGCTGAACGGTGAGATAGAGAAGAGCCGGAGGTACGGCATTTCGCCCTCTGCCGACATGGGTCTGGTCAAAGCAGGCAATAAACCAGCTCCCCACCATTATGAGACCAGGCACGTGGTGGTGCACTCGGGCCCTGCTGACTATGGTGCCCGGGAGTCCTCAGGGGTCCGAGCCTCCGTTATGGTGGTCCCCAACAGCAGCACGCCGACCGCGGACTTGGAGGTGCAGCAGGTCACCAACCGAGAGAACTCTCCCTCAGCCCTCAACGACAAGGGAAGCTTGCACCTAGGAAAGCCAACCCACCGCTCCTATGCTTTATCCCCGCAGCAGGCCCTGGGCCACGAGGGGGTAAAGGCCGTGGCCACGCTGTCCCCCCACACCGTCATCCAGACGACCCACAGCGCCTCCGAGCAGCTCCCGGTGGGGCTGCCTGCCACAGCCTTCTACGCCGGGACCCAGCCGCCGGTGATCGGCTACTTGAGCAGCCAGCAGCAAGCGCTGGGGTACCCCGGGGGGCTGCCCCAGCACCTGGTGATCCCTGGCACGCAGCCCCTGCTCATACCGGTCGGCAGCGCCGACGTCGAGCCGTCGGGTGTCGCGCCGGCCATCGTCACCTCGTCTCCCCAGTTCGCAGCAGTGCCTCACACGTTTGTCACCACCGCTGTCCCCAAGAGCGAGGCTTTCAGCGCCGAGCCCCACACCACCCAGCCCGCCTACCAGGCCACCATGGTGCAGGCGCAGATCCACCTCCCCGTGGTGCAGTCCATCGCGTCCCCCGCTGCGGCCCCCCCCACGCTGCCCCCCTACTTCATGAAGGGGTCAATCATCCAGCTGGCCAACGGGGAGCTGAAGAAAGTAGAGGACTTAAAAACAGAAGACTTCATACAGAGCGCGGAAATTAGCAATGACCTGAAAATAGACTCCAGCACTGTGGAGAGGATCGAAGAGAGCCATAACCCAGGCATTGCTGTGATACAGTTTGCGGTTGGAGAGCATCGAGCACAGGTAACAGCGACACGGGGCGGGGAGTTGGGGGAGTGATGGGGGTACCTCAGTGTGTCCCAGCTGCTTCAGGTCTGCCCAGGGGTAGTTTTTCACCCTTCGTACCCCTCTGTGAGGCTGACTCTGGCCCCAAAACCAGGTGTCTCACGGTGCCGGTGGAGCCATCGGGGTCACACTGATGACAGGTGTAGCCTCCTGGATATAAAATGGGATATCTGTGACTTTCTGGGGAACCAGACTGCCCTCTTGTCTTACACCCATGTTAAAATTCTGTGGGGATTACTCTCAGTGCCCTCATCAGTCCAAGAGAAGAATTTACACGCTCACTGGGTGTGATCAGCACAGGAAATCCCAGCAATGTTACAGTACTCAAGGCAGTACCAAGCGAGGCCCCAGCCTGTCTGCATCCAGCACTGCTGAAACACACAGTGAGAAAAAAAACCTGTCCTGACATCATGAAAAACCAGTCTGAGATTAGGGGCAAACCGAGACACTGGACAGCAAAGAGATTTGCCAAAGTACGGTCGCGCAGTGTGTCACTGTCAGAGCCAAGGCACATGGGCGGATCTGCTGCCACCCATAAGCCTACCCAAAGGTCTTCATTGCCTGGTCAGGATTTGGTATAAATCCTGCTGTATTTTATAGCTCAAGAACCCATAGGAGAAATTACATGATCTTCATGGTTTTTTTATTAAAATACAAAATAAGTTCAGCGGTATGAGAGGCTGTTTCGTATTCTCAGAGGTGATTTTGACCATCCACTCCAGAAAGCTCAGGCTAGATTCAGCACAAATCCTAGCCTTGAGCAATAGGTAGGGCGCAAGGCTGTGAATTTCCATGGCTGAGAGACAGCTTGGAGCTTTCTGGGAACACATCCACTCACACACGTAAGTTACCGAAACACTACAGAGTTCTACCAAGGCTTCAGCTGCAGATGGTTTAAACACTGCGCAGCTCACATAAACTGTGTGTTCAAGGGAAGTTTGGAAAGAGAAACCATTGAGGTGGCTGGGCAGGCTGTGCTTCTGAACTTTGTATCTGACTGGTTTCCAGGATAGGAAAAATCCTGTAACTTTCCAAAGTAACTCTTACATTAAGATGGTAACTGGTCATAAAGCAGTATCTTAATACTGTTTGTTTTCTGAGCAATTGAGATGCTGTTCTATTGAGGCTGGAGCAGATTAGATGTAAGGATAGAGTGATCCCTAGAGGTGCTCATTTAAAGTGACTTTGTTTCAAGTGTTTTGGGTTTGGTTTGGAACACAAATGCTACAAAGGGCAGAACCCTGATGCTGCATCCTCAGAGACAGATGCCCAGAGGGAGAGAGGGAGAGGGGAACTGGAAGGGGATGTAGGAAGGCACCTGTGACTGACAGTTTGGAGTATGAAAAGATCTGGTACTGAGGATTAAAGCACACACACAGAATTCTTACAGTCAAAGAATCACAGAATAGCCTGAGTTGGACAGGACTCATAACAATCGAATCCAACTCCAAGTCGGTGTCCTATCCTTCTCAAACTACGTGGGTAGGGGAATCACTGCATGTGACACAGCCACTTTCTCATATCAGTTTGCAGATTCCCCATGTATTTTGTCTGCAGATGTGTGCATCACCCACTGGACTGTTAGAAAGATCAGCTTAGGGCCCTGGGTGCCTTCAGGATAACGACTGATTGTTTTTCACCTCCGAGCCGTATTGTGGTTCTCTCAGTGAGAGCTGCATACCACCCATCAGTACCACCCCATCAGTAGGGGCCTGTCCTTGGATCAGAACCAGTTTCTATGATTTGCCCCAGTGCTTTGAGTCGTGAGATTTCAGAAGCGGCGGTCTCCCCTCGGCAGTGGTCACCTCGCTCTCATTTCTCTCTCTGCAGCAGAGCCTGGTGTCCGTGCCAGCAGATAGCGTTGTGTGCGTTGGGCTGGTGGATGTGCTGGCACCGTGCGATCCTTTGCAGAGGGCGGACTGCCATCCTCTGGCAGAATGCATGCTGGGTCCGAGGCTGCACAGACGCGCGCGCCGGGCTCATCCAGCAAAGTGTCACCTTATCCAGAAGCCTATCAGAAGCAGGCTGACATCATCGCAGCCGAAATACTCCCCAGCTGTGTTTCCCACGGGGGATGCTTCCAGAACCGAAGCGAGGGAGAGTCACACAGAGATATCATTAGCATGAGGGTTTAATTTCAGTTTCCTGCGGATCCCAGGGCTTGGGTCCCTTCCCAGATCAGCTGTGTCCCCGCACACAGGGACAGCCGTGCAGGTTTTCCCATGCCTGGTTGGAGAGAGGGAAGTGTTTGTACGTGTGTGACCTTGCCCTCAGCCTAGCGTGGCTGTAGGAAGGCATTTAGCCCTATTAGCGGGCATGTGGCACTCATTACACGTTAGAAAATTGCTCGTGTGAGGAGGGCTTAGTCTTCTTCCCGTTGAAAGAAGGCTGTTCAGTCTGGCTGCTCAGGGCAGTGGCTCTGTGGTGCTGCGGCACTCAGATCCGTGCTGATTCCCAAGTGCAGTGAGAATGCAGTGCATGCGTAGATCGGCTTCCCGACGTACTTTATTGAACTTGGTTTCTCTTGCAGATATACTTCTGTAAAGAGGGACCTTTTAGAATGGTGTTATCAGGGGGATGTGAGTTGTAACGGCTAAGTGCCATACAAAAATAGCGTTGTTACCATTAGCTTCCGTTCACTTAAATACTCCTCCCAGCAATCTCTGGGAAGCCATCAGAATACTGATGAACTCATCTTTTCAGACTCGATGCAAACATGAGCTAATTTCCACCCCAACTGAGGGACAGCAGTAGGAGGTTATTTTTAGCTGAGCGTATACAACTCTCACGCACACAGGGAGGCAGCATGCAGTTGCTATTGTACCACATCATCACTGCTCCTCCCTAGCAAGGGGCTAGGGCAGAAGGAAGCCATCCTTTCAGCTCCCCCTCCGCCGGGTGCCTTGCTAATCCCATCCTCTGCCAGGTGTGGAAGAGCTGAAGAGAATTAACCCACCTACATCCACGTGCTTCTTCAGTGAAACAACTGTCCTTAGCCCTGAGAAATGTGACGTTTCCACTTCACAGCATCCCTGCTGCGGATGAATAAGAAGTGAAGCAAGTACCAAATGGATGAGAGCCCAAAGTCCAGCTGTTATTCCCCTTGGATTTGCATTGCCTAAAAAAGCCCTGTGGATCTGCATCTCTTTGTAATTCCACATCTTACTGTCACACTGACACACACATCCTCATTACCTGTCCTTTCTTTTGCTGCCAGGAACAAGCAGAAGGCAGCAACACACGTCCATTTGTGTTAAGGTTACAACACACAGGAGATGCAGAAGTTGTTCTCTGAAATGCTTGCTTTCATCCCTGAGCTTCAGCTCCTAATCGTTTCCAAAGTACAACTTTAAAAGAAAAGATGAGCATTTGGATCATAATTTAGCTTTTCTTTCAAAAACAGAATAAGAGACATAAGAGGTGGAGAAGCCCACCTCTAGTTGGAAGCCCTGCCAGTTTGGTGCACATTTTTTAGACTGACATCCAGTTTCCCTCATACAACTCTGCACACACAAACGATTCACTTTTTCTTTTGCCCATCTCTCTCCTTTTCTTTACCTTTGGCACAGACACAGGCACGGAAACAGAGATGTTGGCCTGTTCACTGCAGCAGGTGGAGGTCTCTCCCACTCATCCCTTTGTGTTGTGTTCCTGAATATGGGAGCATCCAAATCCTTATTCTTAAGCACCCTTTGCTTTAGTGCTTGTCTCGATGGTTGCTGCAGTGGGCCCTGCAATGCAAATTTCCATGTTCTTCTGTGAAGACACTGTATCTTAAGAGTGGGAATGTTATTCCCTGTGCACCAGCTCTTCCTGCATGTGTCAGCGGTGCTCCAGCCCCAGCCTTTGCTTCCTGAGCAGTCTGAATTGCCCTTCTTCAGCTGAGCATGGCCGAGACATCATGTGATAAAGGGGCATGGGAAAGTGAAGATATTCATTGACTGCGCTGAAAAGTTTTGGGTGCTCTCACTGGTCATTGGGAAAAGTAACTTGACAGCAGAGCCCCAGGGTGCTTGGAGAGGGACCAGTGTTTTGGTTTTGTGCTTTATTGTCTTAGTATCCAGAAAGGCACAGAAAGGAATTCCAAATTTCTTTGTCCCTTACAATAATGATGGCAGGCTATCAGGGGAAGAAGCTTTTAGAATTAACTTCTCTTATGTCAGGAGAGAATGATGGGGGAAGTGTTTCTTCTGAACTTTTGCACTTAAAGTTCTTTGACTACTCTCACTTGTAGAGAATGGTGATGTTAAAAGTCCAGTTGAGCTGAACCCACATATAGCTAGAATCAAATCATATCATAGAATCATAGAATGGCCTGGGTTGAAAAGGACCACAATGATCATCTAGTTTCAATCCCCCTGCTATGTGCAGGGCCGCCAAGCACCAGACCAGGCTGCCCAGAGCCACATCCAGCTAGCTAGAACAGTGCTTAATAGCGAGTGAGGGAACACATTCCAGATCGATAGATGCCCATGAACACTGTGACTGGGTCATGGAGATTCTGGCATTGATCATCATCTTTATTATTTACTGTTGTTCATGATCACCACCACCAAAGTGGCAGTTTGTTTCCATGACTGACAGTTCAGGCATGTGTTTTATATGCTGTGTAAAACAGAAGCACTGCAAGCTGTGAAATCATGTTCATAGCAAGAGGAACTTGTGTGTTACTGAGTGTAATGCACACAAGCATGGACGATACCCATGATACACATTGCTTTTGATGGGGTGGGGAAAGTATAAAAAGGAAAAATATATATAGCAAACAGGAGGGGGAAGAGGAAGAGGAAAACTATAGCAATGTAAATGGGAAATCTGCATTCATTAGGAAAGCCTACAGCTCTGTTTGGACAGTGGGTTCCATTTAAATCCAGAAAAGATGATAGTGCATGTTCCCTACCCACTTCTCCTTGTCATACCCCTTACTGAGGTGTGAGTCTTTGGAATAGGATCTCAAACTTGGGGCAGATGTTTCTGTATAGGACAGATGGAGCATCAAGACAATAGATTGATTGGCCTGGTCATATAAGTTTGTACCATATATTTATAGGTTTTTTTAAAGGGTTTTTTTTTTTTTTTCCCATCAGTGGAATGACCTGTCTCATGAACTGCAGTTGTCTGCTAGGGCATGGTGTGGGTTTAATCAGTCAAAAGCCGCAAGGAATGTGTGGCTTTCGCCATCTGATGGCTCTGCTCTATGGGACATCTCACATCCAGCCCTCCTGCCAAGGGGGATGATGATCCATCGGGTGAGCTGCACAGGGAGCTGCCTGGGGTCCTGTTTGCAGGCAAGGTGCTTCTGGGGAAGCGGCACCAGTGGGGAGAGGAGCAGAGCTACTGGGTGCTGCTAACCAGGAGCCCTCGGGATGCGTTAGCCTCTGTCCTGTAGGCCATGAGTCAGAGGAGCCCACATCCACCGTCTGAGCCCACGGACAGGCATGGCACAAAGATCAGAGGGTATTTGAGTGCTATATCATGTTAGCCCTATGATCCACTGTGAGCAGGGTCATGGAGCGGCAGGCAGCTGCTGCTGGTCTGCTCTCCTGGATATCGCAGCTACCTGTATGGTGATGAGGTGTGACCCAGAGCCATACATGTTTTGAAAGTGGGGTGAAGTGGGGACTGCCAGGGCTGGGCTGGGCAGTGAAATCAAGAAAGATGCTTTTCATAGGTAATAATCAGAGAGGTTGGCTGCTGGAAGAGCAGTGTGAGAAGGGCACAAGCTGGCCCAGGCCCAGGACTGCTCAGGGTAGGTGGGTTCATTCCCACTGCTGCTACAGACACAGCTCTGTGCACACCTGTGGCCTTCCCTTGTAAATCAACATTTTCAGCCATTTCATGTCGGTAAGTACGCAGCTGCATGGGCAGAGGCCAAAAAGGAGAGGTGACATTCCCGTGGTCATTTAGGGAATCACATGTTGGAGCTGGGAACAGGGCCTCTTCCAGCTCAGGGAGCCATCGTCTTGCTGGAACATATTGGTAAGCATGGGCAAGAAGTTGAGGTACCACGAGGGCACGGCAGGCAGCAGAATTTGTTAGCTGCCAAAGCTGTTTTGCCTGCTGGATTTCTGTGAGCAGCTGGATAGAGGTAAAGATCGATTTCTGTTGAGGTTTTGTGTTAAGTACTGACCTCAAAGAGTCTGTTAACAACCGTTTGACAAGGACAAGCCTGAAGTCTGGTGCACAATGTGCAGATTTCACAGAAACCAAATGGCAGCGGCACAATCCCTGCTTGACTCTAGCCAGCAACAACTGCTGGCCGCTGCGCATGTGCACCAAGGCAAAGGGCCCGTCTGACACTCTCTCCTCTCTCCCTCTCTCTCTGCTGTCTCCTCTCTTTCTGCAGGTCAGCGTGGAGGTCTTGGTAGAATACCCTTTTTTTGTATTTGGACAAGGCTGGTCATCCTGCTGCCCCGAGAGAACCAGCCAGCTCTTTGATTTGCCATGCTCCAAACTCTCGGTGGGGGACGTCTGCATATCGCTTACGCTCAAGAACCTGAAGAACGGCTCTATTAAAAAGGGCCAACCCGTGGACTCAGCTAGCATCTTGCTGAAGCATTCAAAGAATGACAGTCTAGCTGGAAGTAGACACAGGTATGCGGAGCAGGAAAATGGGATTAATCAGGGAAGTGCACAGATGTTAGCTGAGAATGGTGAACTGAAGTTTCCGGACAAAATAGGATTGCCTGCAGCACCTTTGCTCACCAAAACAGAACCCAGCAAGCCCCCGGCAACAAGGAAGAGAAGGTGGTCAGCCCCCGAATCACGGAAACTAGAGAAATCAGAAGAGGAGCCACCTTTGACTCTTCCCAAGCCTTCTTTTATTCCTCAGGAGGTTAAGATTTGCATTGAAGGTCGATCCAATGTAGGAAAGTAAATGTTGTTTGGGGAAAGGAAATTAGGCTATCCCTTGTCATTTTTATCCAGATTACTGTACTGTAGACTAAATAACCCAGTATTTACATGTTATCATCTTATTTTAGGTTTATGTTATAACCTTGTTGTTATAGTTGCAGCTGGTATTATGCAGGAGACTGGTGCATATGTTTTTCCACAAGTGTTTGTCAGTGACTAGGTTTCCTGAGAGCTACAGAAGGGGCAGTATCTGCTTCACACACCCTTAGTGGAAATGAATGTGTTGTCATGGCTCCTGTTTTCTAACACCTCGTGTAGGACAGGGTCCAGCTGTGATTTTGTTGGCTTTTTTTGTTTTGTTTTGTGTTTTTTTGTTTTTTTTTTTCTCCCTTGTTTTGGTTCCTGTTCCAGTTTTTGGGGGAAGGTGAGGAGAACGGAACTGTAGCAGAGGCGTGTGTCACGCGTGGTGTGCGTGTCATGTGTGGTGTGCGTGTCATGTGTGGTGTGCATGTGTCACGCATGGTGTGCGTGCTCAGCCTGAGGCAGCCGTGCAGCAATGGGGGCTCGTGAGGAGGTTTTCTCACCCCAGGTGAATGTGGAGGACGCAGCCCCACAGATGTTACCAAAAAGGATCAGATGCTCTCTGACCTTGTCAACAATAAGCCAACTCTTACTCAAGATTCACAGTATATATATGTACACATATATGTGCATGTATATATATATATATGTATATATATATATTTGTGTGTGTGTGTGTATCTGTACATATATATTTCCCCCATGGGGTCCGACTGCACTGATTTTTATTCGCAAAGCAACTGCCACACCAACATTTCCTTCTGCTTGCTCGTGCAGTTCGTTGCCAGAGGCCATGCACACACACACACACACACACACGGGGTGGCTGTTCTGCACCATTCACCCTGCAGGGCTGCCTGGTGACGTGGGTGTGTGCGAGTGTGCACAGCTGTGTGTGGGTGTGCAGGGAGCCTCAGGCCGGGTGGTGTGCCCGGCTCAGGCTCGCTCCTGTTTCTGTGCAGTGTTAGACACATCGGTCAGGTTATGCCATGGACATTTGCTTCCACGAGGGAGATGCATACTGCCCCTTTGAGATCACAGGCACACGTCGTTTGCAGTTAGGTTGCAGATCTCGGTCTTTAACTCTATAGTACTGTTTTTGGTTCATGATTATGGACAACCGGTGCCACTTTTTTCAAGTTTCAGTGTGACACAGGAACCCGATGTTGAAGAGGAACGTAGAATGTCTTTAAGCACTTAAAATGCTGTTCACACTTTATGGCTGAGCATCCTGGTCTAACGCTCAGTGCGTACTGTATCTCACTTTGATCTGCTCGGAAGGCAGCAGCAGCAAACAAACAGATCTCTTCAACACTGTAACTACACGCGACTCTGTAAAGTTTTCTCACAGGCAAGGCGCTGAAAGTTTCCATGTGGTTTCAAAGGGATGAATGTGAATTATTGAACTAGTATGTGACAGTCATTGTCCACAAAGGACTACTTAATAGGAGGCACTTTTTAAACTTTAATGCTTGAGAATGAGTTAAAGGCGTATGCGAGCTGACAGATAATAAACAAATAAGAGAGAGGAGAAAGGAAAGAGAAAAAAAAAATCTTTGTCCAGTGTTTCTGAAAAAGATGGACTTTAAAGAATCTTGCAATTTGCACATCTTGAGTTTATCATTTGTGTGGTATTCCTGCAGTTTTTACCTAATAATGTTGTGGGGTGGGGAGGGGGGGGGTCTGAAAGAGCATAAACAAATGTAGCAATGACTCACTAACCTGCCTGGCTCTAGGCCGTTTCGTAGGGTTACGTTCCTTTCCCAGTCCATTTTGGTCTCTGCCATATCTGCCACACAGAACCAGGTCCTACCAGGACAGCTCTGAGAATTTGTCTTCAGACTTGCTGAGAGTTTTCCATGAGAAACATTTCTATACGTAAGCAAGGCGTTTGGTTTTTTTTTTTGTTGTTTTTTTTTTTTTTTAAAAAAAAACAAGCCGAATGTTATTTTCCTCTTATGATTCTTTGTTCTTTTCATTGCCTCGTTTCCCATTCAGACGACTGGATTCAGGAGTTTGGTACAGAAGGAGCTGCGGGGATGCTCGGCTCCCCATTTAGGGCTGCACAGCCAGCCGCTCACACGGTGCTTGGCGCCTGGGGCCAACGGAGGGAGGACCCCACTGCTTTCTGTGGGGTCTGGCTTGGGCCCCGCAAGGTTGAGCATTCACATCATTTTTTTGGTTGGTGAGTTCCCGCCTTCAGGTAGTTCTAAAGAAGCCGTACTGATGGGGAGGAGAGGAAATCAAAGTTCTGGATATTAGAAATGCAGTACCTAAACGAACGAGCCTATTTAAAATCTCGTTTTCCCTCTCCCCTAAAATGCAGTGCTTTTATTTAAGAAAAGAAAGGTTAACCCCAAACCCCAGCTTTGACTCTGTCATGTGTTACTTGAAATTTAGCTCACACCAGAACTAATTGTTTTTATACCATATTCTGGGGTGCACCAAAAAGTTGAAATACGTTTAAAATAGCTTGAAACTATTCTTGAATTTCCTTGAATTTTATTAACCTCTCAGCGGGCTACCAAACAGCTGAGCGGGTTTCTTCTCACAGTCACGCAGCTTAGGTAGTGCTTCTTCGTTAATATTTCTGCTCAGAGAAGTTGCTTAATCTTCCATATACTCTGCTCAGGGCACTTGCAATTTATTGTTTTGTTTCGTTTCCTGTTTCGTTTTTGAGCTTCGATGGTAAAGGAATAGAAAGAATCGCAGATGTTACTCGGCATTCGTACCACTATTTCTGTCATTCACACGTACTGGGAAAAAATCTCCACGAGAACCACGCGCGTTCACGGTTGTGGTTGATGAGGAAGCGGGGGCTATTGAACTGACTGGATCTATTCAACTAACACTAAAAAAAAAATAGAAAACTAATAAAAAAAATATATAAGTTTGGAGCAATAGGAATGTATTAGTTCTGTGCTTGTATTTCAGACTGAGGAATTCTGAAATAACTGGTTCTTTCCAAACAACTGTCCCTTTCCGTGCTTTGGCTTTTGTAGGATGTGCAATACTTTACGTGCCAACGTAGACTCACCTGTGTGGTGTTAGCTAGATCTCATACCCTCTTCTGGTTTCCCCTTTCTGTTCTCTTGGAATAGTTCCTTCCTTCCTTCCTTCTTTTCCTGCTAATAACTCCCTCCCCCCAGAAAGCAGCGAATCGAGGGCCGGGTGTCCCTGCACCCAAGGCTCACCGACCCCTGTTGTGTTCAGTGTGCGTGGCGTGTGAATCACGGGCCTGCCGCAGCCCCGTGTGTTTGAAATGCATGCCTCTGGCCTCCGCAGTGTAACGGGGAAAAAAAAAAAAAAAAAAAAAAAAGATCCAGGAAGAAAAGCTGAAC
>JAOWBP010002052.1:7413175-7454256 GCA_028571105.1 Tragopan temminckii | reverse complement strand
GGGGGAGGGGGGCAGGGTTACAGGCAGGGGTTTCCCAACCTTTTTCAGTTCGGGTTGAGCTACTGAAAACCGTTTTGTACTAGCTATGTCACCATGCTGGCGGCCGGTGGGCTGGGGCCGGCTGCGAAGGCGCTCGGCCAGGGGCCTTGCCGGGTGAGGGTCTGCCATTCTTCAGCATTTCTGAGGTCCTTTATTTTTGTTCGTTTGTTTGTTTTTCTTCTCGTTTGGTATTACTCATGAGGGTTGTTGCAAATCACACTTCCAGCGTAGTTCCTAGCGTAGGCCCAGTAAAAGGGATATCGCAGCTTTGTGTTGGGGAGAAATCGAGCTGACATGGCCAGTACAAAGGAGAAATAGGGAGGGAATAACGTTTTGCACCTTATTGAAAAGAGGAGAAGATTTTAAGTGCATACAGACATAGTTAAGAGCTTTTATTGTGACAGGAGAACTTTTTTCCATATGCGTGCATACTCTCTGTAATTCCAGTGTAAAATATTGTACTTGCACTAGCTTTTTTAAAACAAATATTAAAAAAAAAAAAGGAAGAATTCATATTCTATTTTCTAATGGTGGTGTGTCTATTTGTAGGATACACTCGCGTCTGTTTATTGAATTTTATGGTCCCTTTCTTTGATGGTGCTTGCAGGTTTTCTAGGTAGAAATTATTTCATTATTATAATAAAACAATGTTTGATTCAAAATTTGAACAAAATTGTTTTAAATAAATTGTCTGTATACCAGTACAAGTTTATTGTTTCAGTATACTCGTACTAATAAAATAACAGTGCCAATTGCAAACGCGTGCTTTGTCTTTATGAGCAGCAGCTGAATGTGGCATCGCGCTCCTCTGAAAGCCCTCTGCCCCGTTTCCTTTCCCCCCACCAGGAATGCACCGCGCGTGGCATAAAACCTTCTCAGACTTTTGGAGTGAAGCTCTTTATTGCGTAACAAAACTTCCCATGGCCAATTTCCAAACGCGATACATGACTGTGCCCCTGGCGCTGGGGGCATCGCGGACACGGGCTGGCTGCAGGGAGGGCAGACGGTGCCATCTCCATCTCAGCAGTGCGGCGTGGGGCGGGGAAACGGCTAAGGCTCAGCAACTCTGTGTGGCTGATTACATAGAAGCTTTTTACAGCTGTTGCAGGCAACACTGAGGAGTTCTAGACTATTTTTATTTACGTGTGAGAACTTCAACAACAGTACACAAGGTGTCAAGTCAATGCTAGAGAGGGCATCTGAAAGACCCCAAATGAAGCAAAGGGAGTACTTGGTTCGGAAAAGGCTTTGAACTCTCAAAGTGACCAGGTCTGAAAAATAGGAGTTCCCATCCCAGCACACCGAGGTCTGGCTAATTGCTGCCCTGCTTCTTGCTCTCCCACAGTCCCTTCTCCCTGGCAACTGACTGGCAGAAGGGAAGATGCAGGCACACTTGCATAGGAAACGCTCCTTCAAAAGTAAGCAGAGGCTCCTCCTGCCCAACTCCTTGCACTTGCAGGGTCCCCCACGTCCTACATTCAACTCCATGCCCTGAGGAGAGAAGAAAAATGCACAGAAGAACATGTCCCAAGAGGGAGCCAAGTGCCTACTGAGCGCACGCGCTCATTTCTTTCAGAAACAAGAGCCCACGTGGCTTGTTCTGCATCTGGCAGAATACTGCCAGGCTTGTCTGAATAGTGTAACGTGGCCTTTTTCATCTCTGTTTACAAATTTTGGTGTACCCAATTTGATCACTGTGGAGCCAGTGGGGCCACACCTCAACACTGCTCTTGTGTGCTCAGCTTAGCAATTCCCTGGCTGATGAAAGCAGGTGTGACCTTGGCCTACAGTGCTGCTCATCTTCTATGTTCCTCTAGTGGGGAGACAGCATGGGGCTGGGGTGGCAGGGTTAAAAAAGACCAGGTCAAGCAAAATCACCCAACAGTAAGCACTTAAAAAATAGTACAGATGTTCCACAGAAGGGCAACAAGTAACAGAAAGCCTGGTAGAATGTGCAGGTGAGGTAGATCTGCAAATGGCACATGGCGTTTTGTGGTCTCGGCGTGGACCATCCCACCAGGCACAGCACACCCCAGTTCCCTGCCAAAGTGGTTGTGGGCTTGTGCAGGGCACAGCACCTGGGGCTACGAGAATACAAGGGCAAATGAGGAGGCACAGGGCTGGGCGCTAAATGAGGGCTCTACCTTGTCTTTGTTCCATATGCAGGGAGGGCTGATTTGGGAGAGCGCAGCCTCTGGACAAAATTAATATATACTTCTGGGGGAGATACAGCCGTGCCATAGGTTCAGCTTTTCTGCAGCTGATCCTCCCTCCTGCTCTCTCTGGAGACAGAAGGAGAAAGCGAAAAGAACAGAAGCTGCTTCTCAAAATGATGGCAACAGCTGCTATTCAGAAAACCAAATACCTTAAGTCCATGCTTTACCAGTCATCACTCTTACTGTCAGTGTCACTGGAGAACTGGGGACACCTCTTAATACCAATCTACTCTCACCTTTTCCTATTGGCACTGGTCAGAGAAAGGTGCATGTGGCTGTGGTAAGCACACAGCTTGCCCAGGGAGAAGCCCCCACACTCACCACCCCTGCAGAGAGGCAGCCCCCATTATCCCAGCACCGGTCCTTTGGAAAAAGAAACTGTTTGACAGAGATGTCACGAAGCTGCTCTGTTCAGTGTTCTGATCTTTTTAGAAAAATGTTTATAAATATATATCCTATGTGTCTATGTATTTCTTAACTTTCATTTAGAAATGTAGCTAAAAAAAGTAGAAAAGCAATAGTGAGTGTAGGCATGAGAGCAGCACACTGCTGCATGTCCCACGTATGAAGGCACAAGTGCAGAGACACATCTGTGGGCAGGCCTGCAACGTGACAGCCTGACGCGGTCTAATCCTGCTCCTCGCAGGGCTGTTCATTTGTCTTCACACCCTACACTTCACATCATGTACATAAAGGAATGGTGACCTCCTACAGTTGTACTGATGCACAGAGAGTAACTCTGCCTGTACTCCAGGCTTAGTGAGGGTAAGAGCGGGATTTGTGAAAAAGAAATTGGGCATCTTCTAAACATGATGCCATCAGGCTTGAGGGAGCAGAGATCAAACCCTTTACCCACAGGGTCTGCATCTCTTCTACATTCAGACTCCTGGATCCAGGAGGAAAGACAGTTCTCAAACTCAGCATGGGTGTAACCTGCGCTCACATGAAAGCCCTTATTCATCTCTAAAATAAATGAAAGGGTCATATCACAATTAAGAGTTAAGTCCTACATGTTTAATGGAAGACATTTAAAATAGGCCATTTAGAAGGTCTACTGAGCCTTTCCTAATGTGCACAACAGGCTTAAAACGCACTGGGCATCAGTTTGTGGCCTAGATATGCTCTCACAATGGCCAGTGGTACCAATACTTGCGCACGGCTTTTTGAGCAGTCCCTCAAATGAGCTTCATTCTAGAAATTCTCTTTGCTATTCCTCTTCCTACAGATCACTCATTTGCTTTTCAAAAGAAGCCTGCCTCTTTCCACAGATACCTGCAGGAGGGGAAAGTAAGGCTCTGAAGCACTGAGGTAACAACAGCTGTATTATGATCTCAGCAGCACTTCAAAGTAAGTGGCCAAGCATTATTAATTCATTGCTGTTCACTTTTACATCATTTATCATAACGAGCTACTGTGGTATTCATGTGGATGCAATGTGTATTTCCAAAGAAATTTCACTGTGATTTATCAATTAATTAGTGGGCCATAAAGTGTTATCCAGAGTCTTAAACATTCATTACTGCCTTTAGAACAAATGCTTTAACTCAATCTTGGCCTACCAGTGTCCTGCAATCAGGCTCCTCTGCTGAAAGCTCCCTTTTGCTTTTCACATTGTCAAGGATTGCAAAGGAGTGGTACCAAGTAGCTAAGAAGTGTTTGATTCCTCCATTGGACCTCATTCACCTGGCCACAGGCAATGCACAGCACAACATTTTTACATCTCTGCTAAATGGACACGAACAGGCAGAAAACTTAAATGGGAGCAGGGAGGGCTGTGGAGAAACCTCCCCTTGGCGAGTTTACTGTTGCTGAGTTTCTATGTCTTAAAAATCTGATCACAGAGCACAGGGGAAAGCAGCAACCCACGCAATACAATTACTGCATGCACATAAAGCAGGCAAGCTCTGAGATGTTCTCTCCTGAATGATCTCCACAGACAGGGGCGGGGAAGACAGCATGGGGTTGCTACACTCAGTGCCAGCTTCTCTGCAGAGGCTGGTCCATGGAGAGATTTCAGTAAAAGTGGCAGTACCAGCCCTGTGAACAGACAGTGAAAGAGATCTGGCATTTTCATCATCACAGCAAGAAGCCAACAGTAGCCAAGCCTCAGTCACCTCTGACATCCTGCAGGCTGGCAGCCCTGCCACAAGCATCCAACATTTTGCCAGAGGAAAGGTGAAGACAATTTGATCTGTGATTCCTCCACTCAATTCCTTGTAGCTTTTTCTCTGGAGGGTGCACTGTCAGAAGCAATGGTAGCTGACAGGTCAGTCTTAACAGAGGGAATGTGTGTATGTGTGCAGGTGCAACAGCCATGTCTGTACAAGCCAGTTCCTTGCTAACTGAGGTTTCAGCGACTATTTATCAGAGGAGAAAGAACAGATGAACAAATGTTGATTAAAAAACAAATCAGGCACAGTAAAAGATGAGGCTATTGCATTTTGAACCAATGGCACTGTGTTAACAGTACAGCCTTCCCCTTTCAAATCCAAGCCATCATGGCTATGAGACTGCCATTCATAGAGAGAGGAGTTTGCCACTAATACAATGTGGAGGAGAAAGCAAAACAGACCAGCAACCTTTCCTGCTTCTCTCCTCCCACCTCTCCAGTCCTCCCTTCCTGGGCTATGAGAAGACCTGGCTGTGCTGCTGGGTGACCCGGATGAATGTTGTTCTCCTGCTCAGTTCCTTGAGTTTGGCAGCTCCCACGTAGGTGCAGGTGGAGCGCAGCCCTCCAAGGATGTCCAGGATGGTGAGTTCCACATCTCCTTTGTATGGTACCTCCACAGTTCTGCCCTCTGAAGCCCTAGAGAAGAGATTGGTTACTGCATTTATGGGTAGACACAAAACGTAACAGCGTGTTTACTGAAGCAACATGTGGTAGAGTTCACTGCTATTCCCTCAGTTTTATTGCTTGTTTATCTGTTGTTCCTTGATGCTCTCAAGCACTGAAATCTTTCAACTCCAGTCACCAATACTATGAACCAGAAGAGGACACATCTTGTGTATGTTTCAATATCCCTTATCTGTCCTTACAGATCTGCCCTCCCCTCCACTCCATCATACACAATCTCCAAGTGAAGCTGCCAGGTTTACTGGAAGACAAATCTGACCTTGACAATGTCAAGCTTTAAAGGAATGGCTAGGCTTAGGCCCCGTGTGAAAATGTGGGAGCTGAGTCTCACCAGGTTCTGGACAGCAGAACTCTGCAGGGCTCTCTCTCGCACCATTGATCAGACACAGAAATGTTCTGGCTGTCTCCTACTGGCCCAGTTCCCCAGGCCCAGCAGAGATCTAGTGGGAAACCTGTTACAGAAAGCTGCAGCAGAGCTGACCCCAGAAGCAAAGAAGCGAGCTAGCACATTTCAGAGGCAGACAAAAAGGATAGCAAAAAACAAAAGCACTGTGAATGCTATCAAGTATGGCACATGCCAACACAGGTTTGCACTGTCCCCAAGAGCGCATCTGAAGATAAGAGATTCCAAGCAAGTAACTTTCATCTCTTCCCCCTCAGCTTTCTCATGCACAGCAATTCCTCCTGCAGCAGAGTTCCCCCATCACAAGCTGATCTTTAGACCAAGCCTGTGCTGCACCACACTATCTGTCTGAGTTGGAGAAGGCGGCCTTGGGAAGGGGTCTAACAGCTGACAACAGCTGGCAAACTTTACTTTGGACTTAAATCCTTGTCCTTGTGTTTCCTTCCTCAGAAACGGCTGAGATTTCTGTATGTCGTGCAGACAGAGGATTGACAGCTGTGGACTCAGTTTTAAATGTTTTTTGAATGGCACTTCAGTATTCTCAGAGTTTGAAATGTGGAGGGGAAGAGGGGATTGCTGCTCTTCTCTCCTACAAGAGAGTTCCAAATGATGGCTGGGATCTGTCACTGTTGTAAATGTGGCTTTATTTACTTTTCCCTTAAACAAGTTGTCTAGGGGATAGTGCTTGAAAGAAAGGGCATGCCTGTTTGGAGGCTCCATTTGCAAATCATTAACAACAGCACCAGCAGCTATGTAGAGGTACTTGAGTGTGAGCCTGGCTATATTTCATTCTGTTAGTTTAAATGCGAGGTCAAAGCCCTAGGGAGACAATAAAGGAGAAGTGTTAATATGCCATGTGAATAAGGAACCATGATTAATCTCCTTACATCTGACGAGTAATTGACTCTTTCTTGCAAGAAACTCTTAAACAAACACTGTAATAACTGGCCAGTGGAAAACGTATGTATTGCTGCTACCTAGCAGACTGCACTAGGGCTCAGTGGTGTGTTGGGGCTCTGCTTCAGGAGTTGACAAGCTTTTGCTTTTAGCCGTACTGCCAGCAGCATGAGAAGGCTCAGCCCACAAAAGGACACAAAAGTGGCCCTGCTACAGTTTTGCAGCTTGTCTTTTGACCATGCCCACCTCCTCCAGCCAAAGTCTAGAGCTTCAGCTCAGCCTCCTGGGAGCTTTCCACGAAACTACTGTGACACACTGTACACTGGGAACTTGGGGAAACCAGTGTCTATTTTATTTACTAGATCTTGCCATCTGAAAGAGCCCTACTGCTAGATGGGACAAAAAAAATGCAGGTTTTTCTGCACTCGTGCATGACAGCCCATTCAGTTCATGCATGAGTGCCAACGAATTGTTGCAAGAATGTCCCTATCAGTTCAAGCATAAGCACCCAGTTAATTCAAGCATGGATGTTGTGTGAAGCTTTAGTTGCAGGGTTTGCTAGCAGAGGGCTGACTGGAAAACGAAGTACTTAGAGACAGCCTCAGTCACAGTGGTTATACAGACCTGCAGTAACAGGAGCATTACTCTGAGCACTGTGAGCACTTGGTGGTCCTTTTTTCTGAGCAAAATTTTAAAAACATGGGACATTTAGAGCCACTGCCACTGAGAGACGCCCATTCTGGCTTTGGAGATCAAACGATTATCAAAGTGGTGATTGCTAAAACCACAACCCAAAAGCTCCCATAGCTTGGCAGTGTTACTAGTGCTTGCTGGTATTAGCTGAAACACAGAATATTACGAGGTGACCCAGAGAAGCATGCTGGAAGACAGGTGTGAGATCAGCCCTAAGGAAAATGCCGAGAGTCCAATTTTATGTTCAGTCTTGAGAAAAGAAAAAGTGTCAAGAAGGGCTGAAAATTCTCCCACTCTACATGTTGTGACTTCTATATACTTCTGAAGAAAAAGGACTATAAGATGGAATTGGGACAGAAATCTGTGCTCTTGAGGACAGTGCAAACCTATGCTCAGTAAATGTTATGTCTGTAGAGCAAGGGCCAAGAGACCTAAGCTCATTGGTGCCCACAAGGCAGTACTGTGAATGCTGAACACTCCAATTATGGAGCTAGATGATGCGCTACAGCTATTGGTCTCATGACCCTACTGGTACCTTCAACACTGGTGTCAGTCTTTGCTTGTATGATCTTAATTGTTTGCTTCTATGCTTAAAGCACAGTGAATAACTTGAATTACTGTTACATTCTTAGCGATTCATTTTGAAGGAACAAGACCTAACACTCATGGGAAGCATTCAGATCATAATGGTGTTAACACTGATAATCTAGTCCATGGGCTTTGTAAAAGGATATCTGTTCAAACTGTTGTGGTTTTCTGAGTTATATGTTTTGCAGGAGCAAAGCATGACATCTGTAGTAAGTATATACTGAGATTGTTGTATCAACCTCTAATCTCATCCACAGGGATGAAGGGTGAAGCTTGTTGTTTGGGCTGTGTTACTGTTAACCTACTCTAGTCTTGTTGGGGCAAGCTGTGGAGTTTATAATAGGCAACAGTTCAGACGGTGCTAATAAATCCTGCCACCTGGAGAGTGCCTGGAATTCTACTAAGTGTATGCATATGTTGCTGCAATATTCACATCTCTAGCCTGGCCAGGGGTTAAGTCTGATGGATATATAACCAAACTGACACCAACTCCTGTAAGATGATTCCCAAGACAGAGTGATATTTTACTAAGTGCACTGTTACAGTATTAATCTCTGCTTTCTGGTGCAAACAGAGGAAGAGTGGAGTTTAAAACTGGTGTATATTAAGACTGTGATGATGCTGAAAGAGTTCATAATGGAGTTGGGGGAACACACTACATCTCTACCTTTAAGAAAGAGCCAGCAGCCTCTAGAAGATGTGCCTGGATGCATCTGAGAAGCTACACAGCTGGAGATGCACCCTTGGAAGGAGGTGCTCCATGTCAAAGGGGTCCCAAAAGGACCGACTTAGGCGTTGGCTTAATTACCCAAATCACTGATTAGAAGCTTGTGTTAGTTGGCAATAAGTCAAAATAAGTAAAAGTTTCCCTAGTCGAGGCTGTTTTGCCAGCATGGACTGCCCATGCACATGGATTACAAGGTGTGTCACAGGACCTGGCACACTTGGCAGAGGGCTGCGTAAGCATGTCAGTAGGAACTGCTGAGGGATTTGCAGCTCTGACACTTCTCTTGGAGCTATGATCTGAAACGAACCCTTTCTCAGAAAAGAAAGGTGAAGAAGGAGCAATTGGGTCTCCCAGCAGCTGGGAATGGGTGTGCCCAGATGCTTCTGGCAGACTCTATGTCTCCTGCCAGCCACTGAACAGCAAACAGAAAGGGAGAACAATTTTCTTTAGACATTTTGCATGGGTCTAATCTGTGGTACATGCCCTCACTCCCAGTCAGCACAAGATTGCTGCAGGCATGGACGGATGAGCACCACAGATGGGGATCCTGGCAGGAAGGTTGTGATGGAGTAATGGTGTTCTGTCAGTCTGGCAAAACATGGACCGTAGCAGAGGGGTCAGGCTATGAGGCAGCCTCACAAGTGGAGCATTTAAGAGATGGCAGGAATTGGGGGGCAAGTCTTTCAGGCTGTCATTTGAGATACAGAAAAAGATGGTACGTAGCAGCCAGATGCTGATGCTATTCTGTCTCTGTGGCCCAAATTTCACCCCCAGTTAGTTTAAGTGCCAAAGCTAGCTCAGTAGCAGCTGTGAATTGCTGAGTGACCACAGCAGGGCTGCAGTGTTCACACAAGATCTTAGAAGGGTTAACAAAAGCAAATTGGCTCTAACTGAACAATACCATGGTCTCTATCCTTACTTGCCTTATTTTCTCTCCCCAAAAAAGAATCTTAATAGTTGCCTTTCAGAAATTCCCAGCTCTGATCCATGCCTTGTGAAAGGAGGTAAAAATGTAAAAATAAACCAATAAGTAAATGGCAAACAGGTAATGAAATAAGGTCCAAAGATTTCATGCAAATTAAATGTACTCAACGTGACACAGTCATTACAAAAACAATTATGCTCATGACTTTATTCTTACTATAGCTATCTCACCTTACCCCTCAATTTTAATTTCTGTTTACTGGAGCTTCAGGTTCTCCAGCCAGAATGTGTAATTTTCAGAAGTTGAAATTCAGTGACAAGCAGTCTGATTCTGCAGGGGGCTGTGCACAACAAGCTCTGCACTGCTTGAATAAAACATTGAGTGCTTAGGTTCTTCTGAAGACAAAACAACTTATTTGGGTCACTGATAGGGATTTACAGCTGAGTTTTTAAAGCCTGCATAAAGAAGTCCCACTGACTTGATAGGTTTGAGGTATCCAGCATTTAAAATGCTGAGTTAGAACCCTTTTGGTTCAAGTTTGCCATGATCTAAACTAGTAAGCAATTAAACTTTCACTAAGTTTTCCTACAAAAGTACTTGAAAGAAAACCCTTGCTGTATTTCTGATCATGCCTTCCATGCCCAGTGCATTTGCTGTCCTGGATAACTGACAGTTGATATTTTTAATCTACAGTGATATTCATCATGCTGGGGTGGGCCAAGCAAGACCAAGACTAAGGCTGGTATGGATAGCCAGCTTCACTTTGTGGCTGCAGCATCAACAAGATGTGAATCATCTCCTTACAGTTAACAGCTGAGACTTATGGGCTTCATGCTTGGAGCTGTGGTAGCTAGCAGTAGACTGGGGAACTCCTGCTATGTTACCTATTGGTGGCACAAAAAAGCAGCTTCTCAAAAAGGACTGAAAATTTCAGATTGTACTTCTGCTCCCCTTGTTGCTGAGAAGGTTTCAGAACTAGATCCCCAGGGGACTTTCAGTATTAGGGTGCAAAACATAATATGGCTATGGTTCAAGCAGAACTTGTGTAGTACTGTCCACAAGGAATTGAAGGGGTCTAGACCAAGCCAAATATAGCACCTTTCTGTACATCCTTTAATCTTACAAGACACAATACTTGCACTCTGTCTCATTTCTAAGGGAAACCATTGTTAGTTAATTCTCCTGCTGGGCATACTCATTTTCAGATTACATGCACATGTAACTAGGTGAAGCACAATTTAACAGCTGCCTTACTTCTTTGTCCCACTGCTACAGCAAGGTTTCCTAAACTTCTCCTATGACTTCCAGCAACACAGTGGTGGCCAGATACTAAATGCCTATGTCGTTGCACTGAGTCCTATGCAGCATGCTTGATCTTCTCCCTGTTCTCTCAGAGAATGGCCATTAACCATACACCTGAACAGCATCAGGACTTTCCCACATGCTAGACATAAGTGTAGAGTAGGAAAGGACAGGGAGTTATCACAGCTCAGATAAAAGGTTACCAGCACCTATTTGTAACTGGCAGCTGCCACTTTTACATGGTAAAATAATTACTAGTGCCACGCACTGTAAGCATTTCTTCAGAAACTTTGATGCCAAGCAGATTATCTGGGGGTAAAAAAGGTTCAACAAATGTAGATTGCTTCTGTGGACTTGGGTATGAAACCAATGTGAATCAAAGCTCAGAGGTACGCAGAACATCTCACTGATGCATCCTTTCAGCTTGTCTCAGATGCAGATGAGCTCCTTCTACAAATAGCCAGCTGTGCTTGAAAGCAAAAGCACACTGAACCTGCTGTGCCAAAAGAGCCTTGCAGGTTAACCAGGTGGACAGTCAGTCACATGCTTTGCTCCTAAAGGCAACCCATTGCTGTTGTCAGAGTAAGCAGTATCTCGCAGGCAGTGGTGCTTTTAAGCTGGTACAGGTGCAGTCAATATGAAATAAAGAAAATCCTTTGCACATTGCTCTCTAGCTTCTGATCTGAGCCACAGAAAAGAGGTATGTGGGCTCAGGTCAAGAAGAAAGGGTACACTCCACTCAAGAAATGTAAGTACTCCTCAGGCAAAAGGTAAAGGTATCCCTGTTTCCTTCTTGTCCAATCGGATGGAAAAAATCTTGGCTTGAGAATCTGCCAAGATATACATCCTCTCCTCAAAGCACAGTGCTTATTTTGTATTTCTCCTTGTCAAACATCTTTACTTCTTGCACAAGAATGACCTTGGGATATGACAAAACTCATCTCAAACTTCTTTGCCCTTGACAAAACTCTTTACTATCATCTCTTCTCCCCATGTCCTACTGATATTTTTCTCCTCAGAAGTCTTCCTCAGAATGTAGTTCTGAGCCATGCTCTGTTTAGTAGGCACAGACTACCAGATAAGTGCAGCACCCATGAGCTCTCTGTTTCCCCATCTTCACATAGAATTCTATTTTAATGAGCCTACCAGACCAGAAAAGTTAATGACTTTATTAGTCACCGGGTCTCTCCTGCACAGCGTCTACCAATAATCCTCCTCAGTCTCTATTACTATTGCAGCTTCAGAGCTCATATTTTAGGCCAAAGGAGAGTGGTGTAAATGCTTGAATAGGCTGTATCCTACCATTTTGTAAAGTGCTGGATGTACTATTGCACGTTTTTATGGTGCATTTCAACTCTTGACAAGTGTCAGACAAACTACACGAGCTAATGTTGGGGTGGGAGATGGAAGGTAGGATCAAATATGCTCTCTAGCTGGGTGCTATGTCTGATATGTGTCTCCTTTGCCATGGATCTATCAGTGCATAGAATCAGAGAATCATAGAATGGCTTGGGTTGGAAGGGACCTCAAGGATCATCAAGCTCCAACCCCATCTTTGTGTCAAAGCATGAATTCCATTTTGTTTTGTAAATATCAATCTGCTTTTCATTCCATACTGAACCTTTACGGTGTTGCAACTCTTGCCCCGGTAGCAGATGAACACATCGGGGAAAAAAGCATGCCAGGACAGTTGTGTAGCAGACAGGGCCAGTAAGACTCATCCATCTTAAATGCCTGGAACAGTACGAATAGTCACTGGCTTTGAGAGCCTTACTAACAGCACTCTTTCAGATAGGACCAGAGTCTAAATCCACACCAGTGGAGGAGATTTCAAAGAGACACCTTCAATCAGTCAGCATATCATGTAAGACAGTATGGAAGACTCTCTAACACAGTATGCAAGAACAATGTTGTCTCAGGGCAGTGGCAATACCTGCCATTAAGGAAAAACATATGAGGAAGTTTTCTGGAGTCACCGCTTTTTCAGAAAGTAAAAATTCTCAGCAGTTTCAGGAGTAAAGTAGCAATGGACGAGATTCCTTTGCAAAGCCCGTCTGCCTTCCCTTCCCCAAGCATTCTCTCTGAGGATTTTATCTGACAATCCAAGCTCCCACAAGCTGTATGATTTTGGGAAATGGATAATGGGCTACTCTGCTGCTCTCTTACCCCAAAAAGAGTGAGAAATATGTACTGTATGATTCTGCTGTGTAAAAAGACTGCCAATAAAGCGAGGTGTGAGTACTGTGGCTACAGCCTGTGCCTGGGAGGGCTTTGATGGTCTTGGGCTCTTGGTAATGTTACAGCTGTTACTCAGCACCAAATGGGCTAATCCCAGCTGAACTTCACTGATTCACCAGGCACCCACTCTTTGCAAGCAGAAAGAAGCATATGGGCCAGCTGGGAATCCATACACCAACAGGACACACAATCTGGTTAAAGAGAGAGCCAGAAACCACAGCTTGGTGTGCCATGTACCCACATGTAATTCACACAGATCTTGAGAGACCCAAAGGTCAGAACAGTGGTGAATGGCTTGAAAGTTTGAAAGTACACTGGACTGCTTGCAACTGAGTGAAAAGGGTTGCTCTCAGCTAGCCACCCCCAGCTCCTTCTCCCTGTCTCCTCTTTGATGTCATCCCTCCCAGAGATCAGATGCTGTGTTGCTAATGGATTCCTGAGCAAGAACAGAAACACAGACCTGTTTGCAATACATGGCTTTTGCAGAATTCACTTTCAGAAGTTACGTATTTGCAATTGCTAGAGAAATTCTTACCTGTATTCAGCAACCCCTCCTGCATGCTTCTTCATGGCTGTATCAGAGCTCATCCCATAGAAGAGTTTCACCTTCTTGCCATTCTTTTCTATAATCTCTCCAGCACACTGGTCGTGGCCTGCAAACATTCCTCCAAGCATGACAAAATCGGCACCGGCTCCTGTGATCAGCAGAGTGATATGTAAGTAAGAAGGGAATGGAGAGAGGGTGAAAGACGAAGCAAGAACACAGTAGTATCCAAAAACAATTGACAGTCTTACACAGTTGGGTACAGACAGTCTTCTTTGTAATATATGCAGTAAACTTGAAGAAATGCTTTACTGAAGAGTTGAAACACTGAATTCTACTTCTCTGATATTTTAAATGGAAAGAATCATTTTCTTTTGTGGGGCCAAAGGTGTAAGATTATTCTACTCCACCTCACGCTCTTTATTTTCAAATTGTTTTAATCCCTTAGCTCACAGAAGTATCTGAGCACATCTCCTTAACAACTACTGTTGTGACTGCAGTACTCAGAAGCCCTAATAACAGGGTGGAACCTGTTTCTCTCTGTGCTATACAAAGAACAGGACAGCTCCTGCTTGAAAGCCTTTGAAGCGTAAAGGCTGTGAATGGGAATGTATCCTCAAGGAAGGCATGTCCATGAATGTCCTGCTCCCAACGCTGACATAAAACACTCAGATTTTTTAATGAAATGATGGACTTTTTCAAGCCATCAGCTATATTTGTCCAGTGCAGCACAGGGTGATCTGGGGATCAGGATGGGTCTGCATTTGTTTCCTGTTAGGTTGTGTAGTACCTGGCATGCAGCACAGAATAGGTTTGCTGGTAGCTACAACTCCTAAATAATACAATTATTCAAGTGCTGAGTGACAACACTGAATACCCAGTCACACCTGCTCAGTCTGCACATCTTCCCAGGCTTTGCAAATCGTGAAATCAGTCCCCTGAGAATAAAATAAGCATTTTCAGAATTACTCTTAGTTTTCCAAGACTGTGATTGTGATTTCCAATATTTCCAGCTGTACTGGAACTATTTCACCAGCAGCTACTCCTGTGACATTTTGTCTTGTTTGGAGACGTTTGGCTTTAACTCTAATATGAGGCTGTGGTGACCTATCCCTGAAACTCTCTGCTTCATCCATAGGCATGTTGCAGAACAGACCTCCTATCTGCTCAGCTTCTTCCTAGAATTGGCAAAAGAACAGGGATATAATCCTCATTTCCTAGAAAGCAGTTGAGCCTGAATTAGCCCCACCCAGTCACAAATGTGTCCAGAGACACTAGGGAGATCCTAGGCTAGGTAAGTCTGGAACTTAGGATTTACTCTGATATGCCACTATCCAAATCTGAAAAGTAAGCGAGATGATTATCAAATCTACTCAGCTTCTGCCATCTGTTTAAAAGCTCTGTACATAAACCTGAACTTGGGAGTATTTTGATCTTAGAATAAATGAGAACTGTGGAGTGTGCTTTGGTTTACAAAAGCCATTTCCCTCCCACCTCCCTTTCACTAAAGAGCAGATCTATCAACAATGGCTGTGAGCACAGTAACCAGCTGCTCTGCTGACCTCATCTCCTTTTGCTGGGTTGTTGTTTGAAAAGAACAATATGTCCCTAGTAAAGGGATATTAAAAATGAGGCTTGTGCCAAAGTGCTAAGCATATCACAAGCAAAGTTTATAGGCAGGCACACATTTAGGCATCCTATCGTGCCAGCTACCTGAGTTCTCTTGTTGCAGATGGCCAAGTTTTAAAGCCTCAGTTTGACTCACACCTGATCCTACTATTAATTCGCCAAAAACAATGGGAATGCTTATCCTTTAAGATAATTTTCAGTTATGGGCAGAGAGCTCCTGCTGCTATCTGACACACTCTTGTTCCACCTTCGCAAAAAAGGAAATCTAGTTGATGTCTCCTTCAAGAATGGAAGATAACAACATGATGAAGGAGGAAAGGATTTGGAGTAAAGGTTTCAAAGAGGATTTTAAACAAAAAAAGGCCTGCCAAAGAGCACTAGACTCTACTGTGCCAATAGCACCCTCTGATCCCTATTTCATAGGATCGTAGAATGATTTGGTTTGTAAGGGACCTTAGAGACCATCTAGTTCTGCACTCCTACCATATGCAGGGACATCTTCCACTAGAACAGGTTGCCCAGGGCTCCATCCAACCTGGCCCTGAATGTCTCCATAGATCATCCATAGTTTCTCTGGGCAGCCTATTTCAGTGCCTCATCACCCTCATACTGAAGAATTTCTTTCAAATATCTAATCAAAATCTAATCCCTTTTAGCTTAAAACCATCACCTCTTGTCTTGTCACTCTACTCCCTGACAAAGAGTCCCTGCTCAGCTCTCTTGTTGCCCCTTTTGGTAGGGGAAGAGCCCAATGAGGTCTCCCCAGAGTCTTCTCCAAGCTGGACAACCCCCAGCTCCCTCAGCCTGTCTTGACAGGAGAGGTGTTCCAGCTCTCTAACCATCCTTGTGGCCTTACTCTGGACCTACTTCAACAGCTCTATGTCCTTTTATGTTGGGCCCCAGAGCTGAATGCAGTACTCTGGGTGGGGCCTCACGAGAGCAGAACAGACAGGGACAATCAACTCCCTCACCCTGCTGGCCACGCTTCTTTTGATACAGCCCAGGATAGGGTTGGCTTTCTGGGCTGGAAGCACACACTGCTGGCTCATGTTGAGTTTCTCATCAACCAACACTTCCAAGTCCTTCTCCACAGGGCCAGTCTCAATCCATTCGCCACTCAGCCTGTATGGGTTTGTACGATTGCCCCAAGCCAGATGCAAGACCTTGCACTTGGCCTGGTTGAATTTCATGATGTTTGCATGGGCCCAATTCCCTAACCTGTCAAGGTCCTGTGTGTCAACAGCACCACTCAGCCTGGTATCGTCAGCAAACTTGCTGAGGGTGCACTCAGTCCCACTCTCCATGTTACTGACAAACTTGTTAAACAGCACTGGTCCCAGTACTGACACCTGAGGAATGCCACTCGTCATAGGTCTCCACTTGGATGCTGAGCCACTTGACTGCAACTCTTTGAGTGTGACCATCCAGCCAATTCCTTATCCACTGAGTGGTCCATCTGTCACACCCATGTTTCTTTGATTTAGGGCCAAGGATGTTATGCAGGGCAGTGTCAAATACTTTGCACACATCCAAACAGATGATGTCAGCTGCTCTTTCCTATCCACTAGCGCTATAACCCGATCACAGAAGGCCACCAAATTTGTAAGGTGTGATTTGCCCTTAGTGAAGCCATCCTGGCTGTCACCAGTCACATCTGTTCTTCCTGTGCCCTTAACACAGTTTCCAGGAGGGTATGCCCCATAATCTTCTGAGAACAGAAGTGACTGGCCAGTTCCACAGATCTTTTTTCCTTTTTTAAAAATGGGGGTTATATTTCTCCTTTTCTGGTCACTAGAAACTTCACTGGACTATCACAGCTCCTCAGACATGATGGATAGTGGCCTAGCAATTTAACAGTTTCTAGTTTTGTCTCTAGTTTTGGGTCCTACAGCTTCCAATTAGTGCTCAAAAGACAAAATCTATGCTTTAGGATCACAGAATTCTGGTTCCTGCATATTTTAACTATCTACCTATTATTTTTCTTTTGACTGCATATTTTGGTAGGAAAGCAAATATGCTTCAGTTACAAGATTGAAACTCCTCCAATTTGATTAACTCTTTCAAACTACAACATAATTCATCTAGCCCTTCCAGAAGAGAGGAACCATGTTACCACAAATACAGCGCAGAGTTCTGCCTTGCACACTGCAGCATTTCTAAACATTAGAATGATACGTGCTTACTGCTCTGTAGCTCCAGGAATGACAAGCTCATATGTAATATATTTTTCCAATGCTCTCTAGAACTTTCTACCCAGCGTTGCAATACTGTCTCAACATTTCAAGTCTGTTCCACGTCAGTCCCATTTAACATGTCACCAAAAGGCACCAGTTTTTAGCACTGTTTTTCCTTACTTAGGTGTAGTTTCCTTACCTATGTGTGGTGTTGTTTCTCTTAGCATGGGTAATGCTTTCAGTACATACCTGGCAGTCTTTCATTTTCAAGTACACACAGTATGACATTATTTTGTGTACTAGAGGAATGAGAACACCTGGCAACAATCTTCCAAATAATACAGGATGTGATGGGGTACGCTACATATAAGCAACTAGGTAGTTTGTCCAGAGTTTGCTAGACTTGGCCTGCTCCTGCACAGTGCCACTTCAACACACTGATGCTGGGGAGGACATTCCCCTTGAGCCCTACGCTGGGCTGATTTTGCTCATTCACATCCCGCAACACCTCCTCTTTCACACAGCCACAGAAGATATGCTGAAGCCAACTTACTCTTTCAGCTCTCACACAGTTCTGCTGGAACTGGATGGAGTCTCTCAGATGGCTTTTGTATACCTGATAATACAATAATTACTGATAACCAGATAAACTCTCCACAAATTCAGGTGGAGTCAGCCTAGATTTGTAGCATGGCCAGCCCTTCATGCAGATGCAGCACAGCTGGCCCTGGAAGCAACGTTCACCTGTGCTCCAGATGAGACAGCGAGCCTTCGCAACGGTAGGTGTACAGACACAACTTTTGAAAACAAGAAAAAAAGCCAGCACGATCTGTCAGGTATATTTTGGAACCAGTGTAGGTTCCCAGTTGATTCTGCCATCTGATTTTTCCTTCCTTTTCACTCTCTGCTCACATATCCTTTCTCACCACTGCTGTAAGGAACAGAAATATTGCATTTAAGATGCTGGCAGAAGATTCAAAAGGCACATTCTGTTCCTGGTTGTTTCACAAAAAAATATGTGACCTCAGGCGACTGAACTTAGTATTTCTGTGCTTTGACTTTTCATCTATAAAAACGGGGACAGTAGTGCCTCCCTGGGGCATTCTGAGAAATGTATTCATGTTATCAGCCCCTTCAAGGGTGCAGTTATGTGAACCATTTTAGAGACAAGGTTCTTTCATGCTTTCAAAATCTCTTCTCCCTGATCAACCATTTTCCGTTATCATTTCCAGTACTCAGATGGCAGTGTCATCTTCAGTTTCCCAAATCCATAAACAGTTTTCATTCAGCAATTCCAGAATTCCAGCAGTCTTTCCCAAAGCATCTGTCCCCTGCATTTTCGTCCCTTTACTTTAGTGTTTCTCTGCTCCTTCCCTTTTGTACTAGGCTTCTACCTTGCTTTTCTTCTGTCAAAATGCCCAGTCTACCCTTGATTCCTGTCACCAGTGGTGGTGTCACCTTTTACTTGTAAAGCTTCTCAGCATTTTCATGCCATTGTTTTTTGTTTATTTTCCCCCACAATTCCTCAGTTGCAATCAGTCCACTCAAACCTTTCTCTTGCCATGAACTTGCCTCTATTTTTCTATGCTACTTGTCACATCTGGGACTTTCTCATACTTTAAGTGATCCAAATAGCTGCACTGTCACTGCTCTACATCCCCTTCACAAAGACTTTACAATAACCCAGCAAAAAGAGACAGTATAATTGACAACATAGTTAATAAAAAGTCCTCTTTGGGTCTCTTGTCTATGTTTCATCCAGGTCTCCATCTCCAGACCCTTATTTTGGCACCCACCTTTAAAAAAAGCACACCTAGTTCCAGCTAGTCAAATGTCCACAGACTGGCTGCCTCAATTATACGTAACCAAATATGGTAAATCTTTTGCTCCAGGATTATCTCTATCAGTTCTAATCCCTGTGACACACAGGTCAGACTGACTGGCCTGGCCTACCATCAGAGTACAACTTCTGTCTGTGTCATCTTAGGTTTCTAATGCTCCTCCTCTCCCAGGAACAATCTGTGGTATCTTTCAAACATCCCACTGTGGATCCCAGCACCTCACAGCAAACAGCAAGTCCAGAATCTGCCCCCTCATAGGTTTCTAGCAAGCTTCTCTTCAGTATAGCCCAAAGAGGTTAAAGGGACCCGTCAGAACTGTAGCAAGTCTGCTACAAGGGAAAATATTTGAAGTTGTTCCCTGTTGTTCTAACTTCTGGGAATACTCTTGTGAAGAAAGACCTGCAGTGAGATTGCACTGCAGGTTCACAATGTCCCAAAGACAACATAAGCAAGATCTGGGGACAGCTGAGGAGCCAAAGTCAGATAGAACAAAGCTTTCACTGCAGGCTGCATGATGTCATAGGCATCTAATCTGAGCTGAGGAGAAGTTGGGTGGGTTTTTTTTTTAACAAAATCTTGTTGTCAGAGAGAGTGGATGCTGCTGTTCAGCTATGTCAGAATCACTCAGCTGAAAGTATCTATCTTCACATCACATCGCCCATCGGGTAACGCAAAGGTCCCGTGAAATCCTGTGACAGAGCTGATTCCTTGGTGGTCACTCACTCCTGGGCTGCGCTTAAAATTCTCTAATTATGTCTTGTCATATCAACTGTCTAAAACCAGGAGCTGCTGGCAAACTTAGAAGACTGACTTCAGTTTCAAAAATTTCCAGGAGGTTCAATTTTTTTTCTTGGAAGGTCTGTAATCTCAGTTTAGGCCTGACTGTGCTTTCCATACTTGCACAGCTTCCTGCTGAGCAGATGTGTTGTATCACAACATGCTGTCTCTAGTTTTGTATCACCCTGAAATCTCAATGAGACTATGCTGTCCTACTATATCCTGGGCACTACCCTGTTGTGACATCTCCAAAGGGTCTGATATTCTGAGAACTGTCTTTAAGCGTCCTGTAAGCCCAGGATCCTTTTAGTCCTTTGTTCACACACAGAGCAGCAAAATGTTATGGCTAAGAGACAGTCCTAACCTCGACCCTCCACAGTGATGTAACTTTCCCAACAGAAAACACTCACAGGCTAAATTCTCTATTCTGTCAGCAAAAGCTGGTGCAATTTACTGAAGCTTTTGGCATGAGAGCAAAACCTGTTAATTATTAACTTAGATATTTTAGACATCTGCTCAGCTTTAGGGGATACATTATAAATAAAATCTCGTCTCTTCAAGTGAAGATCCCAAGAACATCTCTGGGAATCTGCCCTGCTTTTTTCTTTGTTCTTCTCTCCAACACACATTTCACCATCTCTTCATCCATCCAGAGCTCAGGTCAGCCAGTGCTACAGTCATCTTTGAACCCTACTCAGAAGAAACCATTATCAGCTTTCTTTGTATTACTATCCCAGTGGCTGTATCCTATGCATATCTGACAGATAGTTTCTAAATAGGACTTCGACCACTGTATACTTTTTCTCTGTAGAATTTTGACTGTCCAGTCCAAAGATCAAATTCATGTCTGGTGTATTAATTTCACTGCAGTCACCCACAGGGACAAATGTAACCTACTACTGATTACACACACAGGGTCAAATTGACTCCTGCACCACTGCTGGCCATGCTGGAGTTACGCAGGGTGCAACATGTGGCCCAGCATATTGTCCTTACCAAACGCTTTGGCGACATCTCCTGGGCAGCTGCATCCTCCATCCTGCATAAAGAAAAGAAGGGACCCGGTAAACATCAGCACCCTGTGATTTGCAGCCAAATGGCCTCTCTGCAGGAAAAGCTCAGCAGGAGCTGACTGCATCACTGGTATATCAGTGGTATATCAACTTGGCTGAGTTTTTAGGAACCCATATTATCCTTTCTATTGCTTTTATACATTAATCTCATTTACTCTACCAGTTTGGTATAACAATAATACCACTGATAACAGCAGCGATGTAAATTCCTGACTGACATTTCCTAAATCTCAAAAACTGGAAAACAAAAAACTCTTTTTATGATCTGAATCATTCCCTGCCATTTTAATTAAAGGTTGTATGATGCAGAGGTACCACAAACCCCTACTATAAACCAGCAAAGACATTTAAAATAACTTTCTCAGCAGTTTACAATAAATTAAAAGGTCACAGTAGGAGGAGTAAGGAAACGTACCATCAGATATGTTGGATTTTGATCTGATAATCTTTAAGCAAATTGGGTAATCCGATCTTTGGTAAGTGAAAATTAATCTCTCATCCTACTCCTCACTGTTTGCTTCGGGTTAGGTAAAGAAACAACAGCACTTTCAGTTCTTTAGCATTTTAGAAATACGTGTTTCAGTTTCAGAGCAAAGTGACTGATGAGGGCATTTTGGTTGAGGGAAGAAAGTCATCTATGTGTGATAGGGCTGTTAAAAAGGAAGGCACATAGCAGAGCTCACGTGTTATGGCTTTTTAGGTTTCATAAAGGTCTGAACATCAGATGAAAGATCCTTCAACCCTACAAAGTCATCGTAACAAGAGAGCTCCCCATTTCTTTGAAGATGGGGTCCTTTGCATACTGCTTACAGGCTTCCTGCTTTTGAGTTTATCCCCCCCGACTGTACGGTTACTTCATTTTGTTTCACCTGCCTGTTGCTAGAAATATGTGCCTGCGTATGACCTGTGGCTGAGCACAGCTAGAAGCCCCTACCAGCAGCCATTTTAGAGCCAGCTTTCATGGGTAGCTGGCAGTAGGGCTGAGTGTTAGAACCCCTCTGTGCACAGAACAGGATTCAGACACAAACTGAGCAGGAGGATCCAAAAATGAGTGGCTTTTCAAAAGGCATCCCACTGGAAACAGTGCCTGGCAGAAGTTTAAAGGCTTTTATTCCATTTGCTGATAACCTCTAGCACATTATGCTTTTTGTTGAGCTAGACACTCTTGCTGTCAGCTCCAGAAATGAGTGCTGGGTTGACAGCTGAATCTCTCTCTCTCCTGTTAAGGGCTGTGCTTGTGCAATTCTCTCTCTACCAGAGCCTGGAGGAGGGTGAGAGTTTATGTATGCATGTGTCAGGAGGAACAGCAGAGGTAGAAAGAAGGGTCTAATAATCTTCAAAGAATAGTGTCAGGAATTTGCCTCACTCTAACTGAGACCGGCTGGCTATAAATGCTCTCTGGGTTTCTGTCTGTTCTTGTTGCATGGCTCTGTGTCTGACCTTCATAATTAACCAGTAGTGGCAGTGATAGAGGCTTTATGCTTTCACAAGGATAGAGGGTCTTACTGTGTCAACATTAATCATTTGCTTCAAAAAAATCATCAAGGTACAAAACGCTGAGCAGACTAAGTAACTATCCCAAAAGCTCACATGTTACCATTTAAGATAAAAGGAACAAATGATGATGATTCACAGCACTTCTTTATCTATAATTTCTCCACTTCACGTAAGCAGGTAAATTAAATGACAATGTTTCAAAGAAAGGAAAACAAAAAGAAGATATACTAAGCAGTTATGCTGGAAGGTGCCATAATAAAGCTATATGCATTAAAATATTTCATTATATGTGTAAAATCAAGTGCTCTGTTTAGAGAATGAGATGGTGGTTCTGCTGCATTCACTCTGGGAATCTTCCCCTTGCACTTCATCTAGTTCCAGCAAGGGCCTGGATCTTGAGTTAGAATGACCTGTAGGACTGCTGGGCTACAGTCATGGGGCTTGGTGCAGACAGCCTCTATCTCACAGCCCTGGGGAAATTTAACTATACAAATCCCCCTGCAAATTGAGGAGAACTGGCATTAATCTGAAGTAGGTTTACTGGAAAGAGTTTCCAGGGAGCCTGTAGAGGGCATGCCTCTGAAACGACTAGGTGCTAAGCTGAAGCAAAGGAGAAGACAGCTTTCCAGTCAATGGAATTATTTTATCATGGCTAAAATTATTTTGTTTTTCCCGGTCTTGTTCTCAAAATAGACAGACCATCTACAACAACAAAATTTAGTCTGGGGAGAAACACAAGATGAAAAAGCAGCAAGAACTGGTTGAATGTTATATCCAGCTTACAGCAGAAGTATAACTATGACTTGTATGTTTCAAGCAACCTTTACAATAAACAGTATAATTAGTTATTCCTACAGTATCAGCAGACAGCTATTTATTATGCAGAAGATACATATACGGCATATATGGCATATACAGCAGTAGAAACAATACATATGGTGCTTTATTCTGAGCTACACATACTGGGCACATTTCTGTATGGAAAGTGTTCTGTGTGGAGAAAGAGAAGGGATGGCAGTAGTTAGACGAAGAACCCCTAAGTCATCCTCTTCCTTGAATACCTATGATCTATTACCGAGGGAGGGTAAAGAGAAAAAAGAGATATCAATCAAATGATGAGATGAAAGAGCACACATAAGGCTGTTTTGCATTCCCCACATTTGCTGCATGTGTTACTAAAACACGATTGCCTCTCTATCCAGCAGAGCAGCTCACTGACCTACAAGAAAAAGAAACTTTATGTTGAGTGGGGTGTTTCTGAAGGAGCTCTCCACTGTAACTCACTGCTCTGCTTTATCAAAGCCAATGAAAAGTGAGACTATTGGCTCCCAGACAAATAATGCAGGATAGAAACAACACCCGTATCTTAGGCAGAGTTTCCTCTTTCAGTGAGCCATGAAAGATTCATTTCTGAGGTGAGCTTTGAGTCTTAAAGATAACTCAGCATGAGGAATGTAACTGGTACAATTTCACATCCCCCTTCCGCGTGTATGTGTGACTGTAAATATGCCTGCCTAAAAATTGTCACCTTCTTTATCAAGACATCAGCTCCAAAAATCATACGTGATCACTTCAGTAATACAATACGTTTGAAATCCCAGTTTGTGCTGCCATCCTAGCAGACTTGCTAGATAATATGTTTGAAGTGTGTTGTGTTCTTCAGAGAGTCCATACCATGCTCAGCACTGTTGCTGTCTTATTCTGTGAGTGGGACTTCCCTTTACACGTAACATTACAGAGACTCAATTTGATGAAGGTGATGGACACAAGGGAAGAAAATGCAATAAAGCACCCCAAGGGACACACTCACACCACACCATCAGGTATAATCCACATGAAGACAGCTGGTGGGCTTTGAATCCCATACATCCTTGCTGCCACTTTGGTATCAACATGACAAAAACTAGCTGAGCATATTTTCTCCTGCCGAATCGCTGTAGATGGCCATGTAAGACTCTGCCTGTAGAGGTCTCTTTTGACTCAGGCAAGGTATGCCCCTTCTCAAATCTACAAAATGGCAGTAACAAGACATTTTGAGGAATGCCAAGTTTACTTCTTGTGTCTAGCCCCAGTTATATACTTAGATTTGCTCCCATTTGGTGTCTCCTCTCAGAAGGGTACCTCTCTTCTTTAATAGTCTTCCCAGAGGTCCAGCAATAACCATGCAGGCCAGCCTTTCCAATAAACACATCAGTGTCTACCTGCACACTGCATAATTAAAGCATAATACCTTCAACCCTTGCTCTAGTCTCATTAGCTTGAATGAGAGACTTGAGGTGCAGAGGTACTGGACACTCTTGTTATAGGTAACGGCTAGGGGGGTATGTAGGCTCACTGAAACCTACATGATTTAAGCAGGTCAGGAACTGATCCATCTGCAAAGCAAGAAATAACAGAACTGCACACAACCATCTGATACACAATCCATGTTTTCTTGGAAAAGCAGAAAAGTGACAGTCTTCTGAAAGCTGTTAGCAGAAAATGCTTATTGCAAAACCAGGATGGGTTTCTGAGCACCACTAGTAGGACAGCACATCCAGTTATCCAACCTTCATAGTAACGAGCCAGTCTTTCATGCCCTATTGCATACATATTCAGCTGTCTGCTACAGGCATAAACACTTGTAATACTACCCAAGTCATAAAATCACAGACTGCTTTTCTTTTTTTTCCCCACAAAATCAGA
This sequence comes from Tragopan temminckii, assembly GCA_028571105.1. Classification (NCBI taxonomy): domain Eukaryota; kingdom Metazoa; phylum Chordata; class Aves; order Galliformes; family Phasianidae; genus Tragopan; species Tragopan temminckii. The sequence continues at coordinate 7,429,154 of JAOWBP010002052.1, read as the reverse complement.
TAAGGTAGTCAGAGAGAGGAGTGAATGTACGTGCATTAACATTAAAGAGAAGAGAGATATGACTGTACCCTATACTTGTTTACTTGCTCCACTATACCCACAGCTCCGAGTACAGTCAGGCCCTCAACCTAACCACAGTTTGTTCTCCTCTCCCCTACTCTCCTTCCTCAGAAACACAGACATTTCCTCACAAGGATACTAGTCACAACCCAATCAAACAAAACTGGGCCTTCCAGTGATTTCACATGGCAGTAGCTCTAAAACTCAACATGCGGTCTCTCCTACAGCCACGCTGGGAGACTGCTGACTTAAGGGCACCTGTGAGCACAGAATGCTGCATAGCTCTGATGCCTGCCTAACAGACAGCCTGCAGCCTCTCTGCAAGCCTGGCAGTCAGGGACACACTGACTGGTTAGGCATGCCTAAGCACACAGGACCTTTGGGTACTTCAGGCGGCTCCAGTCTAGCTCAATCTGAGACCATGCTTATAGATTTCCATGAGAGGTGAGTCTGATCGTGCTGTAGAATGGAAGCTGCCATTAGCAGGCAATGCATACGTATCATCTTTTTTCTCTGCAAGCTCAGCATTTCCCCAGAGCATCAGTGGCAAACAAGCAGCTGTGCTCATCCACAGCCATCTCTGAAATGCTGCTGTTTCTGCACAAAGAGCTTTGTGAGGATGCTATCTGAATCCATCCAGCTACCAAGGCATAGACAGACGTATCATTTTATCTTGTACTCCCCTCTGCTGCCTGTCTGTCACTTAGTCCTACTCTCTCAGGAAGGCCATATTTAAATTTCACTCATTTTTCAGAAATCTCTGGTAGGAAGTACTGTTTTGCTTCAGTATGAGAATTATCAAGCTACTTATTCTGTTCGTGTAACAACATACTCAACTCAACAACTCAATTCAGGGAACAAGCAGCAGCTTTCCAAGGTCACAAACAGGAATGAGATGTCCAAGTCTTTTTAAACGTTAAACAAGTCGGTTCCTTTAAATCTTCACTATCTAGCAGCTAGTATAGGGGTCAACTGGAAATGACAAAAAGATAGCCTTTAACATGCAAGGTACTGGACTGTTTGATTCTCCCATTCCGCAAAGGTTTGCACAGTGGGAATCTGAGAGCAGATGATATTTACTTACAGAGATGATATGTCCTTTCAAGCCATGTGCTGAGTCTGCACACTCAATAACAGCACTTAGCTGTGGATAGCCCACCCCTGTCTTAATCCGAGTGGTACACACAGAACCTAGACAAGAAAGTGAGAGGAAAAAACACAGGCAGTTAGTTAGGCTGACAGAAAAGAATCACAAAACCATCGTGGTTGGAAAAGACCTCCAAGGCTGCTTTCTTTTAACAGTGGAAAAAACAGTGTTTCTGTCTGTATTATTTCTCATGAAGTCTCTATTGTAAACATTATTCTCATGGATAAAAGGAAGACGTACAAAATCTAATTTTGAAATGCTATCAGACTACTTCATGGCAGCTGTAATTAAAGTGACTAACACCTCTCCTTCTTCTCCAGGTCCCCAATTCCCAGTTTAGGTCTCATCCATAATGCTTGCTGCTGAGGGATTTAATGCCTAATGGGAAAGTAATCTGACCAAGGTGCCTGAAGGGAAAAGGGACAAAAGAACCAGAGAGTCTCAGCTTCAGTGAGGCTCAGCATCAGCTTTTAGTATCTGAATATTTCTTCCAATAAATATTTCTATTTATCTATTTTCTACATTAATTTAAAAAAAATAATTATCACAGAAAATATGTGGGGGTGTGCGTATACATATATGGTGCGTGTGTGACTGTGTATATATATACCTATATAAAGGTGTATACATATATTTTTAAAAGCTATTTATATAAATACTCCAATTACAGCTTGAACATGATAACATGGCTATAGATCTTTTGGAATACCTTCTCTACTTTTCAAGAGGAATTGTCAAAACGAGGATTGCTTTTTGATAGTCCATGTCTTATCATTTGGAATACAGGCCATAAAGGTCTGCATGATAACAAGAAAACAGATCCTAAACCAAATGCAGTGAAATCTCTTCACCCAACTGCAGTTAATCTCTTTACCCAACTGACATCCAGGTACACTCAAAACTGTCAGTAAAGCAAAAGTTTCCAATGATCTTGCTGAGAACTGACAAGGTGTAAACACTCAAAAGTATTTCTGCAAAGTAGGAAAAAAATGATTTTAAGATAATCTTCACAGAGAAATATACATATACTTATGTGCCCAATGCTTTATAATAAATCACTGGCATAATCCACAAAGTGAACCACTGCCTAGGAGAGACCTCAAAAGGTGTCCTTCTGCGAGAAACATCTGTTACCTGTGTCATTGGCTGGTCAACTTGTAAAGCTCTGTGCTGGCTGCTATCCAGGGAGCCTTACACAACATTTAGTCCTATCTGTTTCTACTCTGAAGCTACAAACCATGCTACTACGTCTTTTATATCTGAAATTTCCTGTGACACTGCACTCCTTACTGTGACACTGTTGCTTACTCTTCAACTATTTTGCAGTATTTACTGTTGTTTGATGGCCTTCCATGGAAAAACTGCAACCTTTGTTGCATCATGTCTTACAGTCAGTTTACCCATTCAAGGGCCATATCATTTGGCAATATAAAGAACCCTCCTGCACTGCACTGGCTGATCACAGCTATACTGTCAGTGGTACCTGCTAGCCAATTTAAATGTAGCACCTACACGTTGACCCCAGCTGTGGTCTGTGAAAGAAATGGCAAAGTGAAGGAGCACACGAACGAACACACAGAGGAGGAAAAGAAGAACATGTGACAAAATGCCACTGATTATATCAGCAACTCAGGCAACTCGATGCTTACAACTATAGGTATCTACATTTCCTGGAAACACAACATCCAAGATTTTGTAGTACATTACACTAGCACTCTGCCCGTGTATTTCTTAAACATACTATGGAGCAAGGGCAGTGTTACTTTACTGTCTTAAGTGCTCTAGGAATTCTGACATGCAGACAGCTGCAGCATTACACACTAGTTCCATCTGGACAACTAAGTCACCAATGTTACCATAAACCACCCTTATTTGACTGGATTCAACTTACCTGGTCCGATACCCACTTTAATAATGTCTGCTCCAGAAAGAAGAAGTTCTTCTACCATCTCTCCTGTCACCACATTGCCTGCCTAGACAGAAGGAACAATATCACATATACAGGCAATTTTAAGACTAGTGCAGCAAAGAGTAATTGTGGTAATGTAGAGTTTTGTCCAGATCTTTTACTGGTTGAGTTATGTAGTCAGAGAGAATATAGCTCACCATATTCTTCACTGCATATGCCACTAAAATTAAAGAGATTATACAGATACAATCTAGACTCTAATTACTTTCATGATTGGTCCAGTAAACTCAGGTTGCAAGAGATATGTTTCAAAACCAAGTCTGCTTTGGATCCCAGCTTTGTGAAATGTCTACAACATGCTCCTAACGAGCAAAAACTGTATATAACAAACTTACATGAAACATGATTCCAGTTGCCCACATCATCCACTTTAAGCTTGTACTGAGATAGGCAATTCGTTTGTTAAGTTGAATTTAAGACCTAGAGAAAACCTCTTATGTAACAATTTTTCAGGACTTAACAAGTGTTTGTAGTAGTGCTGATATAAGCAGAGCAGAAAGCAAAACCTGAAACACTTAATATTTGCTTCATTTTTATTGAGACAAAACATCTGGAAGTGGAAGTTAATATGAGTTAATATGAGCCCAGGAAATGTCAGGCAAGGCCTACTCTCCTGTTATTGTTTTTTGGCTTCTAATTTATCATTTATTTCTTTTCAATGAATTTTACTCCCCACTTTCATTGACCTGAAACAGCTGACAAGTCACGATCTGAGGCACTTGAAAAAACAATGATAAATTTAGGCAGCAATTTGTGGTGTATGACACAGGCCTGCTTAACTTTCCTCAAGACGGCATGATATTGATTTAAAAAAAAAAGAATAGAAATAATAAAAGAGAATCGTTGGGAAACTGAGAATATGTTAAGTACAGCATTTTCAGCTAAGTGTTGCTTTCTTTCTGCTCAGTGGCAATTTGTTATATTAAGCATTACACAATCCAAGGTGAGGTGACAGAGAGCATGCTGCTTACATTTGGGAAGCAGTCTACTTTGGGAAAGCAGATGATTATCTGTGAAGCACGTTATGACTTGGTGAAATACTGGAGCACATGCGACAGATTTTTCAACAGGAGCAAACACATATTAAAGCCAGTGGCTCAGTGAGATTTAGGATCGAATCTGTATTTAAGTTGAACAGCAGTGTCTTCCTATTAGCAGCACATGGCAGGTTGTCAAGCTGTCTCTTCAGAAACGTTAACCAGACGTTTAATGCAAAATTACTGCTAGAGAATGTTGTAAGTGCATACGTTGATTCAAAATGTTCATCCTAGCAGGGAAAAGCACTTATGTCTCCAGCATGCTTTTTTTTTTCCTGGAATGCATGTGCACACACCAGTGCGTTTCAGTATTTCTGAATCTGCAGATCCTCAACAACTTTTCAGGGAAGATGTGAAGCTCTACATAGCAGACTTCAGCCTACTGATGACAGGCTTGCTTCTCTTTTCAGACCTCTAACAGGACAAAAAACACTGTCAGATACAGCTATCTGCATGTGAAAGAACTGCAGTATCACAGCTGAAGAGCAAGGAAAGCTGTTGTCTCACATCCAGCTGACCTCTGCTTCCACTGAAACCAATGGCTGTTTTATCACCGATGCCAGCATGACAGCTGAGTAGAGGTAAAAGGGCTTTTGAAAGGTCCATGCCAAGATAAAAACAGATCACTTGAAGTCAGGGAAAAAAAAAGAAAAGGATGGATAATATGAATATCAAAACACTGAGACTAAAGAGATGAACCTCCTTTAAAATTAACTACAAACAAAGTAAGCAAAGTAATTGGAACTTGTAGGAAGAAGTAACGCGCTTGGGAAAGCAGTCAGGAAACATAATTGGTGGATGTATTGTGTTAGCAAAAACAGTGTTCAACATACTAATGCATTACTCATCTGCCGTAGAACTTACTAGCTTGAAAAAGATATACCCTAGTAATCACCTTACCACTAATCTAACTTTACTACTTCTGGCAGTAAAATAATAGCATCACTAACAACTGCAAGTCCCTGCAGCTCAGGCTAACCAGCATGCTTTCAATGTGGTCAGTTATTAGGAGCTCTAGCAAATTACCCTGGCTGTGGGTCTGGCCTTACATGCTCAGGATGACATTCAGCTGTACCATCCTTTAGTGTGAGGTTTCAGTGAGTGACACCCTGGCTCATTCCAGCACTACCCGTGATGACCAAACTGTGGGTCAAACCTGAGGGAAGTCCTGACCTCACAAAAGTCAAAAGGAGTTTCACTACTGACTTTAGTGGGATCAAGATTTCACCTAATAGGATTATAAAGGCTACAGCTTCTCTGACAGAGATATAAAATTAGTGAACACAGTAGGATAGTGCCTCTGAATCTCAGTCAGGCATTTGATACTGTGCCTCTTAAAAGCCTGCTATAAATATCGACTCACACTGACTAAGACAGGAACACTGCTGCACTGATTGAAAGCTGCTGACAAATGGCAATGGATCAAGCTGGGGAGAAAAGTCTGTGACAACAGTTCTCAAACTTCTTGTATCCTAGAGGAAAACGCACAGTCTGTGCTTCCACACTCTCAGAACACTGCCAAAGGACACTTCCCACCCACCAAAGTAAGGGGTGCTTTACAGTAAGATAGAGATGATGCCCTTTGCAAGGCTGACCCACATCAGGTGGGTGTTTGTGCTCAATATAGTGACTAATCCGAGCCAGCCTTGGCAGCATCACTGCCTCTGACCTGGGATTCCAGCTGGCCTCAGCTTTGGGACTCCAGCCCATGTGGAAACACCATAACTAAACTGACTTTGCTGCTTGTTGCAGAGAGAAGCTGGGAGGCACCCACACAGTTTCTTCTAACTGAACTCTGATGCCACTGAGGCCATGAGAAGTGCTGTCACTGACTCCAAAGGGAACAATGGTTTCTGGCCCCATCTGTTTCTCTTTGCTTCTGGTTTTGCAGTTCTGATTGCCTTCTCCAGCCCACATCTTGCGAGGGCTTCTCCGTCTGCAAGCATGAACCTGCCTCAGCCTTTTCCTTTCTGCTACACTCTCTGCTCCTTTCACCATGGCTTTTTCTGTATAACAAACAGAAAACTACGCAATGGAAAAATTCAGAATAATTATTTGGGGAAGCTTCCTGGCACTGATATTTTAGCTTGCTAAAGAGGCCTCCAGTAAAATGGAAGAACCCTAACACCAGCAATTACACTAATAAATACCAACTACACTTACTGCTATAAAGGTTCTGTCCCTCCATCATTAACGTCAACTGAAATTTTGCTTTAGACATCAGTGTGAGGCACAACCCAAAAATGTCATGCTATGCTACAGCTTAACACCCCACTGAACTATTACTCTTGATTCTGGGAAGTAGAGCCAAATCCATGTGGCTCTCAGGAGCTCTGCTTTTTCCTCCATTCTCAATCTAATTCTAATTCAAGGCAATACATGCATTCATCCTTTTTTGCCCCCACCTGTGTTCCCTATCATTTGTCTTTCATAGATAAACTGATATTTGTAATTCAGTATAAAAGGCCAGGGCAGAAAAGAGCCAAGGCAGAAAATAAATAAGGTAATGTAATTATAAAAGCAAGTATTTAGAAAAGGAAAAACATGCTCTTGAAGAGCACTTATGCAAGAAACATCCTTCATCTACACTGGAGTATTAGCCCCAGAGAGTACTACGTTAATCACAGTTGCCTTGCACATCACATTTCAGCCTCAGAGCTGAACCCATTACATGGCCCCTGGGAGCACATATTCCCTGAGACATGGGATTGGATTATTGTTTTGTACTGCACTGCAGCTGACTGTGGAATGAATGGTCATGCTGAGGAAAGCAAACAAGACAGCCTGCAAGGTCCTGGAGATCACTTTCAGCTATGAGAAAGCTCCTTTACTTTTATATCTTGTATTTAACTGCTAACTCTTTTGTTTGAAAGCCATGACAGCAGAGAGCATACTGCAGGCATAGTACAACATCAAATCAGCCAGAGAACAGGCAGCAGCAGGACACGTCTTCCAGAGTACCATAAAAACAGTCTAGATGAGTACTGCAGCCAGGAACAGCTTCAGAAGGCCATTTTTGTGCAGACTGTAAAGTAAACTCATTTGGAAATGGGGTATAAGTGTGTCTCCCTAGCTGAATTAGAGACTTTTGGAGACTGCACAGATTTTGGAAGCCTTAGAAAACAGAAGGTTTTTGAACACTCCAAGTCTGTTAGCATGCTTTTAGGAGTGAAAGTTTGTCCCTGTTGCAGGAGATGAAAAACACGAGCCATACTGTCATACTTAAGCCACGATCAGAGAGAGGAGCCATAGTCAGAGAAGGCAAGAGAACAAGTCAGGGCCCGTATATGTTTTTAAATAGGTTGTGCTCTCAGGCCAAGACTTAGAGGAAGAAAAAACTTAAGTCACAGAAGCAAAAGAACTAAAAAGTTGAACAGATGTGGAAGATGGATGAGACTGGCATAAGGACCTTGGACTTGATATCTGGGCTTGATACGCGATTTTGGCACTTACACCAGTGCCTTCTGGGCAATTCACTCAGTTGAGTTCCCTCCTCAGCCAGCAAATTCAACAGTCTATGGGGAGGTGGAAGAGGGGATTACAATTTTCTCACCAGAACTGACATGGAGGAGGTTTGGGTTTGTTTGTTTTAGTTTTTAATTGTTTAAACTCCCTCCCACAACACTTCAAGCCAAAGACACTGGAGTAATAACAACACTAGTGTTACTAATTCCAAAGCAAGGAAACAGTTCCTTCCCTCACTACTGTGAACACGAAGTAGCCAGCTCTAAGAACCCACAACTATCACTTCAAACTTTCAAAGGTTCTCCTCAAAGTCATAAGAAATAGAGACATACCAAAAAGCTTCTCATGTCTGCTGGGAGGTGATGAAAGATACCTATTTATTAGCCTATAGTAACCTAGAACCCTGCCAGGCATTTCAGATCACCTCAATTTTCCAGTGCTGCCATCGTTCAGCAGGCAAGAATGCTGCCTTCTATTGACACTGGAGGATAGAACGTAGTCTTCTGCGAGCTGCTTGAACATGCAGTTCCCTACTGAACCAAGTCAAACTGTGCACTTACAATCACTTTTACTCCACACTTATTTTATATGCAAACAGTTATGCTTGGCACGAACAAGTGGGAAAGTGCTGCCTAAGCACATAACTTTTTGCAGCAGTGGTGTGAAGAAAGTTTGGTAGCCTCATTAAGAGTCTGCTGCTTGAAAATTTCTGCTATTTTCCTGAAAACAAATTCAGACTCATTCCATCAAAAGCCCTGAGAAACAAGTCAAAGTATGGCTTTGCTGCAAGTATTTCCATTGCTGATGCAAACACCTTACTCTTAGTGCAAAAGGACCAGAGGAAGAATGGCAGTAGTACTCAGAGAAGGGACAGGAATATCACAGACGGGGCATGAAAAGCTCTGGCAGTGATTGTTTTGCTTCCTCATGATCTCCTTCACATTTGCACGAGACACCTATGGTTCTCCTTGTAAGCAAGGGTTAGTTTATGTTCAACTAGTGATCTAGTAACTGGAAATAGCTATCAGCCTCAACTGACCACAGATGTAGGCACATTCCTGCAGCAAACCTCAGCTTGGAACCACCAAAATAAACCTACGTATTTTATCATCAGAGGTTGCATTTGGTGTAGGAAGGAGGACGTGAGTAGTAGAAAAATTGGATCCACCCAACCCGAAACGTCAACATCACATTGCTATATCAGAGCACACACTGAACAGATATTTTCAGCAATGGAAGACTGACAATGCCAACATGTTATTAAACCATCATTTGGCTCAGAGTCAACACCTTGCTGAACTGAGAGATGAATAGAGCTGCCCTCTGTATTCTCAGAAGAATATCTGTCCACATACATTTGTCTGGAAAGCAAGATGTTTCAGACAGGCTTCTTTTTCTCTCTCTTTTTATTTTTTTTTTCCTCCAACGAGGACACAGAAACTGTTGGAGCTACTACAGGGCTCTCAATGCCTACCAGCCAAACTCCAGGCCCTTTTCACAGACAGAATTCACATACACATCCTCCAACCTTTCTACAGACTTACCATAATGGTGTGATTTGGGAACAGGGCACGGACAGACTTCACAAATGTCACAAAATGTTCTGAATAGCCGTTTGCCACATCCAAGCAGATGTATCTGATAGGTGGGATGGCCTCTAGAATGCTTGTTAACTTATCCAAATCAGCTTTTCCACTACCTGAGCTTGCTGCTACATGCTAGAAAGACAGAGGGAGAACAAAACAGAGCAGTAATTTGTAAAAAATTGCAGAAAATACTCCTCATACATCTTCTTTTGCATAGTCTTGGGGGGGCTTCAAGGGAAACCTGTGCTGGAAACTAGTTAAAGTCACACTATATAATATTCTATAAATGCCTTCCTAGCAATACCAGGAAGATTACCTCTGTTTTGTTTACAGGATCTTAAACAAAGCAAGGTTACTGTTTTACGAGCACTTCATTCCCAAGTGGCTTATCACTGTCAAATATAATCACCTGAACGAATGTTCAGCTATATTTACATTAACACGGACACAGAAGCTCTAACTTGGTGTATATCCAGTGAAACAGTGGCAAAATTTGGAGTAGTGTCATAGAGAGGGATTTGGATTTAAGTTCACTAAACCCCTCCCTGATCCACAGAATCACACAACAGTTCAGCCTGTAAGGAATCTCTGGAGGCTGTAGTCCAACCCCCTCGCTGAAGCAGGGACTGCGCTATCAAAAACAAGCAGATTGCTTCCTCCTTTGTCTTTATAAAAGTTCTCTACACCAGAAAAATAGTTTCCATGGCAGTTGGCCCAAAAACCTCTACAGAGATCCAAGGTCACAGAGCAAGTCAGAATTTAATCACTAAGAGAGCCTGCTCTGGTGATTAGGAATCACAAAGAGCTATTTAAGTGCCAAAGTGTTCAGGCATGGGATATTCCTAGGATCACTTGCTAACCTATGGTGGCAAAAAGGAATCTTGATGAACCTAAGCGATAGACTGACTTTCGGACAATTCTATAATCAATAGTTTATACAACATAATTCTAAGGTAAGGATACAATACAGCTATGCAGTACTCTTTTCTATACAGGACCATTTCCAAACTGTGCCAAACTCTGAGGAGTACTGGGGATAACTAAATCCTCTCTTCTACTGGTGCAAGGAGGTAAATGGAAGATACGTACACTGACAACTTTCAAAACTTATCCCTACTTCAGTCCAGCACCTGGGCCACTCCAGCCCACAGGCTCTGTGTCTGCTTGCATACCTGACAGCAAAGACTCTGCCTAGCACTAGGGCATGCTAGGGTCAGTTCGCTACTGGGTTAACACTACGCGATTCACATTTGTGAACTTGGGCTTCTCCCTTCCCAACGCTATCACTGCACCCACCAGGAACAAAAGGCCAGCAGCCAGATCAGTTCCCAGATGCTTCCTTCTTGTTTGTTCAGGGTATTTCTGTTTCCTTTCTAGGAATAGATACTCTTTGCTTTTTGCATCTTAACATAAGTGCTTGCAAAACAGACTCAAAGAGTCAAAAAGGACAAGCCACTTCCCTAGATGTGTTAGATAAGAGAAAATACCTTCATTCCCCAAAACCCCACTTCACAACAGTATTCCCAAGAGACCTCAAGGTATGTGAGTTCAGAACAAAGCAATAAACCATAATGATTTACAGTATGAAAATGTACCTCAAGGCATTCTGGGTGATTGGCAGCAAACAGTTTCCATTCTTCCAGAGAATAATGCTTATGAATTGCAGTGAACATTGCATGCTAGCAAAAATAAGAGAACTTATATTAATGTCCAAGTTAAATCATCTTTCCCTCAGCTGTGGAATAACAAACAGGATATCAGAAATTCCCATTTTAAGTATAGACTCATCTTGCTTGAAAGAATAACAATGAATAACAGTGAATAAGGGACCAGGCAACTCCAGATGGCTCTCCAAAGGTAGCTTAGCATACTTGAACAACTTTTCAGGATCAGGTTTCTGACATTTAATAAAGTTATAGTCAATATTTTGCTTGTGCTTATGCACTGTAAGAGATTAAGGTGAGGCTTGAGGCCAGAGGCTAATTAACTAGAGACTCCTGACTCTAGTTTTATTCAGTAACCCACACTTTCAAAGCCTTTTTTAGCTAACAGCTTTTTTTTTTTCCTGCAATGAAACATATATACACATCAAAAACTAAGCTCTAGAAGTCCCCCACCTGAAGCTGAGCTACATCCAGTAAGCATTCCCACTAACACTCTTAATGTGGGTCTCTCTCCAGGCAACGGTGCTGCTGTAAAAGTACAGCTGCTTTGAAGCAAGACCACACCTTATTGCTAATGGGCCTCAGCCCCGTTCTCACTCATAGCTAAAAATTAACAAGGGTAAAATTAATTTACCCTTACTCACTGAGTTCCCAAGTGTTAATTTCTATAAATTAACTTACTTTAGCCATAACCACAGCCATTTCAAATGTTCCCACAGTGTCCATGTTTGCCACTATAATGGGAATTCCCGTGTACGTCTGCTTGGAGTTGCGGAAGGTGAAAGTGCGCGTGAGGTCAACCTGCAACAAAAAGCACACCTTCTTTTCAGTAACTCATTGAACCCTAATGAGCTTTGACCATTTCACTGGCAGCAAGTTTGAATAATGCTTCTTAATTTTCCTCAAAGTTTCTGATCTTCCTCCTTTCATTCAACTACTGCCTCGCTTAATTTCATTTATGAATTAAAACCTCTGCTTTCTGTATGACAAGGAAAATACAAATATGAAGTACTGTTTTTTGTGTTAGAGAGCTCTTGTGGAAGAAAAAGAGGGTTGATATTTAAAAGAACAACAACAACAAGCACAATGAGGATGTGTTTGGAAGAGACAGACAGGGAAAGAAAAGACAGTGACAAGTGTGGATGATTTTATACAGAAGTAACCTCAGCTGTTTGTGTGGCTGACTGAGAAACCAGAGCTGAAATCCTAACTCCACAGAAGTAAGAGCTGGAATTTCCTCTGACTCCAGGGCATAGATAGCTTTGTCCCATTCTTTAACGTAAGTGACAATATAATAATTCAAAACCAAGTTCACTCTTTGCTATGGCTGCCAGCTACTCTTGGCTATACAATATGAACAATCATACCTTTGTTTATTAAACCATAAGGCAAGCTAATTTCTAAGTTAATTTCTTACAACTGTGTCAGCCTTTGCCTTCAAAGTTAATCCTTCTCAGCATTCTCAAACGACTGCAGTAACATCAGGTATTTTGTTCTAATACAAGAGGAATACCAAAATTTGATCAACTCCCACTGGTCTGCTTAGCATCTTGCAAAATGGAAAAGAAATCTAAGACATGCTCAACAGTAAGATACTAATTTAGTTTTTGAAATGACACAGTGAAAAATGAAGGCTTTTTCATAGTTTTCATGATTCCTCACTTTCTTAATCCAGGAACAGCCAGAGACCAGCCTGAACTGAAGTCCAGAACCAGTAAACAGGCAATATAAAAAATACAGTACTACTGATCATATTCACAGTGTGTAGCTCTGGCTACATTCTGACTGATTAATCCAGTGATTTCTAATTTTTTCATCACTGGTTTAAGAGAAACAACTTTGTGTCTCACTGACACATCATGGATCAGGTTCTCATTTTGCTGAAGCTCTAAAGTGAAGGGTCACTGTAGAGGACAATCTAAGATATATTTTAACTGAGACTCGCCCTTCTTCCCATTCACTATCAGAGAGGCCTGGTTCTCCACCCATCTCGGCTGACATAGCATTCTTCTATCAATTTCTGCTGCAGCTAACAAGGGGAGATAGTACAAGGAAGGCATTTAATGTACTTCATTCACTTTTTATGCAATTATTAACTAGAAACAAGAAAAAAAGAGCATCACACAACTAGTCCCACAGAGACAATGGTACCAGACCTACAACCTTACACTAATACAGAGGAAAAGTATCCTTCAAATGAACTTAAGATGAGTAAACTTAAGAAAAGTCTGAGGCAAGGTGCAAAGCTACACAGGAAACATGAGGCCATTAATGTCAACGATTCTCACTTTCATCTACTGTAACTTTTAATACATGACTTCCTTTAGCCAACCAGTTAGAAGGATCTCATGCAATTATCCACTCAGCTGATAATACTGTAACAACAGCATTTGTGTAGGATAATTGCAGGGCCTCCACTAATGAGGCTTCTGTAGTACAAGAAAAGGAGAAATGCTGCAGGGGGCTACAGACATTTATGTGGTGCTCTAGTTCTCCAAACAGCCAATACCAAATGTTTGGGAAGGAAACATCAAAATCAAGGCAAGTTTTAAGATTCCTTCCTTAGCCTACGTTCCCAGGTCCCAAGAAGACAGTGTTTGGAGACCTATGAAGACAAAAAATCTCTCCAATCTCCTGAGCTAGATAGCCACTCATGGACAAAAAACTTGCCCAGTACTTTTATTGAAAACATTCACATCTTTAGTCTCTATGGTATTCTATAGCAATAAATTCCAAAGCTTATTTATACGTTACATAAAAAGCATGACCTTTACCTCCTAACTACATTCAGTGCTTCCTGCATCTTGTTTTGCAAGAGGCAACCAGCAACCACTTATCAGTTTCACCTTTTCTATTCCACTCCTCACTTCTTGAAGTTCTAGCATATCCACCACAGTTGCTTCTTCTCCATACTGGATAGTCCTAGGGTTTCTTTTTGTTTTCTCATCTGGAAAGCAAGCATTACCACTGATACCCTTGCTGTTCTTTTCTATAGCTGCTCTGGCATGGTACGCTAGTGAAGAATATTCTTGCATACTCAAGACGAGCATATCAAGTTCCTCTAGTAACTCTTCTGACCTCCTTGTCTTATTGAATGCTGCCGAGCTGGTGCTTTCAGAGGTCTACAACTCCCAAATCTATTTTCTGAGTGGAAAAAGCTAATTTATAGCTTATTGTTCTGTGCATAAGAAAAAAAAAAGTTCAGATTCAAGGACTGCTCATCATCTTTCAACAAGAGTAAATGTTCCTTCAGGAAAAAAAGAATAGATCATTAAATGGACATATATATTTATTTTAACTCCTACCTAGACCTCAGGCATGTGAAAATACTGGGGCTTTGGCTGTTCTGTTAAAGCTCCCAGGACTTTATTTAAATTTCCAAATTCAAATTCAAAATTAGAGGACTACAAGTCCAGAACACTTGCAGAGGCTAAATCCAGCAAAGGCAAGAGTAACAGGTTATGGGAGTGCCAAGAAGCCACTGACAGACAATGCTGTACTCCTACAGTCTCTGACTCCAATCCTTGTTTTCAACAATTTTACCCTGAGTTTGAATTCAAACTTCTGGTATCTTTTCAAAGAGAAAGTAGCGATAGAAAATGAAGACAGCACACAGAATCAAAACCAAGTATCAGAATAGCAGACCCTCAAGAAGAGCTGCAAACAACCCAAATTGGCTAAGGAGCTGACTGCACAGAAAGCTAGCCTTGTGCAAATTAAGGCATTCACACCAAAAAAGCAAAACCCTTGCTGATAAAAGCTTCAAAGCAGCAGCTTGCTGGGTAAGAGGCACTGTAGTATGCTACCTCTGTTCCGCTGCCAGCACTGCTTATTTATATTCTTGTTTTGAAGCAGACTGTGGCTGTCCATTTCAGATCTGGCTCTCACAGACACTTTATTCCTGTTGCTACAGCCTCAGTGATGGTGTCCAATTTCTTAACCTTCATCAGTTTCCACTGACCCGCCCCCTCCCCCCACATGACACGCACTTTTTCTCATCTGAAATGCTTTTAACAGTTCATCACAGCCACCCGCTACAACCCTGCCATATCAGCTCATGTTCCCCCTATCATTTTCCCTTCCCAGCAACCCTTCTATCCACAGCCTGCACACTGCTAAATATATATATCCAACAGCATTCTGAAGGAGCGATGTGCCACTCGCTGGAGTACAGCTCCACCTGTTTGCCAGGCTGGCACAGTGACTTTTAGCGAGGGGCTGTGAGAGCTGAAAGCAAAGGGCCAGAAGGGGCCTAAGAGCCGTGCGAGGAGCCTGCGGGCCCTGCAAGCAGCAGCTATGCGCCACGGGTCACACAGCCTGGACATTACTCCATGCAATTTGGAAAAGACTAACCCGAAGTGACCCTTCTACTGAGAAGGTCCCTCCAATCTTAGACCTGCACGTTCCAGCTCAGTTGCTGGCCCCCAACTCTCATCCACGCACCCCTAACAGACACAACCACCCCTGCTGCCCTTTCCAGGCTTCTCTTTCTACCTCACTCCCTTGGTCTCTCACAACTCTGCTTCCTCTGGAGAAAAGCTTAATCCTCTTTCCATCCCCCAGCACAGCGTAAAACCTTCATCAGTCAAAGTAAATCCTTTCTCAGCCTCGGGGTTACGCGAGGTGAACCAGAAGGCACCTTCGCTCCGGAGGCAGCCATCTTTTCCGCGGAGGCAATCCCCGCAGGATTTCCTGGGGTCTCCCCTGATCCGGGATGAGAGATAGCAGCGGGGATCTCCCCGCTAACAGCAGCCCCGAGCCCAAAAGGGAAGCAGAGGAGCAAAGCAGGCCAAGGGACGGGTCACAATGGCTGCAGGAGGAACGGACCCGACCGCTCCCGTTGCCACCTGATGGGCTGGCAGCCCGGTGCAGGCTGAACCACGGCCGCCTTTTCGCTCTCAGTGCGTGATCGCTGCCCAACGGGCCCGGAGGCGGAGGGCGCAGACGCCCCCCGGCAGCGGGGCGCACAGCCGGCGCACAGCGCAGCTCACCCCCGCTCTCCGCAGCGGCATCTGTCGGCAGCAGGCGGCCCCCCGACCCTTTTATTTTCC
>JAOWBP010002052.1:7379259-7413075 GCA_028571105.1 Tragopan temminckii | reverse complement strand
GAGCCGATGGCCGCCGACCAACCGCCGCCTCCTCGCGCCGCCCGGCCCTGAGGGCTGAGCGCCGCTTCCCGCCGCAAACTTCGCAGGCTCGTAGAGGGCCGGCCATTGCCCGGCAAGTGGTCGATGGAAGTCGGGGCTTGCAGGGTGCTTCCTCAAAGGCTCGTGCCCCGGTCCCTGCTTGTCGTCCGCTGGCGGTGGCGCCTCACAGCGCGGCCCGGCTCTCGGGACCCCCGCCCCTCCCGAACTGGTTGCAAATGTGACAGCTGAGCAAAGCTTCGGCGTTAGAAGTGAGACGTTCGCAGCTGGCTGGTCACAGCAGAGCGGTCAAGCTGCCAGCCAGCCACCTGCAGCTGCCTCGGCACACGCGTTTCTTATTTTAGTAATAGCTACAGATTAAGTGTGTTGGGTCCAGACTGCGTGTACTGGCACAGGGATTGGTACAAAGGTACCATGAGGTACCGTGGGATCTTTGAGCTTAAAGTCTATTCAATTACAAAGGTTTTAAGACTTCCAGTCACTGGAAAGTGAAGCAGGAGAGGGTCCTTGCTGGTTTCCCTTCCTTGCACACCCTGCGGGATGAGGCAGTGTTCTCTTTTTTATCTACAAGTTGCACACATCCAGTCAACACCCTTCAGCAAAGCTCTTTACAACCTCTTTGCCCTGCTGTCCTGAGTAATTCAGTATGACTGGGTGTGATGCCCAGGCTTTATGCAGCAGACAGATGTTTGAGTGCTTTCTGTTTTGAATGTCCCGGTGAAGAAGACTTGAATCGGGCTTCCAGTAAGCCTTGAAGCTTCAAACTCCAGAAGATATTCCTTGAGAATTTTGTCACTGAGGCTCTTCCCATGTAAGTGTTCAGGTGAAATAAGACCATTACAATCGTCTGCACTACAAAGGCTGTTCACTTGGTGACTTCTCCACAGGCTTCAGTATAACAGAGCTACCAAAGTTTGTCCTTTAGATATGTACCACATCTCCCACCATTTACCACTCAATAATAAATTAACATTTTGTTCAGAAGCAGCGAGTAGTGGTGAGAATGGGTCCTGTGGAAGTGGCAAGCCTATGGTGGAGAACACTGAGAATGGAGAAAACACAAATGCTTTCTGTCCCTGCCTGACACCATATCTTCTCTTTATTCGTCATGGAATGGATGGGATGCTGAGTAGCAAGAAAGGAGCCCCTGAGATGCACTGTGCATGCAGAAGCTCAGCACTGTCATGCCTATGAGGAGTTGGAGGCTATCAGCGATACCTGCAAACCCCAGAAAATCCATGCCTGATGCTGTGCTGCTCAGCATCAAGTTAGAGAATATTTAAACAAACTGTACATGTGTACAGGTGCTGGCCAGTGCCATTGTGAGACCACTTCCATTATCTTTGAAGGCAGGTTCCTGAGGACTGGAAAAAGCAAATGGCATTCCTATCTTCGGGAAGAGCAAGCAGGAGAGTGCGGAGAACTACAGACCAGTCAGCCTCACCTTAGCGCCAGGAAATGTGATGGAGCAAATTATCTTGGAAAATATATCGTAACACATGAAAGACAAGAAGCTGACTGGAAGTAGTCATAGTGAATTTACCAAGGCAAAATCATGCTCAGCTAACTTCTAGTTTGGTAGATGGGATGTGAGCAATGTGAGCGATTGATGTTGTTTATTTTGACTTTAGCAAGGCTTTTGACAGACTCCCATAACATCTTCATAGATAAGCTGTTGAAGTGTGGACTAGGTAAAAGAACAGTGAAGTGGACTGAACACTGACCGAACTTCAGAGGGTTGTGATCAGTGACACAAAGGCCAGCTGGAGGTTGGTCACTTACGGTTTACCAAGTTAATTGTATATGGCATTGAAAACATCCCTTTTTACCCATACTCAGTTTACTTCTAATTTAAATAAGAACAACTCCTCCAGCTCCTTGGTACTAAAGAAGCCAATCAGCAATAACTTCTGAGCGCCAGACACACCTCTAGGGTGGATGTTTAGTGAGATTGTCATTGTTTATCAACAGAAACAAATAGCCTGATGGTCACAACAGGTGCACGGCTGACAGCTGAAGTACATGCTGACTTGTGTGCTATGGTTCCCAGTAAACTCTATAGCCTCGTACAGCTCGGTATAGACAGCCTGTAACAGAGTTAACTGTGTGTTTAAGGGGTGTGGTGAGCAGTAGAGTAAGTGTTGCTCCCACAAGTGTTTAAGTGCTCCCACAAACTGTGTGTCACAACTTCATAGCAAAACTTCACATCTGGAAAGCACAACATGCTGCAGGATATGTGACAAAGCTGTTTCGCTGTTAAGGAAAAGCAGTATTTTTGGGAAAGAACCTTGTTTTCTTACAAGAAATTAAAATCATTTTTATTTTTCTGTTTGAATTTTGACCTTGTCAACTTTGAAAAGCATTTGCCAATAGCTGGATCAAGAGACTTAACTCAGCAAACCTTGCAAATGCAAGCAGATTTCTTTTGGCTGTGGAGATAAGGGAGTTCTTCTGAAATATCACTGGTACTGCAGCATCTACGCTGTGCCTTTTGCTGGCCTTGATAGTCACCAGAAATGGAATGAGTGGGACTGACACCTCTGACCTACATAGCTGTTCCGAGCTGACTTCAGCCATGTGCATGATGATCACTTGTTCTAAAGAGGAGAGAGTCATGCCAGAGATATTTTCATTAAATTCAAAGGTCTTAAGTTATCCTACTAATCAGTATCTGAGCTCCAGGCCTACACTGAGTTCAGTAGGTCAGCCTTTCATTCAGGGCATAGTTTCCTTATGTGAGTAAGTGTCAGTATCCATACCTTTTGATTTTGGCAGGTTTAAAATGCTTATTATAAGTAGTCATAACAATCAATAATTAATGAGACTCTGGCCTTCCTTGGCTTATGAATTTAGAGCCTGTATATGCTGACAAATAAAATGAACCAAGCCCATTCATTGTACTTGCAAGAATGCAATTGTAACATCTGTTCAGATGCCCCAGGGGTTTTACTCGTACCACATACTAGAAACAGTCTGATGCCTAAACTGTACTCAGACTACACTACTGGCAGAGTGCTGGAAGTACTAGCTGCCCTAGTTGTCCAGGGGAGTTTGATACAAATTAAAAGAGCATGGACCATTGCATGGTGGAGCATGTATGGCCATGCACTGGTCCAGTTTGTTGTACTAAAGGGCTTTATTTTTTTCAAAAAAAGTCTGCATACTATCTTGTATACTATCCACTGTGAACTGATACTTCTGTAAATCACATCTAACACCCACATACTGCAAAAGAAAATAAGATTATTTCCATGGAAATTTTCAGCCATCTCCCAGGATTGAAGACAGATTCTGTTGCTGCTGTAGAGCTCCATATACAGAACCATCCTCCCTTCAGTGGTGCTGACTGGCAGTATGAGAGGAAATGAGCATAAGCTGAAAAACAGAAAATTCCATTTGAACATTAAAAAAAAACAAAACACTTTTATTGCTGTGAGGGTGATGGAACATTGGGATAGTTTGCCCCAACAGGTTATGGAGCTTCTCTGACCTTGGAGAGTCTCAAAATCCAACTGCACATGGTGGTGGATAACCTGCCTTAGCTGAACCTGCCTGAGCAGGAGTTGGACCAGATGATCTTGAGAGGTCCCTGCTGACCTCAGCCACTCTGTGATGCTGTGGTATTGTACACACTGAGGGAACAGGGCTTGGTCAGCCTTAAGAAGAGAAAGCTCTGGGGAGACCTCACTGCAGCATCCCAATATTTAAACTGAGATTATATACAGGAGGAAAATCAACTTTGTACATGGGTAGATAGGGATAGGACAAGGGGGAATGGCTTTGAACTAAAAGAGAGGAGATTTAGATGAGATATCAGGAAGAAGTGCTTCACTGAAAGGGTCGTGAGATGCTGTAACAGAATGCCCAGAGAGGTTGTGGATGCTCCATTCCTGGTGATGTTCAAGGCCAGGTTGGGTAGGGCCCTGGGCAGCCTGAGCTGGTGCCTGATTTAGTGGCTGGCAGCCCTGCCATGGAAAGGGGGTTGGAACTAGATGATTTTTGACGTCCCTTCCAACCCAAGCCATTCTATGATTGCCATGTAAGATCTCAAGGGGCTTTAAAAATTCTTGTAATTAAATACTTTTTTAGGTGGTCATAGCCGTCACTAAAGCTCTGTTACATTAAGAGAAAGGCAGGGAAAGACGAATTCAAGGATGAAGTAGAATCATGCAGTTTACACATCTAAACTCTGATTATGGTCTCACATTGGCATTCTAGCAGTGAAATTACTGACTTGAGTGGATTTGTCTCTACTTAATACCACTACTGGGTGAAATATATCAGAGACAAGTGGCAGTACTGCAGCCTACACTGATTTGGCATATAAACTGACTTCAGACAGCAAATACAATGGACTCATTCTCGTTATTATCGTTGGGATTTGTTACCACCAAAACATGCTGAAACTTGGCCATGAGTTGCACGTCCTTACGGCTGAAATCATGCAGAGGGTCATTGTTAGGATCGGTACTGAAACTGGAAAGTTCTTTACTCTCATTTCAGGGTATGTTCAGCCTGGCAGAACTCCACATTGTGTTAACTGTTTGAGCTCCTTCTTCACCCACATGAGGTTTTGTCTCTATGTTTTATACACACTGCCTGCAGTCCCACAGAGTCACTTCATCAGCTTCTTCCTAGCAGCAGCCAGTGTGGTTATCCACAGTGCCACAAACATCAGTAAGGAAAGGGCTCTCTGACAGTGAACTCTACCTATTCTTCTTTCTTATAACTCCGAAGAAGTTCCTTGGTGCCTTGGCTCCTTGGACTTGAAAGGGATGGGTATTTCTAGGTCCTCTTCTACATTTTCCTCTTTTACAATCTAGTTTTGGTTCTGGAATCCCATGCCTGACCTTGTTTTTGCATCTGTTACCCTCTAAAATTATAGGACAGCTTGGCTATGTAGTCTCCCCATCCCAGAGTAGTAGGATGGAGGCCTTTTGTCTGGTCTAGACCTAAGCTGATTTACCAGGGTTTTCCGGAAGATACTAGGCCATGTTCTCTTAACAGCAAGTTAAGCTAGGTAGAAAAACCGCCTCAGTAAATAACATTGTATTTTCAAATAAATGAATCAAAGTTATCGTGTAGAAGGATTTGGGCTGAGAAGAGCTCAGCAAAACATGAATTTCTTGTGTTGCCTGCATAGCAGCTGGAGGCTTCTTGTCAGCAAATGACCCTCTGTCATGATAGTGCATGAGAATTTCACTGCGACAAGCCAGACTCTGCTGGGTCTGGCAATACCCCTCTCTCAGTGTTTGTATTCAAACTTTAATGTAAGCTTGAAACTGAGCTTCGTCCGTCATTTTTAGCCCAAGACTTCCCAAGAATCCAATGTCAATTCAACCTGCTCGTGCGAAGTGAGGGTAATTCGAGAAGCACTTTTACATAAGGGTTTTCGTCTTGCAAGCATCTGATTTTACAGTTTACACTACTGAAGTCAGCACAAATGCTAGCACTGATGTTTGGCTTGGCCTGGATTTTTTAATTATTTTGTGTGTGTGTGTGTTTTGTGGTTTTGTTTTTGTCATTTGTTTCTTTGTTTTTAGTTTTAAATTATTACTGTAGCTGTATCAACATGCTGCTTCCCTTATGTTCATCTCCATCTTGCTCCAGGTTTTTCCAGCTTTTTCCTGGAGTTTGTGTTGCTCAGGATCGAGGTGGTTAACACAGATGCTGTTCTGCACTGAAAATTAAAAAACAGTTCTCTTATGCTTCACGCCATGGGTTTGGTCAGCCTCTTGGGAGTAAGACAAACTAATGTCCTGAAAGTCCATTTCCTGCTTATCGAGAAGGGTCAGAACATTGTCTCTTTTAACCCTGGTAAATGTTTGCTTTGGTTTGGTGCCCAAAGCCTGTTTCAATAAGCACGCTGCCATTTCTCTATGAGATAAGTGAGAGGCACATAATTCATAAAAAGCAGTCTATTGGCAAATAGTATTTTTTTTATCTTCTGAGCTTTCCTTGATATTTTTGTGTTGGGTGGAAATCTTGCTGCAAATTTTGAACAGAAGAAAATGTTTCTGAACTGTGAACATCTGGTAATGCCTAACTCTTGATCCCGATTTCATCTTTATTTAAAGAAAATCTTTGAGACTTTACTGCCCAACTGCACCACCTACAGGCAAAACAAAACACAGCAAAAAAAGCCACCATAGAGTGTTTGAACTGTATTAAGCACTGTCTTTTAATCACTACAAAAAATGAAAGCAGATTTAGTTTTTTCTGAACTAGATGTATTCTTATGTCTTTTGAACTTAACATTACATCCCCCAAAACTTTAAATATCTTGTATGCTTTGTCCAGGAAGTTTTGCTTTTGCAGAATATGTCACAATTTGCCTCTTAACGCGGGGAAATAGAGGACATGTCTGGCTTAGACCCTGATTGTGCTTCAAGAATTTAATGTGATGTAGATAAAAGCTGCTGCATTCATCAACTGTCACATGCTATTTCATTAGCACACCTACATAGGGATTATGATAAACATCAACTATGCTGTCATTGCTATGCCTTACTTACCCATAATTCCTCACCGACTAATAGTAAAGATATTCTTAAAGTGACCTAGAAAATGCTGCCTCTCTCCCACAGCAAATAAAACCGTGCTAAATATTCTCAAATATCATTATGATAAAAAGGGAAGGGAGAATTTAATGCATGAGCTTGTAAAATATGCAGCAGTTTTGCAAGGCTGTTTGAAAAGTGACGATGATTAGCATGTGAGGCCACATTAGATGTGTGTCTGCAGTTGTTGGTTTGTATCCAGTATGCTGCTGTGTGTCCATCACCCTTCAGTAATCGAATAGGACAAGCGTGTTGTGAAACTCATGGATTAAACCCCACTGATTGCACTCCTCCTTTTTAGGACGAAAATGGATCCTCTTTACCTGTTTGTTCTCTTGTTCCTGTAGACAAATATGTTTAAAAGTCTATTCACCAGTGATAAACTATATTGAAATAGCCCTTATAACTGATAGATAGATATATACATTCTGAGAATAAAATGCAAATAAATGTAAATGATTTTGTTCTTGGAGGAGAACGAGGGGCTAAATTCAAGATCACATCTTTGCTTGAATTTCACTGTTGTGTACAATACCTTTGCTGGGAAGCTCTCTGGAACAAGAGCTTTATTTGTCCCAGTGAGCATACAGCATTCAGAGTCAATGAGGCACCAGTTCTGACCAAAACCTTTTTGCATTAATATAATTAATTCTTCTGGAAAATTCTGCATATTTTCAGTCTGTTACTCCATGTCTTTGCTCAGCAATTCATCTGTTATTTTGCACATTGATTTTTGCTTACCTGTCTCTGCCTTCGTCCCAAGCTGCTATGCAGCAGTGCCATTTCTTGAACTGTGCTGTTGCCCATATTTCAACAAAGGCAGAAGACACTACCATATGTGGTTCACAGAGTGCTTTGGGATCCTTCAGGATGAGAGGTGTGATATAAACATAAGATACCGTTCATTCCATTTTTACCCAGCTCACACAGTGCTAATAAGTTTTGCTTTCATCTGGAGCCCCCCTGACTAAATTGTGAAACATCTCAGTGACACCATGAACATTTGCTGCTGGCGGACTCATAATCACTACTCTGTTAGCTCCACTTTACACAAAGATGGCTATTCTCCAGGAACACAATTGACTTTCCTGCTACCAAATGCCTCTTTATTTTTATCATCCTCAATACCTTCTCTTACAATTTCCCTCGAGATTCCTCATTCAGGTCCCATTTCCCATTTGACGCCTCAGTTCACCTGTGGTACATGGTAACGTCTGTGCTGATCCTGTATCCTGAGTTAAAAGAACCTGTGTAAGGGTATCTCTTTGTCCCGTGTGTGTCTCTCTTCCTTCCACTGCGTTTGAATGGCAAAGGCTCTTCCCCTTTAGACAGAGCCTAAAGGAGGCCAATAATCAACTTCTCCAGGCTACCTAAGCAGCAGCTCATTGTCTCCTTGGAGGAAAAAATGCAAAACACAATTGCTTTTCTGAGCCCTTCTGCCCGACTCTGTGGGAAAGGGAATAATTAGCTTCATTAAGCTCTGGAAAGCCAGCAGACTTGCATTCCCCGCAGTCCCCTCGCTTGACCCTGCTGTATTAGGGCTGCAGCCAGTCCCTCAGTAAAAACGGCTGAACATTCGAGTTGCTGCCAGTTCTGCCCACATCACTGCTCCTTGTGCTGCTGTGGCACTGCCCTGGGCTGCACAACCGGCTCATGACAAATGCAGCACATGGGGGGCCCTTTTCTCCCCCCTTTTTCACTCCTCATTAGTTTAGCTCAATTATTTTTGCTCCCATCTTTCCGGAGCTTTTTTTTTAAATACAACTGCAAGCTGCTTCTCATCTTTTCACTCTGACACACTGCTGTCAGGTGGTAGTACATCTCTTGCCAGAGCAAGAACTTGCCATGAAAATCAGTGAGCTGCAATGTCCCTTTGGGGCCAGGCAAACAAGTCCTTTGGAATTTGTTAAATGAGATATGTGGGGCTACACTAGCTTGTGGGAAAAAGGATAGGGATAAATAAAAGGGCTGTAAACATTTGATTTCCTGATCACTGAAATGGATCTATTCCTGAATCACTGTGTCCAGTGCCAAATTCGGTAAAAAAGGACATCTTTTTTTACTCCTCATTACTTTCCTAAACCTACATTTGGGCTATTGAACACCAGACTGGGATATTCTGTGCTACAGACTCCATAGTAAAGAGTCTACCTTCCCTCACTTGCATAAGAATAAACTGGGACTAAATCCATAGAAATCACTGGTGGTGTCATGTTAGACTCCTGCATATGATGAAAAAAAGTCCTTGTTTTTCTTTTTCCACAATTCAATACAGAGCTCAGATATACGGAACCATTATGATATCTAAAATCCACATGATATTTAAAATCCATTTGATATTTAATCAGAACGGAAGTGTGGCACGTGATGATCATGGGCATATATCTGAACTGAGCTTTAGGAAACAAACAAATCATACTGATAAAGAACAGCTGTATTCTTACATCATAAACCACAAGGACAAATAATTAATTTGCCTTCATTAATTTTCCTGTTTTTTTTTTCCTGGCAAAAAGTCAGTAAAGGCTTAGTTTACAGATCTGACTGTCATGACAAGAGTGGATGTTTGAAAAGATTGTATCAATTACTGGGTCATCAGGCATTAGTATAAAAGTCAATTTCTGCTTCCCCCTTTCCCTCCAATCTCCCTTTATAGTTTCCCAGGAAGCTGGGAAAAAGACTGTGATAAAATGTTGGTGATCATTTTCTTCCTTAATAGAGAGGAACTGGAAACTGTTTTTGAATCTCAGCTGTGCAGGGCTGCACAGAGCTGTGAGTCAAAAGTGGGGGAGCAAGGGGACAGTGTTGGTTTCCTCCTGAATGACAGTAATGTGGGGGCACAGAGCAGAGAAAACACCACAACACACGCAATGCTCTGATGCATTTTATTATATTCCTCTGATGCTGAGTTTAAATGTGTCTTTGGAAGAACAGAAGGATCGTAGACATACACAGAATATACATCACAACTATACATCCAACTATACATATGAAACTATACATCACAAACACTGCTCTTGCTACAAGTCTGCAGATTGAGGAAATAATTAGGAACCAGTAAATATAAAAAAGACTGAGTGGGACTCCAGTTCCTGGGAGATATGAAGTAAACCTCAGCTGGTATTAGGCCTTGTATTTATAGTTGAGCGAGTGCCTTTGAATGAGTGAAATCCTATTTCAGTGGCAGGCAGATCAGAACAAACAACTTGGCGTTGTCTCTTTGTGACAAAGCAATCTTGACAAGTATATATGGCTGGTACTTAAAAATTCCCATTGCGTCGTTGAAACACTTCCAGACATCACTTAATCAGGTGAAGGAGATCTTAGCTCATTCCTTGTACTCCTTCAGGTTTGCCAATTATAGCTTGCCTAGATTTTAATCTCCTATTTCTCTTCAATTCTTGTGAATTTTTGCAGCTGAACTGTGGGATCAGAACCAGCATTTCTGGCATGCACAGTGCGTACTCTCTCCCTGCTGGCAGCAGGGCTGAGCACTGTGAGCCCTCCAGCCAGGCTGGGTCAAAGCCTGGTGTTTTGGTTAGGGTTGGCTGGGAGGACTGAGGGGCAGGTATACATGGCTCTGTGTCACTCTGTTACATGGCACAGGTGTCCTGCAGGCACGTGGCACCATGTACCCAGCAGTGCTCCTAGAAGTGCCTGCTCCCCTACAAAATCCGTGCACGAGGTGATTTGGGAAAGCAATCTATAAACAGTTTATAATTTCAACTTTATACTCAGGACTCCTTATGCATAAGCACTGGTTGAACTGGAGCCCATTTAAGATATCTGCTGCCAATTTTCTCCCAGGACTGGAATCTCAGTCACTGGAAACACCAGGCTGTCCTGACAGGGAGGTTCCAAGCTGCTTTCTTCCAGGCAACAAGCTGGCTCCTTCTCCAGGACAGCTTTGTCAGGGAGTACTTGTTGAGCATGCAAACCATCTGCTGGGAGGCCTTGTACTGAATAAAACAGGCACAGTTCCATTTTGGTCACTCAGTTTAACACCCTCAGTTCAGAGGGCTGGTATTAGAGCTGGCCCAACAGACTCTGACAAGACAGACTGGTGAAGATTTGGAATGCTATTTTCTGACTCACTCATCTTTTGTGCTGTGTCTCTTAAAGGAGTTGCAGCAATGCTGAAAATCCTGCAGTGAAGCCTCCTGAATGGCTGAGGGAGTGTGTCCCACATTTGTGAATGACACACTGCACTACTTTGTGTTCCTGAAGAGGTGACCTTCAGGAGAAGTGGGGATGTGAGGGAAATGCTGCTTCCAGCACCTACACAGGTGGATGGGGATATCAAAGAGAAGG
The DNA here is from genome assembly GCA_028571105.1 of Tragopan temminckii. Taxonomy (NCBI): domain Eukaryota; kingdom Metazoa; phylum Chordata; class Aves; order Galliformes; family Phasianidae; genus Tragopan; species Tragopan temminckii. Next base: position 7,402,168 of record JAOWBP010002052.1, on the reverse strand, counting down.
CTCAGATCTTCACAAAACACCTTGGCATGGAGCTGAGCAACCTGCTGGAGCAGGAGGGTTGGACAAGAGGGCCTCCTGAGGCCCCTTCCCATCTCAACTACTTCGTATTTCTGCTATACAGGCACATGAACCTCACACTTTGACGGGCAAGACGTAGAAGAGATCTTTAAGCTGCACAGACGACCCGTGGAGCTAAGAGCATATGGGAATGAATGACTTATCCTTCTTTTTCTTCCCCAATTAAGGAAATCTGTTAGCATCACAGCCCTATAGATGCTGTGCCTTAATTTATTTTGTGTGCCAGAGAAGCCTGCAGAGGGCGGCTTTACTCTTGTATCAGTCCTCAGCTGCTTGCTTTGTGTCTTTAGCACTGCACAAAGCACCCCCCACTTCTTTCTTTCTCACAACAGAAAACAACAATTTATATCGTGTAATTTTTCTATTCCTATTTTTCTAGCCTGTTTGAAACAAAGGAAGTCAGGCAATCTACTGTAATCTATCTGGCTAGATAACGTACAGTTCATTTGCATGGCATGTGATTACAAGGTTCTGGAAGACACTAATTAGGAAGTAAATCTGGGGAGAGAATAGGGATTAGGAAGTATCCATCAGTCAGATGCCTGTCAGCCTGCAGAATAATAATAATTAATCATAATTAACAATACATTCTGTGTCAGTGGTGTATCTTATCTGAGGACTCTACAGGCATTTTGTATTTAATCTGCGCAGCTACTTCTGATGGGAATAGACATGATAAAATATTTAGAACTAAATTTGCAAATGGCTTTTCTGAGATGAGATTCCTAAAGCAGATGTACACAAGCACCACAATGAAGCACCTGATTTTCAGATGTGCTCAGCACTTGCAAGCCCCTGAGTTTGTGTGCTAGTACTAACTCCGATGTCTTTTAGCACAGAAAATGTGAGTAGTGCCTGTGTCTCAGTGGAGTGCATTTCAAGTAACAGCCAGGATGTGCTGGGAAATGTAAGTCTGACCCCACGGACATGGCTGGGTTTACTTTATATCTGTACTTTGCATGAAGTTTGCTGGGGAAGAGCACACGTGCAGAACCAAGTCCTTATGCATAAGCTGTGCATGGACTGTAGATGTGCACAGCCAAGCATGCTGCAGGTCAGCTCAGCTACAAGCAGAACAGTTCTAGCTCCTCCAAAGTGTGGTGTAAATGCATCTGGGACGCTGACAGCAATGATGAAAAATGTGCAGTTTGCAGGACTCGGTGTGCTTACTTCTGCTAAAACAGCTCTCAAAGCATTGTATGTACATCGTCCAAAGTACTAAGAAGCTTTTCCGGTAAACAAAACACCGAGTGGCATGAAAGGTTAAACTTCTGAGTCATAACCAAAACAACCAAAATGAGAAAAAGAATCCATTGCTTTTGTGAAATGCTCTTTGTTTTATATCTACTTTTGTGTGTGTGTGTGTGTGTGTGTGTGTGTGTTTTCCTCTTCAGATAGGATCTCAGCATATACAGTGCTAGTTTTAGTAGAATCAGGAAATAATTCCAGATTCTCGAGTTTATTTGTATAATGCCCTGTCCTCCCCACACACAACTAATTTCTGCCCTTTTCTTACTCAACAATCCAGAAATCGGAAGTGTTACACCCTTAAAGCTCAGCCCTTCCATAGGTGCTCAGTGGAGAGGTACATGCCAGTCCAGAGAAAAGAAAAGTGTTTGTTTTCTCCAGCTAATAGCATCGTTAGTCATTTAATTAGATGTTATCCCACTCCCTGCAGACCTGGCAATTTTTTCTGCTAACACAAGTTAACTGAGCGAAAGGAAATAAACCTGTGCCACAAATGTCTCTTTCTAGCTCCCAGGGCATATAGCCTTTCTTGGACTGTGTTCAGCCTTTTCTTTCTCCCTTTTAATTTTTCACAGTTGTAACAAAGAACTGGTGTACTCTGTAGGGAGGGAAGCCTAAATTCTGCCACGTGATCTCCTAGGTTTGTAGCACAATGGTAGAAATACTCCAAGTTCTGTAACGAATGCAGATTAGTTGGAAAATCCCTCTTTAGAATTGATTCAAGAAGGAGAAAATGCATCCAGTGTTGCAGCTTTCGTAATACTTCTTTGAGATAAAAAAATTCTTCTTTTTTTCTCAAGTTTTCAATTTCTGCTATGCTGCAGTGTTTTTGAAGGAGAATAATATAAACCTCTAGAAAGTGATGAGTATAGGACAAAAGGCCAGAAGTTCTGGCAGTGGACCAAGCAATAGATTATAGATCCATAATGTCCCTTTTGACTCTCAGAGCTACCACAGCTTTGTAAGAAAACGGGCAAGCCGCACAATACACCAGCTATTGTTCCAAGTTGCCTGGGAATAAAGGCCAAGTGTTCTATCCTGGTGACAGTGTGGCCACTAAAGTCAGTAACAATCACTGCCTGGGGGCCCAAGGCATTTTCTCAATCTTTAAAGATAAAATTCTGTCATTTGTTCCCTGCAACACATAAAAACCTTCTTTATGGATGTGGTGATGAGGCTGCAGCAGTTTCTGGGGTTTCTGGGAGCCCGCTGAGACCTTTCTCCAATGCTCAGCTAGAGGGATGTAGTCTGGAGTCCTGCAGAAATCTTTCTTTGGCTCTTTTGCAAAAGGGTCTTTTATTTCCACAGTAGTTACGGTCTTGTCCAGTTCCCAGTGATGCAGCCTCAACCCTCATGACTAAATCCACTTGAACTACAGTCATCTCTGTGCTTGCAGAGAACGTTATCACTTGGGGCAGGAAGCGAAAGTTCATCCCTTAGGAAAGAGCTCGCTGTGATTTTGCAAGGCACAGCAGTAACCTGGTAACCGACATATCCATTCCTGCTACATTTTCTAGGTCAGCATGATTCATTCTTAAGGGAGCAAGTTTAACTGGGCAAGATGGGAGGACTGTAACCACCATCCCTGGCTGGCACAGTGCAAGGAGAGGTCACTATGTAGGTCAGGGCGATTCAGGTCCTGTGCCCTCCCCATCCTCTCGGGGTGCTGTACATCCCTGCTTAGCTACTGAGGGCAAGGCCAACAATGATTCTGATCACATATGTCACAATACATGATCCCACTGACCTGCATCTGAGTGGGAAGACCCTGCTCAAATGAGAGGCAGACCTCAAAGCGAGGCACCTAGAAGAGCAGCAGTGGAGTGGGGCATGAGCAGAAATCCATGAGCATGGAAATACTAAGGCTTTTCCCACCAGACACATACAAGGAGTGACACACATACAAAACTAATGTCCTTTCCTCTTCATATGTTATAAACAACAGCATCAGCAGTTGGCGCGTGGCTCCCTTTTATCCAGCACTGTATAAAATGCATATTTGACTGCGCTGCACTTTTCCTTGTTATCTCTGAAGGTGCTGTGGGACAGAGCCTTGGCTGTTATCAAACCTGATGCTCTTGATCCATAAAGCTATAAACTATGCTGGCAGGGGTTACAGACTGCAGTGATTTCGGCTGAGAACCAACTGGGTATGACATACTGATAAATTTTGGCCTTGATGCAGCAGTTTGTGGGCACAAAGCATCTCTCAGCAGGAATAAACCGTGCAATGCACAGAACACATCTTCATCAATTACAGGGAGTACTCATTAGCCCGTGGTTTTAACCAATTAGGAAAATCTTTTCTCCTGTGATGGATTTCTTCTTTGACCTTTGGCAAGATCCTCCACTTCCTCGTGCCTCAGTTTCCACACAGGGGGAAAGATATTCCTTTACCTTGCAGAGATGCTGAGCAGATTAATTAGGGCCCAGGTGCACTTTTAGGCTCTTGGGATGAAAAGTGCAGTGTATGTGTTTACTTTTAAAATTGCATTTCATTATCTTTCTGAAAAAGACATCCTGTGGACCATTGCCAGTGTGGGCAGGGGAGTTCTTAGCAAACACAGCAAGCCAGAGCTAAGCAGATCTTGTGCACCCCAAGCCCTGTTCTTCCAGGGCCCGCTCACCGCTAGACCAGAATATCTGCAGAATACCTGCTGTCTCTGCCCGCATTTGATTTGGACTAAATATTACTCAGAGCAAATTGTGACAGCTGCTGTTCAAGCACAGAGGGCCTTCTGTTGACGTCAGTGGTTGTATGACAGGCGAATTTGGCTTGCTAGCCTGTTTCAACTGAGTGCATGAGCATATGCATCTCCTGTGTGTAACACTCACTGTTAAAGCAGGTCAGGATTTGTTTTAAATTCCTCAGCCTCTGGGGCTCTCTGATTTCCTACGAAAGAAACCAGATCTTAGCAAAATGTGTCGCCATAGCAAAGGCAGGGGTGCCACCTGCAGTTACAAAACTGTGCTCTGCAAAACTGTGCTTTTCACAGAATTATAGAATCACTAATGCTGGAAAAGTCCACTAAGATCAACCAACCACCAACCCTTCACCACCATGCTTACTAAACCATGTCCCACAGTGCCACATCTACACATTTCTTGGCCACCTCCAGGGACAGTGACTCCACCATCTCCCTGGCAGCCTGTTCCAATGCCTCACCACTCTTCTGAGAAGAAATTTTTCCTAATATTCAACCTGAACCTCCTCTGGTGCAACTTGAGGCCATTCCCTCTCGTCCTATTGCTGTTACCTGGGAGAAGAGGTCAACACCCACCTCACCACAGCTTTCTTTCATGTAGTTGTGGGAAGCAATAAGGCTTCCCCTGAGCCTCCTCTTTTCCAGAATAAACTATCCCAGTTCCCTCAGACACTTCTTGTAAGACTTGTGCTCCAGACCCTTCACCATCTTCACTGCCCAAGAAAATTGCAGCAGTGGCATCGCAGCTTTTCTTGGAGCCTGCTAAATTTGGGCCTGCATTTGGGAAGAGAGGTCCTGACTTCTGCCTGAGCAATGCTCATTGTTTCCCACGCTTCTGCACAAGGTAAGATTAATATAATTATTCTCTCAGCCCACCTGTGCAGCAACCCTAAACAGTGTGGGACAGGGAAAAGCAACTCCAATGTGCAGAGGACAGCAGCCTCCAAAATGCATTTTTAGTTACAAGGAACGTGTGGGGTGAATGGGTAGCTGAGCAACCGCTGAGATGCCACAGAAATCAGAATTTTTCTAGATCTGAGAGATTTAAATCTTTTGATGGAAAAGAAACTGTGACCCACAGTAACAAAGCAAAACACTTTTTTTGGACTGTGCATATAAACCCTTGATTTTGGCAAATAGCAGCTGACTGGGAAGCTGGAAGCCATGAGCCGTGCATGAAGGCTGTAAGCCTTTGTCATTCTGAATGTTGGTTCAAGTAATCTTTCTTTGACAGCTCATTTGCATCTAAGCTATCCCCAAAGAGTCTGAGAGTTTGGAAATAATAGAGATGACATTTGGGTAAGTGTTTAAAAATGCACAGCAGCAGCATGCTCGGAGGCTTGCATTAACAAGCAGCAACGAATCCCGAAAGTGAGCTGTAAAAAAGGAGTTGAGAATCTGTCTGAATGGAGTAAGCTTCACTGGGCATCTGATGACCGTGTAGAAAAGGGTTTGTGCCAGAAGTGGGGAGGTGAGCATTGCTCACAAGCTGACAGTGCCAGAAAATAAACCAGCACCAACGAGGCTTACGGTTAGGATGCAGCATTGAGCACAGCGCACTCCCAACCTCTGCGAAGTGCTCCATTGAGAAAATTGCTTGCAAATCAAGCTGAATGGCAATGAAAGAAAAAAAGAAAAAAAAAAAAAACAACAAGGCAACAGAATGGTTTCAATGAGCCAAAAAAATTATGTGATTTTAAATGTTCCTGTCCTCTAGCACAGGCACGATGCCAGCAAATCTGCTCAAGCAAGCTTTGAGGATTAGGGAGAAGAGATTTTGCTGGTTCCCAGGCAGTCAATGCTATGAGCAGCTCTGCAAATGTTGCTCAGCACCAATAGGGTGCATCCTGACAGGGAAAGAGCAGGGGGCTTCTGGGTCTGGGAGAAAACTGCTTGTGCCAGGATTGGGCATTAAAACTGTATAGGAGAAGGGAGCACTGTAAAACTGAAGTAATGCACAGTTGTGGATTTCAGGAGCATTGAAGTCCATGAATTAGATTTACTGGTTTTTTTTTTGTTGGTTTTTTTTTTCCCCCATGATGTGCAAATATTTTAATTTTTATTTTATTGCTATTTTGATAGGGTGAAATGAATTAAGAATTGAAGAAAAAAAAAAATAAAAAGGCAAAATGAGGGGAGAAATTACCCTGAAGTAAAAAGGACAAATGAGGGCAACACCAGCAGTTCCATACTCAGCACTGTGCCCACAACAGCCCTGCAGAGCTGCTAAGTGGATATGAATCAAAACTGTTCCAGGACCAGCATTTGATGCTCGTTTTGCAAAGCACAATTATCCTCATAAGGATCTGTGACACGTCAGGCTCTTTGAAGGAATAGAAGGACAGAAAAAGTCAGAGTTTTAGCTCTAAAATGGGTATTTTTCTTTCTTTATTTTTTTTCTGAAATATCACAGAAGTGTATTAATTTGATTTTGAAGAATGCATATTAAATTCAGTCTGTCTGCAGATTCATGCCCTGGCCGCGAGCACCAGTGCTGCAGTAGGGTAGAGGATTACATGGCTCTCACAGCCTTGAATCACAGCTCACTCCTCCCAAATTCCTGCCTGCCCCCATCTATTCTATGCAAAACATAGCAGAGACCATAGAGTATTGGAAATGTGTTTTAAAGATCATATATTTTGGCTGTCTATCCTTTTCCTTTTTACACATGCTGAATTTTCTGGTTTTACCTGAGGCCTTTTTGGAGCTTTCTTTGCCTTCTGTGGCATAAAAAGTCAGTGAGTGGTGTAAGCTCCTTTGCCCACTGGTGACATGCTCAGGTGCACACAAAACTCCAAAAACACTCTTATAAATCACCTGCAAAGAAAGATCAAAAGCAATGAGCTGGAGCAGACTGTTCTAATTCATTTCAGTATCAGCTGTAGTGCTGCAGAGCTCACACTGAGCTCCAGGATAGCCTGCCCTATTTCCTTCAGAGCTCTCATCCCAAATAGTGCCTGTGCAGCTGTACTGCTGTCTTCCCGTGAAGGAAGCTTTTGAATTACAGTGGCTATATGTACCTGTGTTATTGCCTGGGAAGACAATTGGCTCACTCAAGACCAGGGGCAGGTGGTAAGCCAGTAGGTAGGCAGCATGGGTGGCTGGGAGTTTGGGCTCAGCATGACTAATAACTAACTTGCAGAAGAACAGAGGTTTTGAAAACTCTTCTGCTTTCTCTTAGCTTGCAACAAAATCTCGAGTTTTTTTGTGGAAAAACTGCCTGTTTTCTCCATCTCCCCGCAAGGCACATTCCCCTTTTCTGAGGTGGGATCTGTGGGGAAAGAGCCAGGTGAGGAACCAGCTGCTCAGACACCTGACTGTGGAAATAGGCTGTAGCACTCCCCTGCTCTTCTGGGTTGGGACACAAGTGAAAATGTGATGAAAGATGCAGATGGAATTTTCATTCCAAAGGGGGGTTTATGTTAAATGAATAAATGTTTATAGAACACCAGTAAGGTCAGCTGCAGAAGCGCTTAATTATTGAGAAATTTTGTACAGAGGCTGTCAAAACTCCAAAAGCCATAGGATTTATCAAGTGGATTTTTTGTGCTCATTCTGAAGAAAAAAACTATTTTCTGTTACCTTTTTTTTTCTTGTACAACTTTTCACCAAAAATTTCAGATATTAAAAAACCCCACAACCCTGAATGAAAATTTTTAAGTCTTTTTTTTTTTTTTTTTTTCCTATTTTCTTCTGAATCCAGCTCCCAAATCATTTCAGAGCCAGCTGTAGTGAGAACACCGGAAAAAAAATTATATGGCAGAGGACCATAGAGTAGATGTGGGTTGGGACATGGGTCCCAATGGGACATGGGTTGGTGGCCATGATGGGATGGGTTGATGGTTGGGCTAGGTGATCTTAGTGGTCTTTTCCAATCTTAATGATCCTGTGGTTCTACATACCTGCTCTTCCCCATAGAAACCACTACTCAGAAGTGCAGATGGAAGCAGCTGGAGGATTTTGTGGCAGTCATTATAGTTTTGTCTTGGAGTGTTGAGCTTGAGAAATATTTCTTTGCAAACCTTGGCTAAGGAATAAGGATGCAGAGAAATGACTCACCAGATCCTAGCCTGCTGAATAAAATCTATTTGAAATGACAACCCATTAAAGAGTAAGGTATTTCTTGAAGAACTTCAGTGTATCACCTCGATCTATAACTCCTGTGATCATTAAAGTTCTTTAAATGCTTTCCATCTTCTCATTGTATCATGTCCTCCAGCTCCTGGATGCTTCCATATGGAAGAAAGCAGGTAACTTGTACACTCTGCTGGATTAACGTGAGAAGCAGGCTCTATCTTCACTTTAAGAGAGTGAGGATGAGTGTGCCTCTTTGGTCCACGTCCTCTCTAAGAAAGGGGTCAGGGGTTTTGCAAAGGAAGGCAACATTCCTCCCCGGAGAGGTGGTGCATTACCCTGTGCTCAGAAACATTCAAAGTCAGGCTGGATCGGGATCTGAGCAACCTGGTGGAGCTGCAGGTGTCCCTGTTTACTGCAGGGAAATTGAACTAGGTGACATTTGAGGGTCCTTTCCAACTCAAATGATTCTATGATTCCCTTGCCTTTTTAACCCTAACATTAATTCCTTCTAGAGCAAGGGCTTCTCACACACAGAGAGGCTACAGCCTGTAAAACACAATAGATGTCACAAAACTACAAACTAAGAGGCTCCAGAAAGACTCCTCACTGCTTTATCATTAAAGTAATTTTTCTGCTTTTTCTAAGTTTTATTCCTTCAGGCTGCTCCATGGCATTTCCAAACCACTCAAGTCATAGGTGTCATCTGGGGAAAACGAAGACGTCTCCAAAGAGCACAGTTCTTCATCTGAGTCCTTCTGTGCTGCTTGCTGTCGCTTCAGACAAGTAGCATTGAGCAATGTGATCTCACCTGTGGTTAGTATGGGAGTTGAGTAACATGAAGAGCCTTATCTGCAGCTGCATCTGCAGTTGCATTTTATTTGATACAGCAACACAGTGTTGAAATGAACCACCTCATTGTTCCCATTTCTGGAACATGACGCTGAAGAGAACCTTGGCACATGGAAAGTAGACTCCCTTTGAAAGAAACAAGACCAAAAGCTCTTCTCCAGCTGTGCATCGAAGAAACCCCAGCTCCTGGACCTGTGGTCCATCCATCAGATAGCTTCAAACCACACCCCTGGGGATGATCAGATGGGATTTGATGTGAAACCAGGTGAATTCAAGCTGCAGATGCTCTTTGTTCAAAAGGCAGAAGGAAAAAATAGCAGCCTAAATTGTCAAATTGAGTCAGACAAATGAGGTCAAACATAACGGCACAGATGACACTCTTCCCTGAGGACATTAGTTGACGTGTGTCAGTCTTGATGACCGACTGTTTCTCTTTCTCTATGACATTTGATAAACAAAAATAAATCAAGAATTTATTGCAAAAAAAATAGATACTGCTAGTACTATTGCTGATACGAAGAGAGGCCTGTGAATATTTCTTCCTTTCTTAGCACTGCATTTCTCTTTACATGTACTTTGCTGACAGTATTATGTCACATCTTTCCTAAATAACTTTTGTGGTGAGTTTTATAAGGTTTTTTTATCCATTCTTCAAGGCTGGAGATAAGATGAATTACTCTATTGTTCTGCAGCTCACACTGAACTCATGATTTAATCATTTGGCTTGGACACATTCTTTGTACATTGGTACTCTGTCTTTCTTCTCTGTATAAATGAAACAGGAATCAAAATTAAAAACAAAAAACAAACAACAACAACAAAAAAAAAACAACAGGAAAACATACACTGAAAGCGTTGGCAGAGAAGGTAAGACCAGACTGTCGCTAACTAGGACTATTGGTATCTTTACAAAAATAATCCTCCATTTCCATCTCAATGTACAGCTGATTTGAATGTCATTAAGAAATTCATTGCTTGGTGTTGGAAAAAAACCCTCATTAATTATAAATAAACAATCAGTTCGTGATTTTTGCAACTATTAGCATAAAATTAGGGCACAGCTAAACCGGCGCAAAGAAAAGCCTCGGGCTTTTGGCTGAGGTCAAACGAGACTGAGTTGCTAGTGAAAGGCACAGAGCTCTAAGTGCTGCATTCAAACCTGCTTCAGGTGGCCAACTTAGATGGTGGAGCTCATTTCCTGAGAGAAGAAAACAATGCTAATACTAATTGCTTTCTGGCTGCCAAGCAAAATTCCATTCTTGGGTTGGGTTTTCCCAGGAACTTCTTTCCATATACATGCTTGTACACATGTGTACTGTTCCTGTTGCACACGGGCAGGAGCACAATGAAGAAGCAGGAGGGATTCGTGATGGGTTTCCATGTGGTGCTGCTTCTTCACCCACGCAAGGCCATTGTCAGACACAGCTGGTGGTCACAGCGACTCTTCTCTTTGTGCAGCTGTTATTAACCTGAGAGATATGTGGATTATTGGAAGATAAACCAGGTGCTTGTGGGCACACAGGGGGGAAGGCAAGTAAAAGGCTGGTCCAGTGGCTGGTGACCCTGCCCACAGCAGGGGGGTTGTAACTAGATGATCTTTGAAGTTCTTTTCAACCCATTCTATGATTCTATGAAAAGAGAAAATGTGAAGCCAGTAGGAAGCAAATCTGTGTGACACATGGCTTGGAGTTTTGTGTTCCTGCAATGTTCTTAACTGACACACTGCCATAGCATGGGGGAAAATAGGCTTCAAACACACTGAAACACCACAGGAACAAGATGGTTTCCTCTCTGTGTTCCTTGAGGGTCTTCAGCTTACCTAGCTGCTGTTCGTTGCTAGGATTGAAGTGATAATTAAAAGTTTAGAATATGGATGTTACGATTATCCTTGTGTGAGTGAGAAAAATACCTCAGGCCAAGGTGGCTTCCCCAGAGATGTTCTTGCTCAGTTATCTAAAAGATGTTGCAGTTGACAGTGCCTATATTTAATTACAGCTTGAATATCATGCTAATGGAATACTGTTCTTCTCTTGCCCTCAGACATGTAGGTGTCAAGCTCCTTCTGCTGCTCTTTTTGAAGTCCCCAGCGGAGATGCTCAGGAGCTGGCTCTTCTAGGCACTGCTGGTGCTACATCAGGAAGATTTCCAGGATGCTCTCAATGGTTTACTCAGTGCCAGGTGCACCAAACTGCATGTGAGCCCTCAGCGCGCCAGGAAGGGCGTCATCCAAGGAGCACAGCAGGAGGCTGACTCCCTGCCCTTTCTGTTTTTCTCTTCTTTCAAAGCCATCTGCTTCTCCGACCTATTTCAGAACATGGAAATTCACAAGTGAGGTGAAATGTCCCATCGGCCGGTAGCCTGTGAAGTAGAATCACGTGCTAATTTGGAATTCCAAGTGGTCAGCACAGACCAAGAGGGCTTTCTCAGCACACGTTAGCTTTAACAGACACTGAAAACAGCCACACTGAGATTTGGCAATGGCACTGGGAAATGACAGGTAGCTTTTGGGGGGGGAGGGGGTCAGAAAACAAGGCAACAAAACACCTGATACATGTTTCTGCTTTCCAGAATGTTGCACAGATGCGTCCTTGATAGAAACAGTTGAGGGCAAAACTAAATGATACAGACAGAGTACGGCACCCAGGCTGCTCGCCCAGCAGCACTCAGAAAATGCAAGGCTGTTTGAAAGCGTGTGATCTGTTACAAGGTCCTGCTACCTTGCATGACCCCTGCCAAGTTATGCACTCCTTCAGCTCTACAGGCTGTCATAGCGGGGGCTGACGGCACTAAGCCTGCTGCATCAATCCCTGTAGGATTTATGGCTGTGCAGCGCACAGCACTTCAAGGCGTGCAGTGTGCCACTTTGACAGTATCAGTGACAGAGGCAAGGCTGTGAAGCTCTCTCAAAATCACAGAAATATCCTCCTCATGAGATAATTTTTCCATTGCTTTACAGCGGGATAGAAGAGTGAGATTTAATGCTATATTTTAATGGAAATCGCTTTGCTGTTTCCCGAAAGACAGCACATCCATCACCTCACACGGCTGATTTTTTTTTCTTTCCAGGAGCACCTTGGGGATTCAGCCAATATTAGAAAAAGAGTTTTGATGGTGCAGCCCAACCAGAGGAACTGAGAATGGCAGCTTTGGCCATCAGCACTGGAGGTAGCGTAGGAAGAAAAATAACCTCAGCTTAATGAAATGCACATACCTGCATGCTTGGATACATAGGTATAAGCAAATGCACGTGTTTATCTAAATTTGGTGGTACAGGAAGGATTTGCACAGGTGATAATTTTTAAGATGACAAAATGATACATATTTTTTTTTCTCAGTGTCATTCTTAGAATGCTTTGGTTGAGGTTTAAAAAAACACCCAACGATCACAGTCAGACAGGCAACACAGTAAAATGGATTTTGAATGATGCAAATTGGCACAGCTTTTTGAATAGCATGTGATGCAGGCATAATAATTGTTCCTGCCTGCGTTAAAATTTCACTACTATACAAAACCTACCATGAGCTGCAGCTCTCCTTTCTTTTATGTAGTTCTCTGAGCTTGTTTACTACTTATGGCAAAGTAGTACCAAACATCTTGCTGTCGTGTTGGGTCACAGGACAAATGAACAGCAAACAAATGAGAGAGCAGAAGCAGACCAAAACCAGGAGTCAGTGTATGGATGTCTGATGTTGTACTGACTGAAAATGATTCCAAAAGTCAACATATGCAAGTAGTTAAATGTGGATTCTATTTTCCCTTTGGTCCAGGGCTCTAACTTTCTTAACAGCAAACACTCCCAAGCATGCCATCTGTTGCTGGAGAGTGAGCAGTTTAATGAGGATTAGATTCTTTCCATCTCACTTACTCCTTGACGCCTGCTCCATTTTCTAGGTCATTGTTGTCTCCAAGCAATACAGAATTTCCTTTGTAGCATCAGCAGTAACAGTCATACATATATATATGTATATGTATATACATATATGCATACGTACAAGCACTTGTGTGCACGTGTACTCTGTAGTTCCTTTGCTCTGCCTTTCACCAGTCCATTTATTATTCTGCTCCCTTTGCCCAGCAGAAGAAGCCTGAGTGTTCAGGAGCAGCAGAGGCTACCACGCTCCATCCCTGCCAGCATTATGCTGTGTTGCTGTGTTTGTGCCAAGGTAAAGGCCAGCGAGAGCCATGTCCAGACATGGACAGAGCTGCATTAATCCGTATGTTTGAGGTGAAGGTCCTATTGTGTCTCTGCCACCACAAAATTGTGCCTCAGACATGCTCCTCGTACAGTCCAGCTGGTTTAGCAGTCTGGAAGAACTAGGAACCAGTTGGTTGTAGCAGAATTGATGGCAATGCATGGCTTGGAGGGGTAAGGATGATATTTCATCCTAATTAATAATCACGTAGAGACTTGCACACTAAAATGAGATTTATGAATCACTTCTTTTAGCCCTGAGCAAGTCTGCAGAAAATGTTTTGTTTTTCAGAGGAACAAACACAAGACAACAAGCAAAGCAAACCCACTCACCACGAGCACTTCTGTTTAGGCAGAAATATCCACATTTTGGAGGAGAGCAGGGCATTTTCCAAAGAATGGAAACACCAGAGCAGTAATTACTTGATTCTTGAATGTACCAACCAGGGGAAAGGAATGAGTGTCAGGAGCAGACAGCCAGGGGGAAGAACACATCTCAGTACTTAGCAAGAAAGAGAAGCATACCCAGACAGTGCTGCTGAGGTGGCAGTCCCAACACTGAGCTCACAAATCAGAGGTTTACCTGGTTTCCTTCCACTGCTCCTTTACAGATGAAATCCAAAGTCTGAATACTGGCCTCTGACTTGCTCCTGTCTCTGTGGCAACCTGTGGCACCTGGTGAGAGGATCTCTAAGAAGGAATACCACAACAAAGCTGTTGCAAGGATAAGAACCAAAATTCCAGTCCAGACTGGAGCCTGCTGCAGGCTAAGGAACAACACAGAGAAATAAACGTTTAGAAGGATCAAAAAATTAGCAACTCTCATTTACTGGAAACTATATAGGAAACATCACATTTTCTTCAAATCTTTCTTGTCTGGGGTAGTTTAGCCTCACGTACATTTCTTCTCAAAGCCTCTGTAGATTCAGGAACATCCCTAGCAAAATCCCAGAATCACAGAGAGTTTGTTAGGTCCCTATTTAGCTTCTTCCTCAAAAGGACAGAGAATTATCCCTGCCTTGGGACCATACAGCTCCTGCAAATCCAGCCATCTTCTGCTTCTTTGATCATGAGCTCATCATAGATCCCAGTGCCCGCACATTGGTATCTCGTGGTCTGCTCCCAGTGTTTGGGTTCAAGCATCAAGAGTGCAGAGTGAGAGTGAGCCAGAGGAGATGGACAGGGCAATGGGGAAGAGGGGCAGCAAGAAGATTACAAGTGAACAAATTGGGGTCCACAGAGAGAAGATGATAGTGAAGGCAGAGAATCACACCTTCAGAAACCAGGCAGTGCAGTGTGGGATGCAAGAGGCAGCAAAGCATGCAGCAGCAGCCATAACTCAGGTCTGAGAAGCTTTACACTGGATGCTGTGTGGAAGCTGGAAGTGAAATTTCAATCTGGTGATCATCAGCCATCACTGAATTAGCAGAACAATTTGACTGACAGCTTCCTGTTTAATGATTTGCTATACTTAATGAAAACACCTTTTCCAGTGACTGAAAATTCATGCTTCACAGAATGCATGCCTGTCTGAATGTCTATTTTGAGAGTATAGCAAGCTTGAAGACATCATTCTTACGACAATTTTCTTAAGCTGGACGAAGTTACAAACTAAAATATCCTTTCACCAACATACATCGCTTTCTCCTTTTGAACACGTGTATTCTACTAGAACAGAACACCAACCCAAAGTAAATTTTCACGTGCAAATAGACCTTTTTTGGCAGAAATATATTTCAGTAGAGCTGCAGTGGAAGTAGAACAGGGAGTCTACAATCGTGAGGAAAAACTCCCAAGAGACTGACCATACCCATTTGGGCATGGGTATCTCTTTGTAGGTGCCCAGAAAAGGTGTTGATGTTTCAACAACACTGCTGTAACCCTTCCACAAGTATGGTGGGTAAGAACAGGCACCACTGCTCTGGGAAAAATGTGCATCAGTGAGATGGCAAAGGACTTGAATCCTCACCGGACAATCCAGGGAGACAGCACTTGGCTGAGGATTAGCTGTGGGGGTTCCCTTTGCACCACCAATGCAACATTCTCTGTGGCTGTGACTGATGTTAGGTCACAAAGTTTTGGCAGCCAGGGGTTGCTAATTTGGTGTTTGCATAGCTAAGTGTGGGAAAAGAAGCATATGACATGGTTCCATTTATTATTAAAAACCACAGAAATGTGTGTGATTGCTGGGGAGCTGTGCTTTGTCTTCCTGCCACTTGTTCCATACCCTTGCTGGTTCTGCTTTTCACAGTCACATGTTCCCCTCTAGCTCAGGGACAGGATTTTCAAGATGAGTTACAACTATGCTGCTGATTTTACATTTGGTTGACCGTGCTCATGTTTTGGCATTATGCTTCTTTTTTTTCCATTGCCACAGAGCTTCCTGCCACATAGAAAAAACATCTGCAATAATGGCCTTGTTTGCATGACACGAGGGTTGATTTTGAGGAAAACCCTTCTGATAGGAACACAGAACGAGGGCAAAGTGTCAGTGGTTGAACACTTGGGAACCTATCTCAGACCTAAGATGTCTTTTGCACAACAGTATGCTAGGGCCCCCAGCATAAGAAAGACATAGAAGTGTGGGAGCAGGTCAAGAGGAGGGCCACAGAAGTGATCAGAGGGGTAGGGCATCTCTCCTATGAAGGAAGGCTGAGGGAGCTGGGCTTGTTTAGCTTAAGAGAAGGCTATGGGAAGACCTCACTGTGGACTTCCAGTTCTAAAAGGGAGCTTATCAACAGGAGGGAGTGTGACTTTTTTACGTGACCTGATAATGAGAGAACAAGGAAGAATGGTTTTAAACTAAAAAAGAGGAAATTCATCTTAGATGATGGGAGGCATTTTTTACTTGGGGGGTGGTTAGGCACTGAACATGTTGCTTAGAGAGGCTGTGGGTGCCCCATCCCTGGAGGCATTCAAGGCCAGGTTGGATGGGGCCCTGGGCAGCCTGATCTGGCAGATGGCAGCCTTGCCCATGGCAGGAGGATGGAACTAAATGATCTTCAAAGTTCTTTCCATCCCAAACCGCTATGATTCTATGACTCTCTGAATACATTTCTGTCTCTGTTTCAGAGAGTCTGTTTCCCCTAGCAAGAAATTTTCCCCACTGACCTTCCTTACTAGTCTCTAGTGTCTCCTCCAAGAAGATTGCAATTATTTAAAAGCAAAAACTAAGCAATCTTTTTTTAATTTATTTTACTGGGGAAGATTGGGTCCTCACCTACCTCCTATCAGAGCAGAGGGCTATTTCACCCAGGGAATAGTGGAGTTGTAGTTACGCATTTCAGCCCCAGAAGAGGTTCAAATGCACATCTTCCTCAGGGTAGGAGAGCCCCAGCAACAAGGTGGCTAAGCACCGCTTTCAGTGCACTAAACGTAATGTAGAGAACCTGCTGCTGCCCTTATGAATAACACACGTGTTCTCAGTTTGCCCTGGCACTGAGTGCATCTCCCAGGCAGGCTGGTGCTCCCAGCTCACACTGTGGCTCTCTTGAGAATCTAAGGTGGAAGTCAGCATCAGAAACCACAGCAGAACTGAAGGAGTTTGTAAGAATTCCAGGTCAGGTTGGGGCACCGACAAAGCGTGTTAGGGTGAAGCACTGAGCATGTCAGTGTTTCCTGAGGGCTTGTTTGCTGCTGGGTATGTCTTTTCTGTATTGCCACATTGGAACTCTGGCTTCTGAAGCGAGAGGTGGGTCAGCTTTGGGTAACAGTCTAATTTTTGTGCCTGGTTTACTTCAATCATTGTTACTGTTTGAATGAGAGTCCTCTATTGACTATCTATAGTTCTAAACAAGGAAAACAAATACTGTTTCTTCAGACGAGCTGCCAACGTCTCTATAATTCCCACGGTTGTAGTGCTTTGATTGGAGTTGGGTGCCAGATGCATGGATTCCTCTGACAAACAGCTTTCTGGCAGGAGTGGAAGATCTGGCTCCAGAAAGCCTGTTTGTGTAAAGCGTTGCCATGTTACTGTCTATCGTTACCTGCACTGATTTGCTTTGAAGAAGCAGAGAAGCTAGATACCAGTTAAATAAATAAAAATAGAGATAGGGAACACCTTGAACACACCCAGACAATCCCTTTCCTACCACTAAGTGACCCTGAAAGGGAAGCTTCAGACATTTTTGATCTGGCACCCCAGTAGTAAGGGGAAGGATTCAGTTCTACTGATTTTGTTCTCACACTGCCCAGTGATGGAACCCAATTGTCATTGCTGGCAAAACAGAAAAGTTTTCAGGAACAAGGAAAGGTCAGGGAAGAGTGGGGACGCTCAACCGGGTGACAAAGGAGAGGGTGGAAGTGAAGGCAAAGGAAGTTACCAGCTTTCAGGGGCAGGTTGATTCTCCTGCTTCACTTCTTGCCCTCCCCCAGGCTCCAAACAGCTAGCAAACATTCTCCATTTTAGTTGGCAAGAAATCAGCAAGTGACCCGATGTTAAGATCTGGGAAAGCTGGAATGGTTTGTTTGCTTGACCTTTATCTTTCAGGAACTCTGTGTATGCGTGAGTGCTCTGACTGCTATCTGCTGGCCAGCCGCAGAGACCCCCTGCTCTCAGCAGCCACAGCTCCCCTGGCCTAACCCTGAGGGAGCACCAGACCCTGTTTCCCTGCTCCAGACACCTCTCATCTCAATCCTTCCTTCAGGCAGGGCTCTGAAGGCCCTTTCTTAGCATTGCTCCTGGCACCTCTTCCTAGATCCGACCAACCTTCACAGATAACAAAAGGGCACCGAAACCATGACTGCTTTTACCGCCCACAGAAGAGACAGAAGGGCTCTAAGGGAAATTCAAGAAAGATTTTTGACCAGGCACTGCTGAAGCTAAGATTCGTCAAGTCATAACTTTAACGCTCTGCAGAGCGTTTGTTGTTTAAGACCATATACAGGAAATCTGAGCAGTAAATGTTCTCCATCTTTGATCAATGTGCCAGCGTGCTGCTGTGAAGTGAAACAGCGTAGGCTGGCAGATGAGAATTTTCCCCAGGGGCATTCCGTGGGGAACACAACAGAGCTGACTTAACAAGGAAATAGATCTTAAAATATACGAATGCTGTTGTGTAAATGCTTTTGTAGCACTCGGGGAATAAACCAAAATAATTTAAAAATACCAAAGCCTCTATTCTATATTTCTTTGGCTTTTTAACATCTTCTGCAAATCTTGGAATTAGCAACTACGTGCTAAAGAGCTGTGCTTTCTTGACAGTTGCAACACGAAGCATCTCAGCTTCCTGCCTTTGTAGTCCCTTGCTGACTGAGCTTTCCCTCAAGCTGCAGGATTAAAGCCAGGCAGGTACCAGGGGAGGGCTGGACGTTCCCAGCCACTGTAGCCCAGGTGTAGCTATAGCCAAACCCCCAACTTCCTCACTAATATATAAAATCTGTGTGTACCACAATGGTATATGGTAAAAACGTCTCTCCTAGAATTCAGACTCCCAATCTACTCTTTGCATGGCTGCTTTTGAATGCAGCCCTGCTGCCAGATCCAAGCAACTCACCCAGCTAGTCGGGCCACCTCCAAAGGCAAGTTATTCCAGCGTGGTTACTTGTAGTAGAAACTTGCAACTGCAGCCTTTTAAAATGACCTTGTGCGTGTGTGATGAGATTGCAGAGGCTGCACAGTGACTGTAAAGAGGAAGAACTGAATTTCCTGAGGTAACATTTGCTTGCCAAGATGGGAAGCCTTGGGTAGGAGCTGCCTTGGCTGGAAGTACCTGGTACACACAAAGGTAAGGTGCAAGAAGCACCAGAGGAACCGCTGCGATCAGTCCTTCAGCTCCTAGAAGCATTAAGGACACAAACTCCAGCTGTTCCCAGGAACTATTTATTGTGTTGCTTCTCTTTTTCCCCACTGACATCTATTACAACACTCAATGCTTTTCAGGAGAATCAACAGGACTTTGGCAAAGGAGGCCAGGCTCTTTCTGAAGTAAGCTACATGGCACAGAGAGTTCAAGATTTCCTATTGCTTCCTTTTAATGCTTTTCACAGCTCTTGGCAGCTCACGAGAACTGGGCATGGTACTTCTTACATGAGCATGTAGTGGAACCGCAAACATTGAGCAATGCACACTGCAGCAGCTTCAGATGGTTAAGCAAAACTAATACAGCATGATCAACTAGCTTTTAAACACTTGCAAAGAAAGCTATCTGAACACAATAGAGCTACTCGTATTTTCTTTGCAAATCACTTACTAAAAGCTTCGCTTAGTTTATAGGCAGGACTCAATGGGATGCAGTGTTCAGAACAGCTTACCTGGTACTCAATTCCCAACAGTTAAACAGCATTTAGTTAAAGACACTCATTGCAGAGCAATAGATTCTTTCTCAACTGCAAAAAGCTGCTATCTCCTCCACACTTTCATTTGCCAACACAAACCTGGATTCCAAACAGCCTCAAATACAAACAGTACTTGACAGGCTCTTGCCTGAACCTGCATTCTGGCTCCCCTATTTGATCCTGTGCTTAGATTTGCAAGACGAGGCAGAAAATACCTACAGAGAAGTCACAGGCTCCGCTGGAATTTCACCTATATCATATAACCTGTCAAATCTTACCTTAATTAGAGTTCTATCTACTGGAATTATTTTTATTGGGATGTCTAATTACACAGCAGATCTAATTAGAAGTTGTTTGCCTACTTTAAGTTCGATTTTGTTGAAAGCTTTTAATCACATACCTATATTAACATCAATTTAATTAATTTACAATGCATTTCTGCCAGCTGCCATAGGATGATGGATTAGATGTTAACGTGATTGTATCAGCACTGAACAAAATCCTCAGGAAATGAGGATGCTTCAGTATCATTGTACATTGGTATGAGAGTTGGACAACCTTCTCTGAATATACTTGTATATCTATTCCCTTCCTGTGAACGGCATACAGGAAGAATACAACTTTTTTCTCCTAGAGCTTATCTTTGAAAGCAAATTCAGTAGCACCCACAGGAAAGTTCTCCACAAAGTTAGTTAGTTTTGAAGGCTATTTCACAGTTGGAAGACATCAGTTGTTTTAAAATACACTGCCTAAGCAAAGGAGGCTATTCACACCACTTCCCTTGCTTCCTCAGCATTTCTACACACTTTATCCCCTCTCTCTTAGAACATGACCCACAAAATCCAGCTGACAAACATCAATACTTAATACTTTATTTTCAGTTCAGTAATGCTGCAGAAGGACTTCAGAACGAAACAGCCCTATAACACAAAGTAGATTTTTTAAAGTCCTTTATTAATCTGAATATAAAAAGACAGAAGTCGCCTACAATATAGGACAAAAGCTCTTGCTTCATGAGGAAACAAAATTTTCTTTACAAAGTGAAAAAATAAATACCCTCTTAGAGTAAGGTTTATATGCTAATGCGTCATAAAAAAGTAGAGTTTTAATATTTTGACAAAATGTCTGTGCAAAGAAACAGATGCATAAACACACATTACTGCTACATTAAGGCAATATGAAAAGTATAGTCAGAAAGATTCAGTAAAGTGACAGTGTACTTTTCTAGCTTTGAATAAGCCAGTATTGCACCCAAACATAGTCTCTAGTTCCCTCTGTATCCTGGAGAATATACTAGGAAACTGGAGTCTCAAATGCCCAAACGGGAGGGGGGAGGTGGAGAATAAAAACACTTTAGCAATTAATAACCTAGCCAATAAAGATATTAACCAAAGAAAACACTTAAAATTATGCATGACCAGAATGGTACATGATTGACACTTTAATATCAATCCCCAACAATAAAGCCAACTTCAGGGCAGCTAACTGCAGCAGCTGCAATCACCCTCCAAGCTGGATGTGGATCTTCCCAGGTTTATACTGGGAACACTTTGCCTGAGAATCGCGGATGAAGCCTCTTAACAGTGCTTTCCATAGGGCATCATTATGAACTAAAAGACTCTCCTGATCTACCCTCAGCACTTCAAAATTAACCAACTTGTTCTGCCTTGAAAGCTACACTATCAGGATTTTCTATTTAAGAGAACTGAACACAGCTGCTTCATGAACCCTTTAAACTTTTTTTTTTTTCCAGTGTTCTCCCCCCTTTAAAGCAACTGACTAAAAGCAGAAGCTACAAGCCATGCTAAACTGATATTTGTAAAATCTAGTTTTACTATTAAAATAAATGGAATGACTGAACTAAAAAAAGAATTGGAAGAGTAAAATAAAAGGCTGCATTGCTCTTCTGGGTATAACAATGCATATACCACATTTCTCCAGGGCTCCCTAGCTTTTTGGCAACACTGCCATGCTGCAAACTTACACATAGATTTTCCTTTTCAGTAACATAAATCAGTTAACAGCTTTGCTCTCAAAAGATGTCCCAAACCATCTTGGGCATGCTGAGCGAAGAATATTTATGTTCAAAAATGCAGTATTTTTGCTTTTCATCATGGATTGGTGCCAGAGTGATTGCTTTCTTCACAATCAATGGTTGCAATTTGTATTAGTGCAGTTTAAAGAGGACATGATGGGTTTAAAGTGTGTACGTAGATCATATCACAGTCAGATTGAGAAGACTAGTGTGGGTTGGCAAGTACACATGCTGGACATGCTCTACACGAGATCTGCAAACAGGACAAGACTGCAAAGAAAAAAATAAAGAAATTAGTTTACTTCATATTTTGAACATTTCTACCTTTACTGGAGACTCCATTTACACAACAAACAGTACTTCATGATCTCCGTATTTAAAACGGAACATTTCTGAGAAAGATGCAGCTAATCCTTACTCTCACCACAATAGAACTTGCACAGCTAAAGCTTATCTTTCCTACTCATCTGAACAGAATGTCCTTTGAAACTAGCTCACTCAGAGCTATTTTAAAACTCCGTTTTACTAACATCAGTGTGCACAAATTAATCCAGAACTGCAAGTATTCAGAAAACCAAGCTTCCACATCTTTAACTCACGCTTTAATGGCACTGGACTTACCTGTAACTGGGCAGCACAGGCCTTGCAGCACACTGTATGGCCACAGGGACAAAAGGTTGAATTTATTTCCTCTTCACAACACACCATACAAAGCATGGACTCCTTTAGCTTCCGTAATTTCTCTTGCAGAGCTTTTGTTTGTTGGCAGCTAAGACCCTCACAATTGTCACAGTTCATGCTACTCTCTGAAGATTTCAGAGGGGAACTTGGTGGGGTTTGGTCGCTTCTTGAAACAAGGTCCACAATGCCAGCATTATACAGAGCTCTTCTTGCATGATCATAAACTTCTTTTGAGGTTCTTCTAATGTCAAAGACATATTTTTTCCCAAGATTAATGTTTTCATTCAGGAACAGAGATGCTAGGTGACCCTTTAAGTCTCGACTATATTGCATCATGACAGCACTAGTGACAGTGTCACACCTATAAAACAATAAGACAAATGCAAATTTGTTTCGTTAATAAGCATCTCTAGAATTATTTTTCCTAAAGCTGAAATAACATACTGAAATTAAAACAAAAACTGGTCTGAAATACTGAAGATCTGTGACGTTGTTTGCATAATACTTTTAAAACTATTTTTAAAGTAGAAGAGAATGTGACAGTGAATATCTTTGAAAAGGTACAAAAACCTGGTAAAACAATCAACCTATTGAAAGGAGTTAAGGCAATAAAATATAAACAGCGAACACTTGTTTAATACATAATTCTGCCTGGCACCACCTCCTCACATGGTAATTCCCTGATGCTACATTAAATAATTGTAATTAATAGCCTCCAGCATAACAACCAACACCTCTTTCTCTAAGCAGGCTCTCAAAATGTTTTA
>JAOWBP010002052.1:7368596-7379249 GCA_028571105.1 Tragopan temminckii | reverse complement strand
GTGAAAGTTTGGTTAAAAGCATTACTTGACACTAAATATTTATACACTAGCACTGTAGCACCTGAAATAAATCAGGGTGAATACATTAAATTAATGCAGTTCCATTTGCTAGAGTGCTTCAGCTAGCCTAACCACAGATCAGTGATCTAAATCTGCAGAAGCTTAAGACAATATCACCTTTGTAGACAATGTAGAATAAGAAAAAAAGAACAAGGACTATAGCCTCAGATGGCTTAAGGTCCAAGAAGCTAAGCTTATGGGCAAATACTAGCTAAAATTCCACTTAATTACAATCACGAACTGCAAAGGACAGCAGAAATGACAAGCAGAGAAAGACCAGGCAGTTAAGATGGTCTAATAAGTTATTTAAGGCTTTAATTGCATAGAAAGTAGTAAGAAGAATGCAAAATAAAAGTGCATGGGCAGATAATTAAGGAGAACAAGTCATGCTTAACATCATGCTCACAAAATAAGTAGTGGTTAGCTGCTAAGTAGCTGCAGCAGTTAGAAAGGCAACTAGTTGATGTTAATTACTCTCACTGTATTAAATTGATCTGGTATGAGAAGCTGGACAGGTCTTTGCCATCTTCCTCTGCTGAAGTTCAATTCTTCTCTTAAATAATTGATATGTGGTAGTTAATTTAGTGAAGAAACATCACTGATGGTTACTTCTACTGATCAGTGCTGGACCTCACACAGGAGTGAGAAGTAGTTTCAAAAAAATCAGCCATCAGAAATCGATTATAACAGCTCTGCCTCAAAGAACAGAAGGATAAAGACAACTGATAGCTCCTGGCATGAAACAAAATCTTAAGTACGTAAGCAGAGTCAAGAGGAAACGTAGGAAGATCGTAGGAACTGTAGGAAGAGAACTTCTGGCAACAAGAGCAGCCTAATAAAGGAGAAATGAGTACATATCAAGTACACATGCATGAGCTACAGCTACACGTTTTGAAAAACAAGCTCTTCTGCTTCTTTGCTCTCACCTTGACTCATACACAAGGTATCATGAAATAATAGCAAGCTTCTACCCCTAAGATACTGTTATTCATAGTAGAGTGCTAAAATGTTGTTGTTTTTTTTTTTTTTAATACTCTTATCCCACAGAATGGTAAGGAACAAAAACCTATTCAGCTTCTGGCCTTGAGGGAAGAGCTAAGTTGATTCAAATGGCAGTACTGACCTGTAAAACGCATGGGTCTCTGTAATTGCTCTGTAGAGTCCACTTGCTGCCCTTGTACTGATCATCTTAAACAGGAGAACGACGCTGTTACCAGACTCCTTAGTAACAGTCAGATACACATTCTTCCCAGACTGAGTTGCCATTTGAACAACAGGATAAGCAATCCTAAGAAAAAAATGTTATTTAGATTTAAAGGGCACTTCTCACAACCTAAAAGTGCACTTTCACAAGTTACCATGACTTTTCACCATTGCTTGTAATACTGAAGACACTGCTTCAAAAATACATAAAACTCAGAAGTAATACGACTAATTGTCTCAGTAAACAGGTTGCTACTCTCACAACCTACACTGCAACAGCTCCTTTCAGTAATTCAGAGCTGTTTTGTCTATTTATGTAAAAACCAGAGGCACACACAGTTCTGAATAATGAAAAACACTTCCATATAACACATACCTGTTGATAGGACTGAAGTCATCTTTACAGATGGATATGCCTTCAGGTCCAACGCCGATAAGGAGCTTTTGCCCTTCACTGTCTCTAACCGAGTGCCACTCTACCCCATAGTTCTCCAGTGTTGTCACGATCTGTAGAACCTGATATTCAGCAGAAGCTTGACTTAGACCTTCCAGCTCCTTGTGCTTTGCAATAATACTGTTGGTGAAAAGATGAAGGATAGATGAAATAACTCAAGTACATGCTGCTACTGCTAGCAGGTGGATGTAACATGGGTTTCGGATGACCTAGTTAAACAGATTACTCTTTTGGGTCTGAAATGACTGGAAATCTATAGCTGGATAAAACAGGTCATTTAATAGAAAATTTCTAAAACATTCTGAGAATATTTGGAGATAATACTATAATTTACTTAAAAATCACAAAAGCTAAATGCAACCAAAACTTCTCTTTTAAGCTACCCTCTCCTTAAGTATTCACCTGAATCAGCATAAAATACATAATGAAAAATCCACTACAGCATCAGCAACTTAGGGCATAACCAAAGTTCTGAGCTTTTGGCTTCCATATTATTCCATTATTTTATTTCTTTTTTTTTTTTTACCTCTCCAGAATAGTAGTGGTGAGCTCTTTTGCACATAGCTCTTCATAATTGTACTTGGCAGTGTTCTGGTTATAATCTCCAAACTTCATCTGAGCCAACAACGCACTGAGTTCAATTGCATGCTCTGAAGAACACTGAAGATTACCAGCCAAAAGATCTTCTTTTATATGCAAGAAAAACATATGCCTGCAATGAAGTCAGAAATGTTTGCTTATACTAGATGATACAACATGTTTGGTAATCAAAATAGGTATCAAATACACATCAAATGCACTTGGTAATCAAGAATTTCCAGTGAGTATAACAAACATTCTGGCACAGGGGAAAGGGGCCCACCTTCTTGCTGTGCCCTTAAAGATGAGAGTACAAGTAAAGACAGTGCCTGAAAGCATTATTAAAAGAAGCTAGCACTTCAACATCAGTCTTAATAGAAGCTGCTTTCACTTTTAAGGCCACTTACTAATTTCACTAAGTAAAATACCAGTGAAACACATAGGTTAATTTCCTGTGATTATTTTCTTTTGTCGCTATTTACAAATTACAAAAGAAGATCTGTGAAGAGCAGCTCAAACAGCATATGTAATTTTATCACACGAGGGACAACGTACTTCCTCTACACAGACGTAATGGCTCCGCCACCAGTTAAAGATGGCACTTCTGTCAGGAGCATGAATAAGAGAGTAACTTGGAATCAAGGCTAGTTTGACATGAGCTGGAAAATCCACTTAGCTGTTCTTAATCACCTAATAGGCCAGTCAGGCAAATCAAATTCTCTACCATCACTAACAACAGCTTGTTAATTCCCACTGTAGTCTACCTCTACTTCTGCAAATTCATCCTTATCTTCCTTCAGGGAAGGAAATATACCTTTCTTTCCACTTTTTCTTAACATTCAGCATGTTTATGGATGCCAGATGCAGCAGTAATTATGTTTCACTGAGAAAGCTTTCAATAAATCAAGTCTAGTACCCACAGGGATACATCATAGCATCTACCATGACAGGACGTTTTCATTTTACTATCTTCTCTAAAATTAAATGCAATCTTTTAAAAGAAGTTATGTTGAATCACTGAAGTTCAAATGCTGGTTAGTGATTAGCTTGCCTTTCAAAAGGAACTCTTGATGTCACATGCAGCTCCTCTTCTAACACACTTCAGTTCTACAGGGCTACCTTCCCAGCATGATCCATTACATATCTTGCAAAATGTGTGCTCATTCTTTGTTCTATGATGGTAAATACCAGAGCTCAGAAAACACAAATATCAGCCCCCCCAAATGCCCACATCCACAGCTTCTGAAAGGAGAAAAATATTAGATACCATCCCATAGGCTTCTCCATTACATTTTTTTACAGCAGTAAGTTGCAGCATTAGCACTCCCCCTTACAACCAGCACAGCAACACTGTGGTTGCTTGCCAGGCAAGTACACTAAGTGCGTCACTCAGATGTCTAGACGCAGATCTATGCTTCAGTGGACCTGAGGGAAGTCAGCATTTCCCCCTGGAGAATGCAGATTTGAGTGGTGGGAACACAAGAACTTGACACAACAGCTGTCTCTTCTGTTAGCAGGCTATTCCTTGTTTAGGCTCCTCCTGCAAGAGGTCTCGAACTTCTGCTACAATCTCTGTCCCTCTGGCTTGAGCCATAGAAAGGCATAGCTGGGGATTTTCAAGTAGATGGATGGGTTGTACACACCCCTTTCAAAACTCCATTCATAAATCTATCCATAAATCCAATCCAATTAATTATTAAAGAGTTGTGGCCAAAATAAATCCAAACAGTAGCATTTCCTTGATCCCAATCAATATTTCCTAAAATAAAAGGCTCTTCCACGCACTTCTGCTCCTGCTAGTATGAAAGCAGGTTTTCCAGTTCTTATAACTACATACTAATTACACCTACAGTATTTCAAAGAAGAAACTGTCAATTTTATTCTCATTAGCTGACATGTTTTCATCTGCCACACCTAAATACTTGTATCTTCATTTTGTGTACTTTACATACATGACAGCATTGACTACATAAGGATAAGCCAGCATTCCGCTCTGGCAGGGAGACCTTACTGACATCAAGGGGGTGAATTGAATAAACAGAAGACGGCTCCTGCAGGTACAGATGAAGCTACAGCACTGGTGTTTTTCTTTTTTGGACCTGAAATGCATCACAGGAAGGAAAAGCATCTATAAATGAAAGAATGAGGGCTGCAAGTGTTTTATACAGCTGAACAAGCAATTCTAATTAGTGCTGTCTTCCCACCCAGCCTTTTTTAAGATTATGCCTTTCCAAAAATACATCAATATCCACTGCAAAAATCAACACCCTTCAAGGTTACAAACATTACATCAGTCAGATTCTGTGACTATAAAAAGATTTTTCTTTTTATACACAATTATAACCTTTTTTATCTTCAAACAGAAAGGCAAAAGAATGTGCTTTCACTGCTGAATACACTCCAGCAAAATAAAAAACAGGAGCCCTGAGGCAGTTAGACATCTAATTCTGTGAAGTGC
Source organism: Tragopan temminckii (assembly GCA_028571105.1). NCBI lineage: Eukaryota > Metazoa > Chordata > Aves > Galliformes > Phasianidae > Tragopan > Tragopan temminckii. The sequence goes on along the minus strand of JAOWBP010002052.1, from coordinate 7,374,495 downwards.
AAAGGGCCCAACAGATCGTCTGTAGAAAAGCTGGTCATATGACAAATATTATTACTTACCAGAAAGTATTTAAGGTTTTGTAAATTAGTTTCTGACCTAAGCTGAGATTCTACTGATATCATTAGACAGCACTTAATCCATCTAAGAGCCTCTAAATATATAAAAAAAACAAGGTGGGCTTTTACCACCTCTATAGATATAGAAGCTGGGCAGTAGAAGGGCACACAATTTTTCAAGGAATTATTTTAGTATTAGTGTTTTATACTTAATGGAATTTTTACCCAATGAGTTTAAAGCTGTTTTAAACCGAAATCTGTTGAGTTTCCAACGTAGTTGACAGAATGCTTTACTTTGACCGCCATAAGACAGTAATTGCTTTTGTTTCTGCACCATTCACCACCTCAGCTGTACGTGGTATGTTAATATTTATTACCTGCTAGATGTTTAAGAAACAACTGAAAAGAAAGGCATTTTTCCTCTCTTCCCCTCAATATTCTTTTAGTACGTCCTGCCACTTAGTTACTACTCTTGCCAAAGTTCCACTTAACCTTTAGCTCTCCTTAGAAAACAGTTCTTCAAAAGTAGAAGTGCATCAAAAGTCCATCCATTTCTTATTGTGGCTGCTAGTCACCTTAACATTCACCAGGCATACTGGGACATCTCACAGCTAAAGACAGCTTTAAAAGCAAACAGAATCTTCCACTGCAGTCACAAATATGCTGCATTCTATACATGACAGCATTTGTACAGAAGTCTGCGCAGCTTAAAGGAACATTAGACCCATCCCCCCACACCTCATGCCAGCTAGATATTCCTCTATGTTCAATTATAGAGTACCTTCTTCCAATATCTACTTAGAAATATTGATAAATGCACACAGCAACAAGTTTGTCAAAGCCACCAGACAGAACTGCCTCCTCCCAAAGGGAAGAAAAAGCAGTTTCAAAGTTAGAACACAACCAGACACTTTTCTCAAGCACTGGTTACATGGGTGATTTTATATTCCTTTAGCCATCACGGTACTGCCCTAGAACTTTCCACACCATGTAAGCTCTGTGAGAATATTAAAGCACTTTAATGCATAGCTATGATTAATGCACTCGCAAGTTGCACAGAAGTAATTTGATATTGAATATATTTTGGCATAAGTCACAAACCCACGTACCAAATCAAGTGCTTCTTTCCTCTCAGCAAGAACTGATACGCAGGCTGACCAGATGGATTGCTACTACCAAAAACGTGTCATTGCAGTGAAGTATTGACATTTCTAAGGACAAGAGTTGAAATCAGCCTATTGTCAGATCAGTTGGAATAGAACTAAGGACTGCACAGAGCTATGAAAAGCGTGTGCAATAGAAGACTCATTCCTCCTTCATAAAAACTTACTGAAGATAATTACATACTTCAGGACTCAAAATTCTGCAGTGAAAACTTGGCTCATCGTACAGCTTTTCCTGTTGTTGCTTAAACCAAAGGAAAACAGTGCAAATAGAGATAAGTTTACGTACAAAGATATGTTCTAAACTCAGCCGACAGCTGAACAAGTGCCAAAACTCAATCCTTCACCGATAAAAGTGCCTGTACGACTGACAGCTCCCAGATTAGGGGAGCCCATCCATTCGCCAGACTTCTGGCAAGTATCTTAGAACCCATCCCAAGGAACTGCCTGTCCTCTGTGGGTATGACACCCCTAAAAAGAACTTCCAGGGTAAGCTCACTGCTGCTGTGCAGTCATTTACAACTACACAGCCTAAAGAAACCACAGGCGCGATTGTTATCCCTAAAAATACATCGCTGAGGAAACGGATCATCATTCTATTTTTAAAAGCAGGTATAAACCGTATGTAAAGGACAGCCTCGCAGCTACGTTCCTTCCCTGCTATCTTTATCCTTATTTGTGCTCAGCAGTGGGTGAAAGGTTACCCACTGCAACTCAGCTCTGGTTGCAGAGACTCGTTCTGGTGTCCGTTACAGCAGACCTTACAGATGCCATGGCAGTGGTGCCGGCCAGCTGGCAGCATGGGACAGCGGGATGTTTTCCTTATTTTCCTCATGGCCAGGTGCATCTAACACTGGAGTTTTACAAGCCCACTCTTCATTTTAGCTAGCAGAACTGCAAGAATTGGAAATAGCACGCACGGCAGCCTGCAAAGCACTAATTGCCCATCCAAAAGTTGGCAAAACACTTATTTTGAACACTTATGAGACTCTGGGTCTTGTCAGAAGCACAGACGCACTGTTTAACTTGCCGCGGCTTACGTAAGAATACTCTTCAGTCATATTACACAAGACGAGCCACTTGGCCCATCCTGAAAGGGGCGGGTAAACATTTCGTTGCTCAAGCAATCTCCGCTCAAAAATGATTTCTGCTTTTGGGCGATGACCCAACGCGGACTTTGGCTCTGCCGGCCCCGCTCTCTGCCCGGAGACCGGGGAGCCGCGCACCAATGGTGAGCCGGGGCCGCCCATTGGCGGGAACCGCCGCGCTCCGCTCGGGTTACTCGCGGTCACCGCCCCTGAGCGCCCCGGCCATGAGGGCTCCGCCCCGCGCTGCTCTCCTGCAAACCCCGCCTAACCGTTTCTCGGCTTTCCACTCAGCAAAAGCAATGTGTTGCCACAGCGGTCAAAGACGCAATGGCAGCCTCGCATTTGGTGGCAGGAAGGCTTCCTTGCAACAGAATATTAAAAATGCATGAGGCTGCGATCTTCCAGTGATGAAAGATAACAGGAGCGCGGGCTGATGTTCAGCAGCCAGATCAGCTCCTCGCACAGCGTGTAGAAACCTGAACGATAAAAAGCAACAGAAACGTACAGCCAAGTCCTAAACGTAAAGGCGAGACAAAGATCTCTATCATCAAGTGCTCAAACTGAGGTCAACAAAGCATCCCAAGCGTATGGAGAAACCAGAACAACTCAGTGGCAACAACTGCTATTAGTCACCGCAAAGCGCATCAACCAGATGATTTTACAATTACTTGCAACTTTGCAGACTTCAATTGCAGTCTCAGGATGCACCTATAAAGCAAGTCAGCTTCAGAGGCGGAACATAAGGATTGAGACTTGCCCAGCTTTCCTCATGCGAGGACTAGAGCAAAACACAGCGCCAGAAACACCCCCCTTGTATACCAGCTGTGCATGTAAGTGTGCTGCAGGAAACCAAGAGTACCCATCTTTGTCATCCAGAACACTGACTTTGCAAGTAAAAGTAAGAAACAAGGTGTTGGTTGTAACTGTAGGGCTCATTTTAACTCTATTCTATGATACACCTACCGATTCAGTCACAGGTTCAACATATTTTTATCTCTCCCTTCATCCTACACAAGTTTGCATTTGAACTAAAATAGAGGTGCATGACTTAACCCTTCGGCAGACTGAGAAGGAATAGCAAATTTACTGTAACTCAGCGCCAGCACTACAGAAATACACATTAACCACAACCACTATGGAGTTCCAGGTCTGTTGCATGCAGGCTAGTGAGCAGACAACTAAAATGCAGCCAACACAAACTATTTTGCAACACGGATTTAATTTTTAACACAAGCACTTTTAGCAAAGATACTCAGGATGTGGACTGAACAGTTCACTTCAAGCTAGCATTTCATGCAATTATCTTGCAAACCTGAATACTCCTAAGGCCCCAGATAAGCCGTTTCTCTGTAAAACATCAATTCATTCTCACCACAGCCTCATTTTAATAGACATCTCATTGATTGAGTCTCAGTGTTAGACTCATTTGTTAAAATATTTCAGAACAGTCTTAATTCATACATAAAAGAGAACTCATCCCACCTACAACCTTTTAAAGTCATCTTTATAGTGGAATATACTCATGGACTTTGATATATGTACATACAAGTTTTATTGCAGCCTAGCTACAAAACCTGTCTCCTAGGCCCTTGGGGGTACATTTCACCACTTCAAGCTCTCTGTTAGCTTAGACAGCCTGCCAAGACTTGCATCGATGGTGTTGAAGGTAGGAAGACAGGTGTCTGCAAAAGCCTTGTAAAACAGAACAAACACTCAGCACAACAGCAAAACACCAATCACACCTGCACTTTGTTTCCTCAGATTCACCCTGATTTTGTCTGAGCAAGGAGATGCATCCAACACATTCAGGGGCAATCCCATCTGCCTCATCAGGAATTAGACCTTGTTGCTTCTTTTGTTCTACATAAGAATCTTTTTTTTTTTCTTTTACTTACTCTCACTGAGAATGTTTAAGACAATCTTCTTTTGAGGAAAAACGTTCAATAAGAGCCCAAAGATATAGCACAGAAGTTAGAATTTTCCTTAAAAAACACACACCAAACCCTGGATTTGTTGGAATGTATTTGCCCAACTAAAACTATTACGTAGAATAAATGAAGTCCTACAAATAGCATTCTGAAAACTTCAATGAGATTGGGCAAAGATCATTCCCCAAATCCTCACCCCTACACACAACTAAAGAAAAACTCAAAACATCTCTTTCCATGAAATACACACCAAATCAGGTCAGCAGTTTCTGACCAAATTAATTATACAAATATTCTGTGCAGAACAAGGGTTGTCGTATCTATGGTCTTAATTCTGAAAGTACCACGTAAATGCCAATAGCGAAAACACATTTTGGCACTACCACCCAAACACTAGATTTCCATCTGTCCCATTTACTACCTAAAACAAAAAGTATTAGTTGAGAGATCAGTATTAAACTTAGGTACTCAGCTTTCCCTAAAGAGAAAGCAACTGCAGATCAAGTGGTAAGGCAGCAATCAAGCTCAGGGAGCGAAAGCAAGCACTCCTCACTGATCTAGGGTGTCGAAATCTTAAGTCTGGGTAGCAGTATAACAATTTAGTTACTAGGACTGGCTACAGAAGCAGAACAGCTGTTTCTTTTGTAGCCTCACAGGCCCTGTAGCTGTTTGAAAGCTACTGTAACATGATACCAGACAAAAAGGAATTCAGCAAGTTTTTGCTCTGTGGGAGGAATTGTTTCCTGCCTTAGAACGACCTACAGTAACACCACTGAGCTGGGGTTACTATCGGACACACATTTGCCATATAAATAAGTTGTTACTGCTAGTTTAGTTTCTTCCAGCACTGATTTCTCATTTACTGCTAGCTATTCACGCCATTACTTTTTCTTTTTAGAAAGTGAATAATACTTTAAAATACTGGCTTTTTAAAACTAAGTTGAGAAGGGAATATCCGAAGATGGAAGAAATAGAGCCTCCGCATCATCATTTTCACAACTTAACAAAACAAAACAAAATTAGCTTTGCTTACAGCCATCTTTACCTTACCTGGTCTGTTCTTGTAAGATAAGATGCGGCTCTACAAAGAACTTGACTCTTAATTTAAACCGATACGGAGCTAAACCATCCATCTGCTGAGAAATCCTGTTCCTCAGATTCAGCCATAGATTCTCCCCTTTGCTGCCAGTGAACTGCAGTCCGAAGTAATCAACTTCTATGATCCCCAACCTTCTGCAAACCTGAAAAAAAACAGAGGTCCTTTATAAGGAACGAACAACACGATTAGACAAAGATAGCACGACTCAAGAATCGAGTTGCGCGTGAGCAGCCTGAAACGAGAAACCCTGTTCTCGAGCATCTTTACACGAGCGTTTGTTTGTTTGTTTTTTTTCCAAATAGATTTTTCAAAAAGCAGCGTGCAAAGCGGTACGTAAACAAGCACTGAGAGCGAGCAGGCGACGTCCCCACCGGCCGAGAACAACGCGGACTTCACGACCCCCCGGGGCAGAGGCCCGACCCCCCGCAGCCAGCAGCGCTCCCCGGGCGGGGCTCGGCTTTACCCGGGCGCCGCGCACAGACGGGGCAGCGGCGCTCGGCTCTTCCCGCAGCCCCGCCGCACCCGGACCTGGCCTCAGCTACCGCGGGCCCCGCCCGGGCTGCCT
>JAOWBP010002052.1:7351595-7363692 GCA_028571105.1 Tragopan temminckii | reverse complement strand
TGCAACTTTACTAATATTGTAGGGTGCGATTTTAACTATACAGCCCCGGTTACTTCACTTCAGTTACTGCAGTCTAACTACACACTGATCCAGGACTTACTACCAACCCCTATTGGGATGGACCTTGATTTAGTGAAGAAACTGCTGCGACATGACGACCTGTACCAGTTGCTACAACGCATTCGGGAGGACGGACAGAGAACCTTGATCACTGTTCACCATGATACGAGAGAGATACATCGTGTCCTAGAAAGGGTAAAGAAGGACGGAGAGTATCAGTGGTGGGAAGTGCTTCTTGGTTGGTCGCCTACAGCGAGAGGGGTGTTTAATGTTGTCCTGCACCCAGTTGTAGTCCTATTGGCTCTAACAGTACTTTGTTTAGTGCTTGTAGTTATATTATATGCGAAACTTTGGTACATGCAACGCCGTTTACGACACCTGATGGAGGACACATTTGACCAACGAATGGAGTATCTTAATTTAATATATACTTGTAAATAAAATAAACACTAATTGCTGAAACAACTTTCTGAACTAAAATATAATGTAAGCGTTTATTTTTATAATTTGCATGGTGCAATATCCTCCTAATTCTCATGAAATTAGAGAGGTCAGTCTGCTTTTGCTTGCCACACAAGTCTAATTGTGGCAATGAAACACACTGGGAGTGGGTTTTGATGCCAGTACAATTGCACTGAATGAAGGCTACGACCTACTTGTTTTGCTTATTTATTTACTTATGATTTATTTCTATTTTTTAATTTGCTGTCATTTTATGCTGCTTTACCAATTTCAGTTTCATTTACATATATAAAAATAAAAATAATTAAAAAAAAGCGTAAGTCGATTCCCAGAAATTATGTTGAGTGTAAATAAATTAAAAAAAAAAACAAACAAAAAACTAAAACCTATAATAGCAGAATTTAGAAGAGCAGTTTCCCTCATTTCATTACAGAGCTGGTACATCTCGAGCTCAGATTAACTCTCAGTATTTAAGTATCTGTCTGGGTGATCAAAAGCATGCATAAAAAGGCACATGCATAAGCACAGTGACTACAAACACCAAGGATGGCCTTAACCGTAATGTTTTTAAAATTTGGAGACTTTGCACACACAGTAACTATTCAACAGAATATTTTTTAAATAATTGAAATTATTTTTGAAAGGAAGAATTATCTCCATTCATGCTTCTTTTTTTCCCCCTTTCTATGTCTTTTTCTTATTCAACAGCCTCAGTGGAACATTCTCCTGTGCTGAAGAAATATTAGCTCCACCACATTGGCTTGACTGAAGCTAAAAAGTTATTAATAGCAGCAGTACATGATGAAAAAATCATGTTTTCCTTTTACGATTGGAAAACACAAGCTTCTGAGAGTACTCGGTGTTCAGATGACATCACACCGGTCATTTGATGGCCGGTCATTTGATGAAATTAATGAGGGCATCCTTCCAGAATTTTGATTAGACAAAAAGATCTATTTATAATTCTATTGTCCTGCAACAATTACCTGTTCTGCTTCTAGAGCTTCTTGCCAGATTACACTGGTCTATGAGCAGGTCAAAATATATCACATCAAATTTTAGAAGTACCCTACTGTATGAATCTTTCACTGTATGAATCAGAAAGGGAAGCGGTCATTTAACATTAGGAAATTCCCCTGGCTTCTTCTAGACATTAATTTTGATAGGAAAAAGAATTAAAAAAAGAGAAAAGAAAAGACTGGTATGGTTACTATTATCAACAAAGTTTATATTTTTTATTTTAGAATTTACAGAAACATACTTTGCAATCTAGCAGGAATGCTTTAGAGATTAGTATATTTTAAATACCGTTTTATTCTACTTTGTACTATATCAGCTGTAATTGGTATAAATAGAATCATAGAATCATATTAAGGCTGGAAAATTCCTCTAAGATGGATGCTCTAAGATCCAACTGTCCACCTACTACCTGTACTTCCCCCTTAGCCATGTCCCTTAGTGTCACACCTACCCTTTCCTTGAACACCACCAGTGATGGTGACTCCATCACTTCCTGCATAACCTGTTCCAATGTATAACCATCCTTTCTGAGAAGAAATTGAGTTCACATCATTCTTATTGAGAAGTGGCTTACAGTCTAAAAAGGAGTAGTAAGAATTACTTGGATTATCGTATCTCTGTATCTTCTGATATATACCCAGCAATACTGATTGTTGTCATATAACAAGTTCTAGTGTTATTATTAAAACAGTTTGTTCGAGGATACGGCATTTGCTGGCTCTTGTCTTTACCCTAAAAATGTTTTTTTATTTAGGAATGAGTATGCAGATATTTAGCAAACAAAACAATGAATCAAATGCACAGCTACACAAGAGCGATCTGGTTGCACAACCTTATGAGTCTGCTTTTCAGGAAGGCATTTTGATGGAGAATTATCTTTCAATTGAAGTTCTTTGCAGACAAGACTATTATGCGCTTTATCTTTAACATCGGCCAAGAAGATTGACAACAAAATGGAATTAAAAACTGGTCACCCTTAGAACTCAGCACCTTTACTCATTTTTAATATCTTATTGTATCTTCAAATTCATCTAACATCAGTAACTTCAGTGTACTTATTTCCTGTTTCATAACTAGTAAAACATTGGGGTCTGTGGCCTTCATGGTCACAGTAAAGAGCTCATAAACCGAGAGATTAACAATTTCATCATTTTCAGATATTGATAATTATTTTTAACAAAACTAAAACTCTAATCGAGCAACATAAGAAAATTTTCTCTACTTTAGCGCTCGGAATTTTTTTGTGAACGAAAGAAGAACAGACACAAAATTATGGCAATTTCAATTACAGAGATATACAATAAGTAAATTAAGATGGATCAGAAACTTATAAATCTGCCATGAAAGGGAAATAAATATTTTATAAATGTGATCATCCCTTTCTGTGAATAAGCTTATCTTTCTCTAAGAAATGCCACAGTAAGCAAAGTAAGCACTGAGTAGATCTGGGGGAGTTAATGCAGAGTGTGGTGGTTTTCAAACCACGTTTCAGGGAGAATTTAGGCCAAAGTTGGTGATTTTATCACTTGACAGATCCAGTACTTGTCATTGCTATAAAAATGGAGGATGTAAGTGACAAGGAATGATGGCACAGAGCATTTTTCTGTGCTGTGGTTTGGGGTAGAGAATAGTTTCCTTCACAGCCCTGATGGGAAACTCGCTCCTGCCTGTCTTTATGCTGTGTGGATGTGTATCAAAGACAGAACATTTAGCATCTTTTTTTTTTTTAAGCTATTTTATAATACGGAGAGAAAAAAATACGTTTTGTGCTAAAAGTGCATACATACATATATGTGTGCACACATAAATATTTGTATGTACATACTCTGAGTAATACCTTCTGAGTACAGAAGGCTATTTCCCCAAATGGACGACACCAGTTGTTCCATCAAGTTAATGAAGAGATTGTCAGCTTCAAGAAGCAAGTGAAATACAATCGATTTTCTGAAGCATTTGTCTCACGGTTATATTACTTGTTCTTAGCGGGGTCGGGAGCTTGTTAGACAGAGGCAAGGCTCATGGTACTGTCTGTGCTCTGAATGAATTTGTTTTTGTGAACTGGATCCCAAAGCTGACACTTTCTTGTGTAGTCTTGAGTGCAGAAGAATGACAATAACTATTTTCTGAAGTCTGTAATCACAAAGTTAGGCTGCTCTTTACACATACGTTTAAGAAGCTCATGAAAGGAGGTATTTTATTCGTAGAACTCCCAAATTTAGCTGTCCTCATCTTTGAAGCTTTAAAGATCTAACAGAGCTGGTCAAAATAATGTAATATGTAATTCGATTAAACTAATAGAGTCAATAATCAAAACAGAAGTCACAAATGTTGTGCATCTTTAAGGACACATATCTGATAAATGTGAATGACTCCAATAACCACAGTTTCAATTTCTGGGCACTGCAGTGGTTCAGTAGTACAGGATGGATCTAACGTGAAGCATGAAAAGAATATTAGTAAAGAGGAAAAACCAGCGCATGAAGTGCATTTGTAGGAAGAGAGAGAGGTGTTTACTTGCTGCACCTTGTGAAGGTAGTTTGAGCAGTCAGTGAGCTAAGGATTTGTGAAATGAAGGCAGTGCAGACGAAACAGGAAACAAAGAAGACAGTACATACAAATTTGGGAGTAGAAAGAGATGCAAAGAAAATGTTATCTCCTGGGTAATGGAAGAAAATATCCAGAATTTAATTTCCTTCCCTAGTGAAAGACTGGAGGAAGAAAGAGAATAAAGCGAAAACATGAAGAGAAAGGCTCTTACAGGAGAGCTCTGTACACTAACTGCAAAACATATAAGTTCATGCAATATTCTACAGACAATATAATCTCTTGATTCAGAATCATCAGAAACAAACACACACACATAAAATACTTTTTGATTATTTCGATTTCTCTGCAACTGCCTTGTTCTGAACTTGATTTCTTGCTTGAGAAATGCTTGAGAATGCCTATCTGTAAATAACAAAAATATCTTAATATCTATTAGTGGAAGCACTTAAGATCAGTCAGAGATTAAGACAAAAAAAAAAAAAAAAAAAAAAAAAAAAAAAAAAAAAAAGCAAGAAAGATGGGCCAAAATAGTGATTTTAATGTTACAAACAAAAAAATCACACTTCTCAGAATGGCAAGATCTATGTGCAGAAGTGGGTATACCTGTGTGAAAGGTATACATTATGATTGACCTAGAGTCAACCACAGCTGGGGAAAGAACAAAAAGCAAACTATGGAGTTCTCTATTAAATACATACTACAAAAAGAAAAGTCAGATAAACTATCCTTAATTTCAGAGGCTGCTTTGTATGTTCTAATGATTAGCAAGAAAAAATTCCATAGACTATTTTTTAACCTATGTTTTTCTGTGGGAAAACCCCAATGGGTTTTGTAGTAGTCTTTGTGACTCATGTAAGTCATTAAGGCCAGAGTCTGTCCATAGTAAACCTGTCATTACTGTGTGGGCCAAGGTTAAAAAGAAAACATCTGTTTTATGATTCCACTCACTCTTCTAGTTCTATATCAATTCCTCTTGTAGCCAGAAAAAAAGTGCTGAGAACTAACAATTCTTTGTAATTTCCAAAAACTCAGTTTAAGATCCATTAGACAGCATCCCCCTGATAGTTTTTCTTGGCTAAAACATTATGTTTGTATCTGCAGCTCTCACAGGACTTTGAAGAGAAGAAGCGCAGTTACAGATTAGTACATGCAAAACTCTTTAACTTTCAGCATGGAAAATAACACTTCTCTCTCTCTGCAGAAGGTTAAAAAAATTTCATTTACAAAGAGGATTATACACTCTTTACAAGAATTACTATTTTAAATTAAGTAGAAATCAGAACCAAACCAGAAATAGACCATGAAAAAGCACAGGAATGTGTGTCTTGCTTGAGGTAATCTATTTTTCATGTGCCATGAGTATGGGCTCTTTCACTTGACTTGTTTTGCATTTTCCATACTGTTCTAACAACCCCTTTAATGTCAAGGTTCATTTAAGGCCAACATAAAACCATTTGCCCCTTTCCATATATTTTTAAATTCCTAAATAATGTCCAGACAGTTCTAGGAATTATTTTGCTTTCCTCTGTATCGTCTTTAGAATCACAAACCCGCTGTCTTTAAGTATCCGCCATCTCTCATTAAGGAGTCTTTCCCATTACCTGGCAACTGGAAGTATGGTGTTCTGTGCATTAATTACTTATATGCCAACTCTTTCACAGTTGTAACTCTGTCAGTCAAAGCCTATGTTTGATGAGAACCTAGATCCTGTTGTTAGCATGTAGTCAACATAGCCCTAGACCTTGTTCTGAGATCGCTTTATTAAACGTTCAGGAAGGCTGTTTTGTTGCTGTTGTTTTTTAACATTAAGCCATTCACAGATCTGTATTCAATTCAAAATCATATTTTAAAATGTGGAAAGAAAATATCTGTTTGTGAAGCTGCTTTTGGCTATGGCAGGAAATCGCTAACGAGCAGTTCCAGTGAATCCTGGCATCCCATATGTAACAACTCCTTCTATCAGCACTAAAACGAACGAAGTTCATGATCTGGCTTGTGGTTGGACTCTCAGATGTTTCGTAAGCTGATGCCTCTCACTGGAGACACTCCTTTGACTCAAGCATTTGTAATAACCCCCTTTTGCGGTTTCTCTGGTGTCTAATAAGGGCTGCAATCTTTCCTTGGTAAGTAACAAAACAATGTCTGTCTTCTCCATATAAGTACCCAGTTTCATAAAGCTTTTATAACAACTGTGTGTCTTTGAGACGACTGTCTCTTTGTCAGACTCAGCTGAGACTGGTCAATAGTTGTGGAAGTTACGGGGATAGGGATGAGTGAAATACATTAGCCATTTTTCCTTAGGAACTAGGTTCAGTGTTTTGCTTTTTGTTGGTTCTTTTTTAACATCCATGTTGCCACAGTCTTCAAGTCTATGTTACTGAGGAGCAAGTTAGTAACCATCCTTCAGTGTCTCAAACTCCCTTTGCGATCTCCATTCCAGGCATCTTGCAGCACCAGAGCACTGCTCTCAGCCTGCTTGTGCAAACTATAATAGCTGTACGTTTTTGTACAGCAATTCTTTTTCCAATGAATACTTGCACCCTTTCTTTGTTGGAAGGAATTACTTGTAAGGCCAGTTGTTAAGGGAACATCTCTGTACGTTGCAGCATTTACTTGACTCTGTAGCATGTTAGTTTAATTAGTCGCGTATTGACATTTTTGTTTGTTCTGCTTTGGTCCAGTAATCATACTGCTATCCTGACTTTGATGTGAGTCTTTTTCACATCAAAGCCATCTTCTACACAAAATTTCACGCTCTGTATCAAATCCAATCTGTGGCACTTTGTGGTGAAGCACCTCATTCCAAGCAAAATGAGTGTGGCAGTGTGAGCAGAACGCCTCATAAAATATGCCTCTATTAGTGCACACTGATATGCATTTTGTTTCGCTGACAGAATCCATGAGGAACCTTCAGGTACAAAAAGAAGAGAAAACTATTTGTCATTTCACCTGGAATTTCTTCATGTGTTAAAGTGGGTAATATATTTTCATGTATTTGCTTATTTTTGCTATTTGAGGCCAATTTCAGTGAAGTATTTAATCTTATTTTCTTTAAATGTGAAAAGTTATTCGCTATACTTGTCCCATCATTCCCAGAGGAAATAGAGTTGCCAACATTTCACTATATGCTTTACCATGGCCTTTTGCTGGGGTTATGCGCTCTGAGACAGCACAGTCCTTCTAGCTCCGATCTGCAAAGAGCTTCTATTTCCCTTGGAAGATCTTCAGCTCATCCTCAGTAGTTCCGCACTCCCAAACTTCAGCCAAGATCAGTTTGTGATGAGAGCAAGAATGCGATGGGATGTTTGTGTGTACTACACCATTTTGTACATCTTTGTCTAATTAAAATGGAGAAGTCAGATCCCTGACTTCTACTGTAAGGACTGGCTTTTGCTATAATGGTGATTTTTTCTGGAATAAAGGTGCTATTGACATTCTGTTTCACCACTTAAACACTACCATGCTCTGCTAGTAACTGCAAATTCTTGCAATGTGTTACTGTTCAGTGAAGTTCCTCTTATGTTATGACAAACACACCAAGTTTAGCTTGCATTATTTGCCACAGGATGTGGTGTTTTTTGGCAGGCTCACTTTGGCCTCCATGTCTTCCTGCTCATACTTCTTTTCGTGTGTTTTCACATTTTATCATGACTCTAGCATCTGAACACTGTCTGTTCTTCACAACTCTTCCTCTGGACAGCGTAATTTCTTGGATACAAAAATCTGGATCTTTTGTCACAGATTAATTTTAGATTAATTGTGCTCTTCTCTAATGCATATACTGGCTCAGATTTTAACCCCTTGTCCCCATAATAATTTGGTCTTTTATTAGGGCCTGATTAGCCCCCCCACATTATCAGTTCATCTCTTCTCCCTTTGATTGCAGACTCTGTTTTTCTAAACTCTTTCTGTTCTCTTTGGAGGGTATTTACATACTGCAGATGACTAAGCGAAGTGAGAGGGGAATTCCTTATGAGGGCAACTACAGCATTTAAATTAGGCTCCTGCTCTGAATCGCTCTTAGAGGAGCTCCCACTCCCTCTCTAGCCCATTCCTTCTTCTCTCTTTCCATTAATAATCTACAAAGACTATCCCTCTAATTTGCCTCTCTAATTTATAAGCCTAAATTTAAGCAGTCTGAGTACTCCTTAAGGTTCAAAAATGTATTTCTTCGTGTGCTTTATTTTTAGATGCTGTAATGTCACACTTCTACAAAGTTATACAATTAGCCTTTTCTGCTTGAGCTAACTGGAAGGTATTCAGACCATGCAATGATTCAGACACACTATTTCCCAAAATAAAGCTACCTTCTGACCAATCAGCCCCTTTTTGCTGACATCCATTAATTTAACCTTCCCCAGCTGTCCTCTACACTTCACCTCTCCGGCAGAGCTGTAGTTGGTCTATCTCTCACTGAGGTTATTTTCCTCATTACTATCACCACTCTTGGCATCACATCCCGGCATCAAACACCACTCAGTGCCAGGTACCTGACAGAGCCCTGCTTCTTTCAACATCTGATGCTGTCTGATCAGCACTGCCTGTCCTAAGTCTCTGAATAATTCCAGTGTTTGCTTGTCACTGGCTCATGTCCCGGCTTCTTAAAATACAGAGTTATTCAGAAGGAGTGTTCCCCCAAAACGTTAATACTATACATCTCAAGGTATTCTTCAGAGCAAATCTAAAGAAAGGAACATAACATAACAGTCAACAACCTTGGAAGTGTGTTCCAATCCTGGTGTGCCACTGTCTGATGGGCTTTGTCTGCGTTCAGCCGTAACTGATAACCACAATCAAAGAGGAGTGGTATTGTAGGGTGAATTCTGCAGAGCAGATTCCTAAGGCACTTCAGTCAGATGGCCACATTAATCCCTGAAGATCAATTCACAAACAAGACAAAATTGTCACAAGATGAAGAAACAAAACATAAATAAGGGCACTAAAACAGGATATTTCTATTGGAAGCTGTGCATAATTTCTTTAATTTACTTTCTATGCTCTAAAACATAGGAATATCACCTGTTTACTCTAGCATTACACGCACAATTGCAGCTTTTGAAGATCTGCATCTTTCATACTCATTGCAAACACAATTATCGAACAGGGAGTGAGGGATTTTGAGTGTGGATTTTTGTGTTTGCATATTGCAGGCAGCTTATTGAACAAAATTTATTTTAAAGACTTTTAATTAGCACTTCGATGAATCTTTTATGGTATTTCAGAGTTGAATAATTTGCTGTAAATCTGTCATGCAGTACAGTCTACAGATTCAAAAATACCTATTATTATTATTATTATTTAAAGTACTAAAATACCTAGGAATCTTAAGTACAGACTTGAGACCCAAAGATACACCTACTTTAACAGATAGGAAATACTGGTTCCAGTTTTTCAGGGTTTTGCAATAGTTATGATCAAGTACTCTATAACAAAAACTGCTTTTCTCAGTAACTGAAATGGATCAGCATCAGTCAAGGCATGGGAATTATTTTAAATGCATGCCACTACCCTGTCATACCAGCCATTTAAAGTGGAAGCTTATATCTTGTACCACAGATACCCACAAAAATGTACAGCATTGCACCAGTGTTCTGTATTTGGGACTTTGATAACTACTGGGAAAAAATTCCTACTCCTACAGATAGCAGAGTGATAGTGTTTTAGAAGAGATGATGAGTTCTACAGCTACACAGATATAATGTGGGCCATGGCTGTTTGTTAGCCAATGGATTCAATGGTATTTTTTGTTGTCATGTCCCTAAATAAGTCTGATATCGTGTAAGACTGGAGTGATATACCCGAATGTGAAAGGACAGTGCTGATAATAAGATAATAGATCTGAAGGATCAGTGATATTTATAGGCCAAAATACCTTTTGTCCTTTCACCGGAACCAAGTTAAATGTCATTCTGTTAGTTAAAAGAACACAGTAAGATAGGAGGTGATAAATCATAAAGGAAAATCCCCTGTGCTGGATCCAGCACTCCAAGAAAGTTGTGGCTGCTGTGGTGCCACGCTCCAGGCCCCCCAGCAGTAAGGCTGAAGGTGTACTGATAGTAGACACATGCACACAGAGTACATGTAGATACCACATATGTGCACTGCTGGACCTACAGGTCACAGCAGATGCATTGAGTGCTGAATTAGAATCCACAATGCACTACAGATCGTGCAAAAAATCTCTGTGGAGTGAAAGAAGTGGTACAGAACCCTGAGAAGCAAACAGAAAAAGTTTGACAGGGGGAAGAAAAAAGATACTTGGCAAAAGAAAGGGCTGGACCACCACCACCTTCAGAGCCTGCAGCAAATCTAAGGGAGCACAGGGTGGGTAGCAGAGAAATAACCACAAGGGTTGAGGGTATTTATAGAGTGACAGAACCATGGAATTATAGAACGGTTTGGGTTGGAAGGGACCTTTAAGATCATCTAGTTCCAACCCCCTGCTATATGCAGGAACACCTCTCTCTAGACCAGGTTGCTCCAAGCCCCATCCAGCCTGGCCTTGGATGCTTGGAGGGGGCATCTATAACTTTGCTGGGCAGTTTGTGCCAGAGTCTCACCACCCTCATAGTGAAGGGTCTTGCTAAGATTTTAGACTTTAAAGAGATTCTCTGCAACATGACAGCAGGCCTGAAAGCAGGTTCTGAGTTTCAGATAGGTTTCAGACAGTTTGAAAGGACTGCAAACAATGATTTCAACTGCCTCCAGGCATTTCTCTTGTTCATACCATGTATGTAAAACCAAGAAAATGAAATGTCTTTTTAGCACGATATCCATCTGATTAAATTCGTATTTTTCATGAATTAAAAGTGTCTATGAGGTCCTAAATTAATTAATGCAATGCTTCATTTTCACCAAATGTAAGACATAGACAAGTAATTCAGAATCTCCAGGTAAAAAACACTACCAAAGTTCAAGGTATTTTTCTTATTAATCATTGTATAGATCCCCACCACTGTAAATAAACATCAGCATGTTGAAGTCAGTCGAGTAATCGAAGCAACATTGATTTTTCACAAGCTGAATGGCTGACCAAAAGCATTTCTGTTTTACTCAGGTTTCTTTAAGGAAATATTGATGAATTTTCCCTCCTCCCCCTTTTCTTTGAGTCAGAGAATGTAAATATCAAACCTAGTATTAAGTGCTCAGAATTGAGCATATGAGCAGATGAAGAATGTATCTGGAAGTATTTTTTTCAGTATTTCACGTATATAATGTTTCTATTCCTGCTTCTGATTGTAATTTTGGTTATAGCAACGTAGTTACAGAGCATTGCTAATGAAACACGATGAAATACGGTGCTATTACTGAGATAAACATCTGACTGATAGTATTATACACTCACACCAGTGACAAATTTACATTATAGCAATTTTTCATAAGGGAAATGTTTGCTGGAATATGTTACAAAGACATTTCTTCAGTCACCGGGGTTTGCCTGTTGTTAGAATGAAAAATAAAACTAACATAATGGATTAATGAGAGCAAGGGGAGTCCGTGCATACTCTCTGTGCTTGTTGAAAGGAAATCTTCATATGCTGACTGTTATTTAATTGTTTGCCATTAAATATACAGAGCATGTCAGATAACACTGGGGTAAAAAAAAAAACACTCCTATTGTTTTGGATTACCTGAATTTAACATTCTTATTTTTAGCTCTCACATTTCCAAAAGCTAAAAGTGTGGAACTGGGAAGAGAGGAGGACATCCTTCTAGAAGCTGCAGAAGAGTTGATAGGGGAACAACGCTGTTTCTGTGCCTCCATACCCATATCTGCATAACGGAGCGATAAAGATGTAGGCATCTCCAGGAGGACAGAGGAGGTCTGGGAGGATGGATCCAGTGCCTGTCACAGCAGTGAGGTCTCCTCGAGCCAGCTGCTTTTTCACAGAATCACAGGATCACAGAATGGCCAGGGTTGGAAGGGACCACAAGGATCATGAAGCTCCAACCCCCCTGCCACATGCAGGGCCACCAACCTCCACATTTAATACTAGACCAGGCTGCC
>JAOWBP010002052.1:7304062-7344884 GCA_028571105.1 Tragopan temminckii | reverse complement strand
CTAGTAGAAGGAAATGGCCTTGTTTTAACTTATGAGAACTTCCCAGATTTCCAGTTGGAGCTTGGTTCCTTTATGCCATGTTGATGATATTCTACTCCACGCACATGGTATAGACAATGGGTTATTATTATAAAGGGGCCAAGAAGCTAATCCTTAGAAAGAGTTTCTTCTGTCTGGAGCACTTTGGGACAACCACACAATATGACTGCCTGAGGCAAAGCAGAGAGGAAGGCTGATGCTGTAAATACTACGTAACTCTATTTCTTCAGGTACTGAAAATTATGTTTGATTGTAAAATTCCACTATTCCTGTCCCAGATTAAATGTGGGCAACTCCATATAAAACTGCCGAGGACTTTATAGGGATGGAAATCTACGGTTGCTTTAAGAAAATTGTTTCAGGCATTGAGGGCAATGTATTTTGCTTAAAACAGAACTGTAGAATATGAATTTCAACAGAATATACGTGACACAGAATTTAGAAAAGGTCATAATATTCTATCTTATTGCCTTTGGAGCAAACATTGACCATAGATTTGAGCGGAATTTGCAGGTACAGTTTAGCAGAGCATTTATAGACATTCATATTTAAATAGAAAGACAAATAGATTTGGTAAAATCAGTCCTCCGATTTGTACTGTTACAGTTCAGAGTAAAAGACTGAAGAGTGCTATTGTGGTCTTGCTCTGGTAAGCCTTTCACTTTTTGTAATGAATAAATAATGCTTTTCTCTTTTGCTCTTTGCAAAGGTCATGGAGCACTGAGGGAGAAGAATAATGTGAAGTTGAAGTCCATCATAAAAGTAGTGAGCTTTATCATCTTACCATCACTATTCCTACTGGAAGACTGTTGGAAAACTTCATGGTTCTTAGGAATGTTATTTTACTTTCCAAACAAACCAATATACTCCATTTTGTAAGAGAAGGAATAATAATAAGAAAAAAATTTCAGCTGAAATCCCATTTGCTCTAAATTGAACTAATTTAATTTCAAACTCCCTTCATATGTTTTATTTACTGAACTTCTTCCTACAGCCTCCTCAGAATGTGGTGATGAAGTTGACAAATGCCCCCTACAGCAACCCCTACAGGAGATGCAGAACAACGGAATTATCTCCCATGTGATACATAGTATGTTTTCTGTTAATAGTATTTCCCATTTTTGGCATCACATTGCTGGAATGTATTTCACCTATGATTCTTTATAGGTATATCTCATTTTCTGCCACGCTGTTTCTCTGGCAGATATTCCCCAATTAGTATTTGTATATCTCATTTCTCTTTCCTTGGTCTAGCACTTTATATTCATCTTTCCTGAAGTATCTGTACTGGAGGTGATATCCTATGAATATCATCAGTCAACCTGAGCCCTTTATTACTGAAGAAATATGTAATAGCTCTCTTAAGAAACAGGGGCTTACAGGTGTATTGATGATTAAATACATCCCCAAGGGGAAAAAGAGATAGTTAGGGCCATAGACACTGGAAAAACATTGATCAACAATTATGCAGTTAAACTGTAGCAGAGATTCAGCAAACTCTCAAAGCTATTTTATGGCTGTAGATCATTACCTAGAAATGAACGTACAGGTCTCCTGGAGAACATCAAAGAAAGAAGGCAAACTGCACGGTAGATTTATGACAAGAACAAATGCATGAATTTGCACAGCACCCCGTGAAACCGATGGATTGCTGCAGAGCAGCAGGGCTGTAGGAGCCATTTACTAGTAAAAAAAAAATGTGCAGAACTGGTTAAAACCTTTCAAAGTTCAAAATGGAACAAAAATTCAACCTCAGGCATGACAGTTGCCATATGCCATTTTTGTTTCTCTGTTTTTATTTGTATATTTTTCCTAAAAAAAATAGTGGGGAAAACAAAACAAAACAAGAAATATTTAATTTAGATATAGATTGCTCTTATTTGCATTTAAATAAGCATGTAAAGAACTAATCTCTGCCAGTTGTGTTCTGGTCACCAAAAAAAACAGCCCTGATATTCTAGAAACTGTTTGTTTTCTCCTGTCCTACTACTCCTCCAGGGAGGCTTGTGATGCAGAATGTACAGCTGTAATGGAGATGATATGGGTCACACATGATCAAGCACACTTCATGACTGACATCAGAGTTCCTTCTTATCAGCACTGTGCTAATTGCCACAATCCAGCCTTTGTCAGCAATTTGCTTGGAGCTGGAGGAAGAGAAGGCCATTTTCCCAAGGAAACTCAGAGTACCCATTTTTATAGCCGAAGCAATGTTTTGCCTTTGCATAACTTGATGTATATCATCATCCTACCTGCTGTTTTTTGTCCACTGTAAAGTGCATCTGCATATTACTTGTTCTGAGTTGACTTGCACAAATGGTGTTCAGTGCAAAGGTTTGTTACTTTCAAGCAAAACCTAAGTTTAAACAACCAGTTGGCACAGTCTGAAACTTTCATTAGAATAAACAGAAATAATCAGTGTGGTCAAATAAGGACTTTTAATTACTCTTATGCATCACTGCTATCATTGATTCAGTATGGATTTAAGAAAGGAAGAATGCTTTACTTAGCAGATAAACGTATAAGCCAGTCCCCAGTGTCGACCTGAAAAATCATCATTAAAATTTCCTGTCTGTTTGTGCAACAATCAAAAGTTATCCACCACAAATGAAGAACCAATTTTGCAATGGTTATGCATAAATGCTTCATTATATTGTTCATATATCCAAATACTGAACACACAGGGTTTGCAGATACTTCAGTGAATGAAAACTATGCAGGTATGCATACATACAAACGTGCACAAACATTGTATATATATAGAGAGAGAAATAAAATCACAGATGCAAATGCACTTGAAATTTTTTTTTTTCACTTTAAAAGTGTGGGTAGAAAGGGCTGTTTAAAATGGTCATACCAACCAGAAACATTACAAATTAACAATTCTTACGATGTTGCTTTTCCCAAAACAGTTTTCATTACCATTTTTACTGTGAACTTTTTCACCTTTCTTCTCATTCTTGAAGTTAATATTCTAGGTGAAATACAAAACATTCTGAATGAAATATAAAGTGTGGATCTCACTGAGACCTTGCATGAACTCTGGGCCAATGAAATCACACTCTGAATTTTCATGTCCTCAGGGGCCCCGTGTCTGGATATTGAAGGAATCTGCAACTACTTGATTTGCTGCTCTTCTTACATCCTGTGACAGGCTGGAGACAGTTGATCACTCAGACTTCCCTCCAACTCCCAATTCCTTGCCAGAGGACCACTGATTAACACCTTAGAGGGAAGATTTATCCTCAAGACTTGGTTCTTAATGATACTGACTTACAAAATATTCCTCATGGCTTGGTGAGAAACAAATTCCACGCCAGAGGCTCTCAGATAAATTTAGGATTCAATGACAAAAAGTCATATTCTCATCATGATTGCTCCTACTAAGAACAAGCGTTGGTGAAGCTGAGAAGAATTTGGCTTGTCTGTAGGAAATGAAGCAATTTCAAACATAGCAGCTTATGAAACCGAGTATCATCAGACTGTCACTATCTCTAACGAAAACAGTGCATGAAATACTGGCTGACATCCATTAGACTGTCATGGATGGCGAGGTGGCCTTGAGGCTGCTAGGGTAAATTGTGGACTCAATGCATAGTGCATCCAGGAGTGGTGAGTTGTGGATAATCAATATTCCTTGTTCTTGTCAAAGTCACTCAGGATCTATCCTGAGCCACGCAATCTTTGAAGGGGAAAATGCATGCTGATTGTAGTTGAACAGAAAGTTCCATTTAAATATTAGAAACAAAGTCACAGAGGATGAACTAAAAACAAGAATTCCTGTTGAATTATATAAAGATACTAAAGTTCCTGATTGCCATTGTGGATCTCTGAGCTCTGAGAAACAGAAAGAACAACCCAAAATCTTTTACCCTGTATGTTATCCTCGATTATTAAGTTCATTCATCTGGTTGGTCTTACCTCATACCTTCAACAAATACTGCTAAGAATTTTTGCATATTCTCTGTCCATTTTTTCGGCACTTTTTTCTCATTTGTTCAACAAATTTTTGCCACATTTCTTAATAAATAAATAAATACAAATTGATAAAACCTCTGATCCAGCCTTCAAACAAGGACCTAATCTTACGATATTGTGGTCTGTACTTTATCCATAACTCAATTCACTGTGCCTGGGATTATGATGGCTTTCTGCTTTACTACTACACATAAGCAGTGTTCTCAGCAAATAAGAAAATCATCCAGTCAACTAGAAAGAAATTCGTTATTTGCAGAGCAGGAAACTTGCTTCATATGTTTACAAGACCATCTTTCAGAAAACGGTTTTATCTTTCTAACTGCAGCCTGGCTATCTTACCACTAAGTCTGAAATAGATTACGTGAATATCTCTTTGTACTGTCCATTGACTGGCATTTGTCTTTCACTAGACTTCAAAGTTCAGGGACATCTTCTGTCTTATTTAGTGGAATGTCAGCAGGAAAAACTGCAAGGCAAATATTGGCCACCAACCTCTGAAAGAATTATACTTTGAATTATGCCATTAGACACTCCGTCAGCTCAAACAAATGGTAATGCAACGGCTGACTAATAGACCAAGGGACCATTATTTGCAACACCATTATTTATGTGTTTATCACACAAAACATTTGAAAAAAACACGAACTGGCATATGAACATGAAAGTAAATTGCCCACTTTGTAGCCACAATGGATCTTCAAGCATGGATTTCATGTCACACTCTCTGTGCCCACTTCCTTCCTTCCTCCATCGCCTTCAGATCTGAACTATGAGGCAACAAGGAACAGATGGATTCCACTGATTCTACCATCATATGAAAGCACGAGGAGGCGTAGAACCCACAGCCAGCAATCATCAACTTGAAAGATGCGCTGTTATGCACAGGAGATACATGTACATCTCCTGTAGGATCATCCTGGACCCTCATGCCTGCTGGACTGATAGTAGCTCTTTCCAGAGGGAAGAGTAGAATTCTACAGTTCAGTATGGGAGTCACTCCTCAAGAGCAAAATCAATTGAGAAAGGAAGAAAAGACTGTCAAAAGAATAAAGGAGGGGTAGATAGGATTTTTGCATTTTAATGGATGACTCATTTTATTTGGCCCAGCATGCTGCTGCTAGATGCTTCCCATGTGAAAGCAATTTATGCTGAAAATTCTTAATCAATAACTCTAACACTATCAACATCAGTAATAAAGTTGATAATAATCTCAGTCTTCCACTCTGTCTTCCTCAGTCCCCATCGTTTCTGCTTTTCAGAGGACAAAGAGTGAGCCTATGATGCCACCTCACCATTTTCTTAATCTCTGGAGTTTGTGAACTTTGACTCTGCTTTTTTTCTATGAGCTAATATGAGTTTGAGTCACACCCCTTTTCCCTTTTCCTTGTCCTGATCTTTCACATACGGTGAAAATGAGCACAAGGGACAATAAAGATGCCCTTGTTGCTTGCAAAGAGGAAAATTGCAGATCACCTTCTCACTTTCTTTTTCAATTATCTTAAAAGGAATTCATTAATTGTGCTATCTCATTGGTGCTGGAAAACTGACAGGCCCAGTTTTTCTGTGTGAGTAGATTACTAAACTATGCCAAATCTTATCAAAGTCATTAGACATCCATATATTCCTGATTATCATCTATGCCATGGAAGCACACAGAAAACGGAACTGGTGCATTTTGAAGTTGTCATGGAATAAACAGGGACTTAATCGATATGCAGATATTCAAGATCAGCCCTACAGTAAATAAAAGGGTTAGGAAGCATCATACTCTTTTAGCAGACTCTGAATGTTTTGAAGTTGAACTTTCAGATGGTATTATTTTCTTCTTGATATTGGATGTTGCTATCTGTTACTGATGCATTTAGTCAGCAAACAATAAATACCCTTTTCTTAAGTAATGAGCTTGCCAGCATGACATAAGGGCTCATTTTTTAAAACTAAGATTTTCCTATTTGTCTCTAAAATCTGTTTTTCAGTCCTGGAGAACAGAACTATGAATCTATATTCCTTTTACATCTTGTCAACTTAGGAATTGCTGGCTTAGCTTATGTTTATGGACATTTCAGATTGAGTAAACTACTGGAAACATGAAAACAAGAAAATCAGCGCTCTGTCCACTGCCAGAGCTAGAGAGACAAACCAGAAGAAAACTGTTTAATGAGGGAAATGCTTCTTATATGGAATGAATGGTGGAGGACCACAGTGGTCTGGATAGACCAGATTTCCCACTTTCTTCTCTCTCCTTTCTCCCCACCTCTAGGATTTATAAAAGGCATCAAGCTGCCTTTCAAAATCTGCTCTGCATTTATATATACCTCATGGGCTGGAGGTCTTCAATCATAACAGCCAAAAGAATGAGGTTTTCAAAAATATATGCACTATTTACATTCAGAAATGTTTTATATGAGAATAACGTTCTTCATTTAAGAAAACAAAGAAATTAAGAAAACTGAGAAATAAGTATTTTGGCATCTTCCCGCTTCCTCTCTCTTCCATTCATACCGTGTCTGAAGGAAATAATTTCCTTCAAAGAGACACATGGTCAGATAGAGCTTAACGAGTGAGGAACAATTTAACAGACTGTTTTCTTCAGGCTTAGCACAAAGCCCTAAGTGCTATTAACATCTCCAGGCAAACCCTAGTAAAAACACCATTGCAGACTTTCCCAGGGGTTACTGCTGGCAGTCATCCCTAAACTACCTTGGTGATTCACCAGTGTGTTCCGGCCCAATCTGAGATTTTTAAGCCTGATGTTTTATGACTGCTCAGCATTAGATAGTCCCATTGAATTCTGATCACTGCTATGAATGCTCAGCTCTTTCATGCACCAGTGAAAGAAGGTATGCATTAAAAATATGAGTTTTCAGCTACGAAAAATTCCTCTTAATTATCTCACATCACAGGAATCTGTTGTATAAATAAGAACATGTTATTTTGTATCATCTTTATCTCTTATGGATAATTAAAAATAAGAGATATGAGGTCAATTAAACTCTCCTTTCATTCACCTACTCATCTGTCTGCCTTTCAGCCCTGCAAACGTGTGAGCCTGCTGGGCAGTTTCAGCCCCATTTCACAGAAGGTCACTGATGTCAAAGATAACCACCTTCTTAACACCTGGGTAGAAGTGAGGACCCAGAATGGCCCCAGGTGCAATGTGCAGCCATTTGCTTAGGCAAACAGAAAAGTTACATGGAAAGAAGTAGGTAAAAGTCAAATCAAAGGAATGAAAGGCAGGAAATTGTGTGAAAACTGGTTTCACTAATTCTGTCGTTCATTAAAAGATTTTATTTTTCTATTCACTTACATAGCTCCCAAGCAGGTTTTTTTTTTTTTTTTTTTTGAAAGATCTTTCTTTTTTTTGCTAGTCTCTTTTACTCTACAACCCCAATTAATTCCCAGAAGTTGCTTTGGGGATAAAAGAAAAGGTAACTGATTTTATCTTTAAAGACTGCACTAGAATTTATAGACATCAGCTAAAACAGTGTGGACAGCAAATCTTATCTGCACAGGGCTGACAGTTCTTGTGGTTCCCAACTTATATGTTTGATGCTTAAACCTTAGAAAGGTTGCTTTTAACATGGTATTTTGCAAATCTAATCTTTGCACGTACACAGATGGAGTCCACAGGATTAAGACTGCATGCAAAGCATTTCTGACTGCAATAATTCCTGCAATCGAGAGCTTGAAATATAAAGTTCTTGACATTGTCTTGTTAGTGAATTGCTAAATCCAGCATATTTGAGTTCACTGTTCAGCAGCATTATATAAAACCAGGAAATAATTACTGACTTGCTCTTAGAAGTACATTGGTGACAGTACAGTATGCAAAGTGTGACACTTCTTTGTGTTGATGCAGTTGTGTCCTGAGTTCGACAGATTTATTTATTTTATGGATATCAAATAACGACATTTAATGTCTTGGTTCTCAACAGAGCTGAAGAGACAAAGGTTCATTGATTTCAACTGACTAAGCCAAAGATAACAAAAAGGTTCAACTTGTACTCTTTTCCTCGTATTTCTCTTTCTTCCAGGAAAAACAAACAAACAAACAAACAAAAAGCCAGCAGAATTTTAAATGTACTGTTTCTTCATTCAAGAATTAGATTATAATTGAATGCAGAGGAAAAAAATATTTCTGTAAGTAATCTTTCTTGTAACATGTGAGTGCAGTGAGCAAGAGATGGCTATAAGCAGGATATGAGCCTCTAAGCTTCTCATACAAAATACACTCAAAAGACAAGTGATGATTACGTATAAATTTGAGCTTGTCTTTCTCTCCATGCACGTTTATGCACATCTGTGTGTGTATAGAAATGAATTAGGAAAAGAGCCCTCTAAGCATTCAGGACAAATGCAGACAGCACCAGGCTGCGATGCTCTGGACTCCTGGGGTCCAGGTCGCTCGGTGAGTTTGGCATATGCTAATGTAGGTCTGGAAGCCTTGGGTAAAAATCTGCTTCTGTGCATGACTAGGGCAGGAATTAAATAAGACTGAGAGGATGACACAGAGGAAAGAAGAAATAAAATTGTGTCCTGACTCTCACAGCCTTATCCTTGCAACCAGGAGCCCCACAGAGAAGTTTTCTATCCCTAGAGAAATAAGACTTTGCTGCTCTATTTGGTCACTAGCAGAGATTGTCATCCTATGGGAATAAATAGGTAATACAAGGCAGATAACGTTCACCGATCGGCTTAAATGGACAAATAAGCACAGGGAATAGCTGACAAAGGAAGGGCAAATTTGTGAGGGATGATGGCATACCACAGCTTTCACTTAAACATTCAATGGCTTAACTCTCTCTGAAAATCCAGACGGGGATTTGAAAGCAAGAGTGCCTGCTGCCTTTTGGCCAGGCAGCCCTTCATCACTGCTAACAAGGGGGCACCGCTCGGCTGGACAGGACCAGACTGCTCTTCCTAAGCACCTGGCAGCCAAGTAAACCCTCAGGAGGCCTTGCAGTTCATAAATACCACCAGGCTACAAAAACATGACTTAAAGGCCTTTAAAATCACTGATTATTCAGGCATCTCCTGTGATAAACTGTCACATGATTTAATTATCTTCCACAGCATCAATTTAACTCAATCCCTCGAGACCTGCTGCTGAACTCTGCCTTCACAGTGGGCAAATGGTTCAATTACATCCTGCTCAGCCCCTTGGACACAGAGGAGAAGCATGTTCGTTGCTTGTGCACTCCAGTGTCATAACAGACATCACTCAGTAATATCTTTGCCACCATTGCTTTGCTGCAGCTTTTGAGCCTGGTCCCCTGCAAAAATGTTTTCATTAATTCCTTCCCTCCAATGATGCTTTCACTTAAGTAAGGCTTCATTCCCACACAGGGACCCAGATCCTCTCATTTGGTCCTGCAGTAAAGTCACATTGCTGGTGCACAACAGCCTCCCTAAAGTTTGGGATGGCAGAAACTTGCAGCAAATCTGAGATTGTTTAGTTTGGAGAAGAGTACGCTCAAGGGAGATATTATCATTCCTTACAACTACCTGAAAGAAGGTTCTAGTGAGGTGGGGGTTGGCCTTTTCTCCCAGGTAACTGGTACAGGAGGGAATGGCCTCGAGTTGTACCAGGGGAGATTCAGGTTGGATGTTAGGAAAAATTTCTCAGAAGAGTGATGAGGTATTGGAACAGGCTGTCCAGGGAGGTGGTGGAGTCACCATCCCTGGAGGCGTTCAAGAAATGCGTAGACATGGCAATGAGGGATGTGGTTTAGTGGTATGGCTGTGATAGTTGGCTATAGTTGGACTAAATGAGCTTAGTGGCCCTTCCAATCTTAATGAGTCTGTGATTCCATGATATTAATTGAGATCATAAGAATATAGTTTCCCTGCAGCATAAATAAATCAAAGCCGAGCAACAAAAAGATAACAACAACAACAGAAAAAAAAAAAAAAAAAGAACAAAAAACACAAAACACCCTGCCCCTTAGTTTACAATGGATAGAGGGAAAATTGTGAATATTTAGGATTACAGGTCCAGAATGGCAACTGAGAATCCACAAATGTCTCCCATTGTGACCTTTATGAAGACACTCTCAATCTAAGCATCCAAACTTCATAAAAGCTTGGCTCCAAATATAATATTGTGGCTGAGCACTATCACTGCTTATCACAGGGTGTGTGCTTTTGATGGCAGCTTTCTGTTTTACTGTGTCCTCCCTGTGCCATCCAAGGCTGTCCTTTCATCCTGCAGCATCCTGTTCTTGGCTGAAGGACAGCACATGAACAGCCTACAAGATTTGGCCCTGCGTATGTGCCGGTTTTAGCTAGAGATTGCATGGCCTCCTGCTGGGTTTTTAAGGAAGCACGGTCTTCCTTCTGAGAGGAGAAAAGCCAATGCTACCATGCTGGAAAATTCATCCAAAGTAACTAAGCGAGCAGGAGCCACACAAAAATGGTTTTCACTACTCCAAAACTCAAATACCAGAACTCTGGGAACAACTAAACAGTACCCAAGGTAATGATGCTGAGCAACTCTGCGACTACAGAAAGCAGCTAGACATGGGTGAGCGGGGTCTGCTGCTGGTCACTGCAGTGTCAGCAAAGGCCCTCCTGCTGCTTGTTGGATTGGATTCCCGCAAAGGAAATTGCTCTTTCAGTAGAGCGTTGGATAGTCAGTGATTTGATGGGTAAGCCACTAAAGTATTATTATTACTACTACCATTGTTATGATTTTAAAGACTTTCTCATTCAAGCTCTCATGTGGTTTTCCAAAAGTTATTCAGATTTGTCGTGTTTCATCAATATGAACTGTGGCTTGCTCAAATGCGAAAGGAGAGAGGTGAGGAAAAATCGTTTATGTGAAGGAAGCAGTCAATTACTCCATTGATGTGTGCTGCTTTATAGGCTTTTCACTGCCAATCAGCATCACAGCTTTTCCTCTCATTTTTTTCCCAAACAAGTGCACATTATTTCACACATTTCAACTGATTTTTAGCCTGGCAGCACTCTGTCAATAAAGCTGTCCCATGTCAAACAGTTAGCATCCTTCCCTTCACACGTCACCTCTGAATACTGCTGGAGAAGCCACAAACCACCAGCAGCATTATTGGCCCAAAAAGGCACCAGAAAGCAACCCGATCATCTCTGTTTCACATCAATGTGAAGCGCAGCTGCAGATGAGAAGTGCATCCGCAGCCTGGGAGGCATCTTGGAGCAGAGCAGGGTTCAGCGTCCTCCTCTGGAGCCTCTGAGCAGAATTATTTTGTAATGTCAAGACCAAAGAGGAATTTGGTTTCACATATTTGTCTTATTTTAGTTCTAGGTAGCTAAGCGAGGAGCACTGCTGTGAGAAAACAGCAGTCTGATCTCATTTTTATTTGCACAGGTGAGGCCACACTTTGAGTACTGTGTTCGGTTTTGGGCCCCTCACTACAAGAAGGAAGTTGATGCCCTGAAGCACGCCCAAAGAATAACGAAGTTGAGAAGGGCCTGGAAGAGAAGTCTTATGGGGAGCAGCTGAGGGAGCTGGGATTGTTTAGTCTGGAGAAGAGGAGGCTCAGGGGAGGCCTCATTGCTCTCTACAACTACCTGAAGGAAAGCTGTAGCGAGGTGGGGTCAGCCTCTTCTCCCATGTAAATGATGGAAGGATTAGAGGGAATGGCCTCATGTTGCACCACCGGAGATTCAGGTTAGATACTAGGAACAGCTTCTTCTCAGAAAAGTGGTGAGGCACTGGGACAGGTTGCCCGGGGGGATGATGGAGTCACCATACCTGGAAGCGTTCAAGAAATGTGTAGATATGGCACTGAGGGACGTGGTTTGTTGGGCTTGATGGGGACAGGTTGACAGTTGGATTGGATGAGCTTTCATTTCTTTTCTAACTTCAATGGTTCTATGCCCTTTTAGCATGCTGTAGCAATTTTTGCTAGCTAATGGTTATGAAGGTTTCTGCTCAGCTGACAAAGACACACTAGCCATAAACTATTGGATCCCTGAAACTGCCCCTGGACTTCTTCTGTTAATATGAACTGCCATCATCTCTTTGCAAGGACTGTACTGAACACGGAAATCTTTGTCTTCTTTCAGACTGGAAAAATAATTATTAAAAAAAAGGCAGCATTTGCACAGATCCTCCTTGAGAGGGTCTTGCATGGGTGAAATGGTGCTGGAAATTTCTAAAAGCTTAGCAACATCCCAGCCAGCAGGGCAAAGTGCTCACTGCACAAGAGACAATTTAGTTCATTGACGCTGTACAGTAAGATTCACATTTCTTCCAGCTCGGCAACTCCAACGCACAGACGTGAGTAAAGACAGTAGGGGAAGAATGACATTTCAGCTTTTAACTCCAGGCTTTTATGTCCAGAACAATATCACCCAGTCATTAGGTTAGTGCTACCCAGACCCAGCTGTTATTTCTAGATCTGCTGTTTGCCAGATTTCTGACATCAGATCTTCAATGGGCCTCAGTTTCTTCATCAATAAAATCGGGGTGAGATGTTTTTAAACAAGAGTGAAACATTTTTAAAATCCTTGATGTTTTCCTACAAAAGACTGCAGAAGAGTAAACTATTTCTGCTGTTTATCTTGCTCCACAGCTGCTGCTCTGAATAGTTTTTCTTGTATTCCCACAGATTGCCATCTCACAAGCTACCACTCTTGTTAGTGTAGCTGTTGTCTCTTCAAATGCATAACAATGTTGACCTGACTGGGTAAATAGAATCATAGAACGGCTTGGGTTGGAAGTGACGCCGAGGATCAACAAGTTCCAATCCCCTTGCACATGCACTGCTGCCAACCACTAGATCAAGTACTAGATCAGATCAAAATAGCTTCTATTGTGTCCTCCAAGACCTAGTACTAACAATTATACTTGACTGTTTGGATCCAAATTAATCAAAAGCACTCCTATCCTGCATATCATCATGGAGTTATCCAGCAAGTCTATAAATCATCCAGAATAACTCTAGGTAGGAGCATGCCCCTACGATTCATGCCTTTCACCAAAATCAATCAATCAAAAATACAGGGTCAGATCATAGCAAATGGTCTTAGAGGCACTTTGCAGATTGACTTACTCAGCCAAACTGTTAGTTAATTTTAAATTAAAAAATACGCTGTCCCAACTCAACTTGCACAGTTCGAGTGGGATGTCACAAGAAAATATATCCTCCTTGGAAGACAAATAGAAAATGTAGAACATTTTCTTATGCTGTACTTAGAAACCAGCATCCGGTTCTGAGTTGGAGGAAATCTGTAGAAAGAACCAGCTGAAGCAGGAGCTCACCTCTGCAGTAGCAGATTACAGGACTTCCTGAAAAAGGCTAAAGAGCATCAACAGTACTTGAAGGAAGTATCCCTATAGTCCAAATGTAGCCCTGTCCTGGAGGGATGAAGTCAGAACATATGCAACTGCTTAACTCCATCCGCTGGATTAACACGTGAAATCATCTCACAATATTTTATGATTTATGATGGCTAATTTGAATTAAAAAGCTGCCCCAACCGTGGAGAAAAATTCATCACAATTACTGCAGAACATATGAATGCTGGAATGACAGCGTGCTGCTAAGAGAAGCAGCACCACTTCAATACGCCTTGCATAAGCAATGAACAAACATCCATTGCAAATACCCCTTTACTACATGAGGCATCAACACCTTTTTTTCCCTGAGACTTTCTTGAAAAATGATTGTAATTCCAAGTATTGTGAGAATTATCTTTAATTTTCCTTATCATAAGGAAGATTTTTTCCTCTGCCCATTAAGATAAAACCAGTCAAACTGGGAATTTCTCCACATATTTCAGTCAATTTTATTCCAAAACGAAGATAAGGAAAGAAAATGGCAGTCATCACAAGTGAAACCAAATATTTCTGTAGCTAGCAGCCTATTTAAAATGTGCTTGCTTAGCTTTTGGATTGTGATACTGAGTTAAATGAAGCTCTGCCTATCTATTTGACGTGTGGATTAAGGTAAAGAAGGATGCAGGAGCATTTTGTGATGAAGTGTAGCAGACACATCATAAACAAGAGAATCCTAAGACGCAGTTACATTGTAGGAGTTACTGTAGACTAATTTAAAAAATGTAATGTCATTATCTGACCTGGTCAGCATGGGGAAATTGTATTTAATTATAAGCTGAATCAATACATGCACAGAGAATATATAAGGCATGTCACTAAGAAAGAATTAGGAAGGTAATGCACTGCTCAAAAAGGTTGAGTCAACACATTAGGAACTGAGATTTAGGTGCTCCTGCTCAGATACATCATTTACCTGTGAGCTATGTCACAATATTGCTTAAGATTGTTCCTTAATAATATTGCTTGATTCTCACCTTATGCACAAAACAGTAAGTTTTCTATAAAGTATTCTCATTTTAAAACAACCCCAGTGATAAAACCTTTCGAGTACAGTGCATTTCTTTGCAACCACAATCTCTTTGCTGGTTTATCAGTAGCAAAAAGAAATTAGAAAGTCTGCCAATGCCTAACTGACTTGCACAGCAGAACCCTCACAAGGCTGCAGGCATCAGCCTTGTACGAACAGACAAGTGCCGGTCTTATCTGGGGGAAATCCAGTCCCATGAGGACTGGGACAGCAAGCCCAGCAATTACTAATGCCTTTGTTTGCAGTTCCTAAGACCGCTCCACAATTTAGGGGAATGAGCCCTGTTTATAAGAAGCCTGCAAATGGCACAGGCTGAGCCTTTCAAGGTTTTCTGGCTCTGTTGCAAAGGAGCACAAGGGTCACTAAAGCAGAGTTGTCCACCTGCGTCAGAGCATTTCCTACACATTTTCAGGAATTGAACCCCTTTCATAATGGAAAGTTAACTACACGTCCTTATAAAACAAGCAGACTTCCCCCTCTCAGACAATAACAGGAAAGGTATTTCACCAAAAGCGTCCTGGAGGCATGTTAGCAGCACGGCAAGACTCCACGGCACAGCTCAGCCCTGCCTGACCCTTTGGCACCCTAAATGTGTCTGGTGTTATCTGTTATCTCTCCCACAGCATCTCTTGGCTCCTCCAGCTGCTGCATCCCTGTATTTACACAGCTGCCTCTGAAGCTGTAAGTCAGCAGCAGTGACTGTTGCACAAATAAGTGTGACATGTGGATCTTGCCAAAATAGCGTGCTTCACTCCCTGTTCTTAAGCAGTTTACGTTTCGGCACCGACAAGGCTCCCAAAAATTAAAAAGAAAGTGCTTTCAACTGTGTTTCATGTTTAACGCATAGTTGTTTTGGCAGAACAAGTTTTGAATAATTTGAGGATAGGAGAAAATATAAATAAGAAGTTTCGGCATAACACAGCACAAGTCACTGCCACATCTAGACCTGCAGTAAGGACGCTGTGTACCGCCTACCTCCATGTTCCCAATCCCATGTGCGACCCTTCAGCCAGAGAAATGCATTCTGACATGTCAGAGTTGCATTAATGTGCTTCAACATGCTGGGGCCAGGCTGGCAGAAGCCACACATGATTTTCTTCTCCTTCAGTCACAGCCCATCACGCTCAGATTACATCAGAGCGGCAAAGCAGCTTTACATACCTTGAGAACGCACTTTAAAACACAACAATTTTCAGCAGCATTTTGAAGATCAGCTGAATTTCAGCATCAGGAATATGACTGGCCAGCTTCCACCATCCGTTTTCTTAATTTCCTTTCTTAGACTTGCTAGTTGCAAGAAAGGAATTTATGCCACTGTCTGCCTCTGGAAGTGGAAAATACCTCCAAGTACCAAGTGAGTGCTGTGCAAGAGCGAGCACTGCACACTGAGTATAGGGAATGCAGATCAGGATCATGAGATACCTCTTCCTAAACTAGGTTAGAAAGGGTCTCTGAAACTCTAGATGTTGCTATATATGCACATCAACATGCCACGTTACTAGAAACTTCAGAGGAGCCTGTTTTGCAGTACTTCGCTCCTCTATTGCTCAAAAGCCACTGAGAGACTTTGCAGAGGCTGCGTGAAGGAACCATCTGGAGGAGCAAGTGCCACAGGAACAAGAACCACCTTAGTCTCACCCCTGCCTTTAGGAAATAGTCATGGGCTTTGCCAGCTGCAGTTGGATGTGTGACAATGCCATGTTGACCTCTAGGATAAAGAAAGCACTGAATCCATTCAAACAAAACCACTGTAGCTGGAAGCAGCCAGTTTTGCCATGTCACTGCCTTCATTACAACCTTACCAAAACACCCCATTTACCAAGTTTTGGCCAGGGCCGTCACGTGGGTGGAAGAAAACTGAAGGACCAACTGCTGGAGGAAGAGATGCCAGCTCCCAGCGTGTCTCACACAAGGCATTGATGCACCACCATCACATCTCGCTCCTGAAGGACTGTAGCACTGGCAGGTGTGTTTGGGTCTTGCTTGGCCTGGGAGGAGGCAGTTCCAGCTAATGAGATCTGCTGGGAGGTCCAGGTGCATCCTGGAGACCCTGACCACCTGCTTGATGTTTCTGGGCTGTAGGGGTTGTGTTCCTTCAATGCATCTCCCCAGTGAAGCGCTCAGGCCTATTTTCAGAGGCATGGGTTGAGCCTAAAGGTTCAGCATTTGCCACACATTTACCCTCTCCTTGCGCTATGGACTCTGAAATGATAAAATCCCTTCCAAGTAGTGCAGTATTGGGCTTCTGTGGGATGCCCAAATCTCAGGCCTCTAGTTTTTGGGGCTCCAAGTGCATCGAAGAACCTGAAAACCACTGGTCAATGGAATGCCCTAGGGCTGGAGCCTCCAGCTGCACGCCCATCTCCCACAAGCCTGAGGGAGGGCTGTGGACCAATTATCAGTTGAACATCAACAATTGCAAACCTATCTGCAAAGGGATTTTTCATTTGCTCTCCCAACATCTTTTCAACGAGGCCTAAAATTGTATTGTCTTTTTGCTTCCACGGCAGATTAAGCAATGGTCTGCATGCTGGGTGGCCTGTGAGAGCATCCAGGCCTGGCTGCCAGGCCAGTACAGGAGCTGTGAGCAGAGATCAGGCTTCCCAGTATGATGCTGCGTATGGCCGGTCCACAAAGGCTATGCAGAGACAGAGGATGTGATAGAGGGAAGAAAAAGATTTAAAAAAAATCTTCATGGCAGTTGATGACCTAGGAGAATGCTATCCTGCTCTTCACCCCTCACAGAGACTTTGTAGAGCTGCTCTCAAAAAGCGCAACTACTACTTCACACAGATTGTCATTTCTGGATCTTTGTCTCATAAGCACACATTATTATTTTTACTGAGGGCAATAATGCTCACCTAACGTTTTGACACTCATCAGAATCAATTTCACCACAAAGAAATAGGACTCACTGCAGTATCTGAACGCTGTGGATCAAACTTATACCATTCCCTAACAGTATTCTTTAATTTTCCCCAAGCTTCATACCATAAAGTAACCCTATAGCACAGGCATCCAAATGAGGGAAGATTAGGCTACCATACGTATCAAATAGGGCAGCCACATTTCATTTTTTCTGCTAGCAATCATTCTGAGAAGAAAAACAATGTAATAACAGTAGGAGATCTTTCCAATTAAGGTTTCCTAAATTGCCCTGAGGGATTAACAAGACGAGCTGTCACAGAGCCAGTGGGAAGGCTGCAAGATGTCAGTGCAGACCTTCCTACATGGAGGCCAGCAGGTTCAGTGGGGATTGGTAGAAGCCCACTTCTCTGGAAAATAACTGTACAAGACAATTCATTAGCACTGAAGATCAATGAGAGTATTATTCTTTGAAGAACTAGCAGTTCCTGTAAGCCTTAGCTAATTTTATTCTTCCTGATTAAAAAAAAAAAAAAGTCTTTTACTGCAGAATTTCCCATTTAGATGCCTTCAGTTAATTACAGTGCCGGTATCCACAGCCAGCACAATACCTTTGCAGCTGGATCTCTTTTCAGCTGAGGCCAAATAAGACTTTAGGCTTTAAACACAACAGGAATGGTAAGATGCTGTTGTTACCAGCAGGGGTAGCTTCTTAGAAGTGCTGAAAGTATTTTGGAAGGCATTAATTCACCTGGAATTTAGACCAGGTGATGATACCTGAATTAACATTATTCTAAAGAGTGCCATCCTTATCGCATCCTTAGGAACTAATTTTTCCGTAATCAGTTTCAAGTTTCAAGTTAGGAGACTTCTATATTCAATTTATGCAGACAATTTTTGATAATTATTATTAGCAGTGAAAAAAAAAAAAAAAGTCTAGCACATGCATTTTCATTTTTCAAGAAAGAAGCAGCATTACATTTTCTAATGCAGTTCACTACTTGAACTTCTTTTGACTTCTTACTGCTACCTCTAGCCCATAAGTCCAGTACAAATTATTCTGTGCTGCTGAAGAGTAATTATTTCACTCATGCAAACTCATAAGGGGTTCAGAATTCATTAATTCTAATCTATTTTAAACAGATGTTAAAGCAAATTAATTTTCAAGTTTAAATAAAAAAGGTTTTAAATATAGATCAGCAATATCTAAGAAAGAGCATAGTGCTGCCCTTGTTGATCTCAGCAGCAAACACATCCTTAGGACTCGGACAGATGAAGAATCAGATCCTTTCATTTGTTCTTTGGCTCAGTGGCCCAGATTCGGCAGCGTCTTATAATGTGTGATGTGTGAGAAAGACATTTGTCATCCTTAGGTACTCAGTTTATGAAACTCACAACTGTATAAGAACAAAGTGATTATTTAATATTTTAACGCCATAAGATTTTATCATTAGTACAATTTCACCAAAATAAAAAGACTTCTTGAAAACCTATTAACTAAAAATTGGAGACAATTGCTGTCATTGTAAGGAAGCCTACTTACTAAGGTAGGACATAAATATTTATACTGGAAAGAAAAAATTGTGCCCAGAAGTGGGTGGAGGTTTCTGCATGACTCACCTGATTCACCAGCTCAAAGTGTTCTAGTAACGTGTTACAGTGACAGGTTGAACAGAAAAGTAGTCTCCAGCTGATTCTGATTGATAACTGCACAGGATTTCTGCCAACAATCATCTGGAAAAGCCATGAACAATGTGCAGCCATAGCTTGTAAAGAGGAGCATGGATATGCTGCATTAATAGGATTTCTTTTGTGGCTATAACGCTTCCAGGTGAACTTTCTTACCTGATTCAAGTGGTACTGTTGAACAAAGCAGAGAAATTACTCCACCAGATATTCCTAAAAATAAAAACATTAATTTAATATTCTTAAACACAAGTTTCATGGTGCTATTACTTCAAATGTTTCAACAAATACTTAAGCCCTGAAAAGTGTTTCAAACATGGATAAGCAAGAAGTTTAGTCCTGCAGCTCACTGCACACTGACATCCCAAACAAAAAAAAGTCTCGACCTCTGTAAGAACATATATTGCTTTACATTCTGTGTGGTTGGCATAGAAATGTTTTACCACGTATAGTACAGAGTACTTACCTTATTAGTAACAGCAAAACTTAAAGCCAACACTGCAAGTGACACAAATTGCTGGTTTAGAATAATATAACATGAAAACAGAGGTACATCATTTCCTAGGACAAGATAAAATGAAGATTGTATGTGCAACAAACATGCCAAACTGTTCAGTATGTACTGCTTTCCCCATATTTTGCTTTGCCTTTAAGGTTCTGTATTGTTTGCTTTTTTTTCTGGAGGAAAAAAAAAGCTTAAATTAAAGGAACATCTTATATCCTATGTAAAAGGCACCCTAGTGGAACGTCACTCTGACACACTACGCTTAGGAGAATCTGTGCCAGCACCATGTTTTCAAAGCTAACCCACTGGATTACAAGTTATATTTCAGTGTGAAATCAGGTCATAGGCTAGTTGTGCTGGTTGAGACTGGCTGCTAATAACAGAACACGTCCTAACGTCAGCATTCTACGGAAACATGAGTCTGTGCAAGGAGAGGAGACACAGTCTTTTTTATGTAATCATGATTGATACTGAGTGCTAAGCATATATTGCAATCCTAACCACATTATTCAAATATTTATCCTCTGGAGAAAAAGTAGATTTACTCACTAAAATCCCAAGTTACCTATAAAACCTTCAAACTGCTCATCTAACAGTGTTTCACGCAGACTCAAATTCATTCCAGCAGGAATGCAGTCATTTGAACTGTCTGCTGTATTGAACATGGAAAGAAAACATTTAAAATAAGAATATATTCACATGCAGCATTGGTAAGACTTTCCTAATTTAATGATTGCATCCTTACTAGCCCTAATGCAAGCCAGCAATCCCTTTTACATCACTGGGGAATTGAGAAGACCACAGGGATCCCTAGTCAGTGCCCTTGACTACTGCCCCTGGAGCTCTGTAGTCACTTCTAATGTCGTATATATTTCCCCAGCAGTATAATTTGAGCTCACATAGAAGAACAGCAGAGTAGTAGCAGTCAGAGGACTGGATGAGCTTCAGCAAGCAGTTCCTGAACAACAACCTAGATCCAGGTTCCCAACAGGTAGAAGACTTCTCTAGTTGATAGGTCACGGTGGTAGATGGATGCTTCTTTTCCCTTGCAGTCACCAGTTTTTCCTGGTGGTCTTGCGTGTTTTAGGCTCAAGTGGATCCGACTCATTGCTTGAAAATGTATCTGGCATCCCTTCAGCTTTGAGGGAAGCAAATCTATTTTATAGTTGCAAGCCCTTAGATGGGACAAGAGCCTTCTTCTCGGTGCCAGAAAGAGCACCTTTCATCCTTCCCTGCCTACAGAAGTTGTATTTACCATGACAGTGGTGAGTACATACTGCCTGCTTCTCTATTGCAGTTGGCAAATAGGGCTCTCTGAATATCAGAGAAAAGCCAAAGACTCCCTACACAAAGTACTGCACCTACCAGCTGTGTTCTTGGATCTGTGCTCTTATATATGCTCCCAGGTATGGGCTGAAAAGGTCTGATCTTCCCTAGACAGGAGGCAGCAGTAGCAGAAGCTCCGGGCACTGCAGTCGATGGGCAGCTGATTATGCTTGTTAGAAGCTGTAAGAGCTTCCTTCAGCCCACACCCTTGTGGTTCCCCTTCCTTCAGCCTCACCTACCACCTGCAGGTACCCTCAAGTTTCGTAGAATATTCCCAGGCATTCCTCAGTGATCTTGGACTTTGTCTCCAGAAGGTCTGGAGTTCCAAAATCAGAGCCCAGAGACTGTTAGCTACACTCTTATAATACTGAGTTCACAATATCTTGAATTAAGCCTCTTTTTAAATCATAAAACCTCCTCTGCAAATAACAGATTGGACAATGTGTCAGTAGATGACGTTTTTTATAAGACATGAGAAACGGTTGGGAGTCATTTTTCCCAGTGAGTCCAACTGTGTCCCAGCTCATCCTATGGTCACCTCCCACTCCAGCCAGTTCTCTGTGTTGCAGATCGTGAATTAGTTCCACTTGGTTTCCCATTCACATCGTTCACATGCAGAATGCTCCTTTTTTTTAGCGTTTAGCATATTTTATGGTATAATATCAATAACGAAAATCAATCAGTGGCTGACAGTGAATGCTAAGACTCCTGTGATGCTAATAAGATGTCAACTTTTGAATAGACAATGGGTTTCTGGATTGGAGAGCAAGGAGAAACAATGCAGAAGTGCAAAAAAATTAGAGGTTTGGCAGACTGCAGCAACGTTTCTGGCACTGGCTAGAGCTACATCTCATTTGCCAATTTTTAGGACTCACTCCTTTTTTTTTGCCTGCAGCTAGCAACTACACTCGGTGTTACCTCATCTAACACCTTCACATCAGGGCTGACGTAATGACCGAAGCAATGCTGGGGAAAGAAGCATCAGGAAACAACAGAAGATTACACATCACACCAATTAACACATTACTAGGCAAATCAATCGTTATGGATGGAACTTCAAATAATAATCTGATTACAAAGGGACAAAACCAAGAAGCATCCAGGGAATTCGACAGTGTGGAAAACTGATGGATTAGAGCTGAAATTAATTTTAACTAGATAATTCAAAGACAACAAAAATGTATCTCACCTCAATACCATAGCAGTCAGTGACTGAAAGTCTCTTTTCCCTAGTGCACATCAATGTCACCATTCATTTCCCGAGGATTTGCACATACCAAGACCAAATTTGACTTTATGGCTTTTCCATTCTTAAGGGCATGTTTCTGTTACACTCCAAGGTTTGGGGCCATTTCAGAGGGTTATTGTGAGCTCTTTGTAAGGGGAAAGTCTAAGTCCCCCATCCTGCAGACATTTAAACATGTCCTTGTGTTTAACGCTATGAGTAGTCGCACAAGCTCCTCTGGGAGGATACTTGGATACTGAAAGTCAAGCACATAACAAAGTGTGCGCAGGATCACTGCCTAGGGAATGAAACAGAGATGGCTGTAGAAAAAAAAATCCTTAATGAGACTCTTTTAAAAGGAACGCTGGTGTTATTAAACTGGGTAAGTACACTGAGGTTAGCAGTGTGTATTTTCACTGTAATTTTGATTATTTGGATACGTGTTATTATGTATGCATACAGTGATGTTATCTGCACTAATATCTTTCAGGTACTTTACTTTGAATGTCATAAGCACATAAAACCATTTAATTCCCTTCATGTTACGAATGCAGAATACTGATTGCTGAGCTGTTAGTAATATGCATTCAAGATATACACTGCACTGACTCCGAAGGATCCACAATTGAATGCCAAATAATTCACGAAATTTAACAAAATGCAAATAACTTGGCTGACATGATATCAGAGCACTGAATTCCCTGAGGAATATAAAGGAGTTATTAGTGTTTTGTTCTGCTTGTAGAAAAACTACTTGTGAGACTACAATTTAATTCATTTCAATTTTTATTAACAATCCTTTTCGGTACTCTGACCCATTCCATATGACAGCTGCACTGCAAAATTAACATCCATTTGCAAGTGCAGCTGGGCTCCCTCGACAGCAAAACAAAGCACAAAATATTGTTAAGAGAGACGTTAAGGGTGGAGTTACATGCATGTAATCAATTTCATAGTACATGTGTTTGATACTAAGTTATTATAAATATGCCCCCCTGACATTAGTGCAAATTTTGCACCTATGAAGCCCACAGTCCCCTGCTGCTGCTTTCCTGTGCCCCAGATCTCTAGAGGCAGCACTGGGGTCAGCATTACTATTTCATCTTGGGAGCTGTTCCCACCTCATTTACTCCTTCTGGGTAGCACACTTCCATGTGAAGATGTGGAGCTTGAGGAACTGGAAGCCCAGCTTTCCCATGCCAGTAGCTGGAGGCTGGAACAGCTCTTGTGAGGAGGAGCACTTTCATGGCTCTGCATCCTGATATGCCCACACCAACCACCACCATTTCCTAAAAATGAACAGGGAAATGCAGGCAGGAGCTCTGCAACTGTATTGGTGCTGCACTCACAAGGTACTTGCTGTTCAGTGAAGGCTGGTTTAAAACCTACCTCTGTCATCACCCGCTTCAGTGGGTATTAATTTTAAATAAAAATGGGATGAATTGGAAATTTGAGCTCTTGATTAAATCAGGCATTCTGGTACATGAATGGCAGACAGAGCCCATCTGGCTAATAAAAAGGAATGTTAAGATGTATCTATTGCTGGTTTGTTAAGCACCTCATTCATTTTGGTTTGCATAGTGGAGCTCTGGGATAAGGGTGCTGATATTTTTGAGTGCTTGCCAGTCCCCAGGGAAGCTGGAAAAGGTTAAAAATTTATTGCGGGCACTCTGAATGCACTAATGTCTTGCAGACAGAGCTGGCATTGATCCTTTCCCCTCTCCCGCTAAGTCTTCAGCAGATGAGAGCAGCTATTTGCTCTCCATTGTGCAAGCTGAGCTCCTTGAAGAGAAATAAAATCTTTCTGACTTGGAACATACTGCATGGAGCAGAGCTGGATTTCTGTTACACAACGGCTGATTACTTCCAACCTACCAATATCTGGGGCAAAGAAATTGTGTCTTCAAGAGCATCAGCTCTAGATGAGCAGAAAATGAACTGACAGCATGGAGATGTCAGCAGATGATGCATGATGCATCTATTTATTCGGGCACAGGCAGAGCTGGAGTGGCAGCAATAAAGCATGCATCTTTTTTTTTCTTTATCAGGAAATGAAGGCAGAGAGCGTTCAACAAGGAAGTAGTTTAATTTATACGATTATAAGGCACAATTCATTATAAGTAAGAAGGAATTGTGTTTGTGATGTTGAAGACAAGTGAGGAATGTTGTCGTGCCTTCTGAAGTATTTCTGGTGCTTCTTTTATTAGAGCACCAATTGAAAAGAATGGGTCTGACTTCATTCTGGATTAGACAAAGGTTTCCTGTAAATGCACTCCAGCTCTAATTTTGAAATACTGTATTAAAATGGTGTACATCGTTATCAATAAAGCTTCAAGATGCTACCAATCCTCTTGCCCTGCTACTGAAAAAAAATTGTGTTGTTTTGTTTAGATTCAGATTTGGCCCTTAGTGTGGTACACTCAGTTTTTGTGAAAACTAATGGAAACAGTACATGAAATCTGTCGGTAGAGCACATGCCTTTGTGAACTCTCATTCTGAAGTATTTTTTGTATCACTTTGATTTATGGTCCCAGTCTGAACAGTTGCTCTCCAGTTAGCAGGGAGGTAGTCAGTCCACACTTCATCCCAAAAGTTGAGATCTACGCCATGACATTCTCCACTTCTGTAAAAACAAGCTTCATTAAGACATAAAAGGGCTAGAGCTAAATTGTTTCTGAATTTACACGGTAACTTCTAAGCAAATTTCTTTGGAAAGGATTTGGCTGGCAAGACTCCAGCAGCATCCTTTTACGAAAAGACTGGTAGAAATGCAAAGTAAGGCTAGCACAGCACAAGCTGCAGAAATGGCAGATAATTTCATAGGAACTGAGGATGTGCCTCAGCTGGATCTGGATCTGCTCTACACCCTGGTCCCAAAGGAGACCACACAATCTTCCGGGCATGTCACGAAACCCAGTGGTGTGCTGTTAGCAGATGGTTACCAGAATTTTGCACAGGAAAGGTCTGACTTGTTATCAAATACAGACCTAATTTTTTTTTATTAGTCTTCTTCGTATAAATCTTAAGTGCAGTTTTATGGGACTATTTTAAGGGGAACATAGTATCAGTAACACAACTGATGCATTCAGTAAACACATGTCCAAACAGCAAATCTTCATTTTTATTCTGTGTGTCACAGTTCAGAAGGCATCTGGGTAAGGAAGGCAGAATGAAAGAATATGGACAGTGTTTGCATGAATCCTGCAATCCAAAAGTCTCCAGAAGTTGTGAATGGGAGTGGCAGACTGACTGCCAGGCATGGCAGTGGCCAGGGGTTATCATCTTGCCGGACCACTTCTGCGCCTGCAGAGCTTGTATGTGAAATGCCTCTACATGCATGAAGAGTTCTCTCACCTACGTTTATGCCCCAAAGAAAATTGCTCCCAGTGCTAAAGGCTGCACAACTGAGCAATGAACACATTAAAATGTACTCTCAAATCAAATGGAAATCCAAGACATTATTCTTTCTCGTGGTACTCTGTCCTGTGTTAAGGCTCTCCTTCTTTATGAATAGACTTCTTGTTACCTTCCAAGTCTCTAACAGCTCCTCTGCCCTCACTGACAGCCATTTTCTAGACTTTTAGCATTCTTATTAACGGATGTGAGGGTATGGGTGGAAGCTTCTTTGCAGACTGTTTCTGACTTCAATTGCTTTTTGAACCAACAGAACTAAAGCACATGAAGACTCTGGATAAGA
The DNA here is from genome assembly GCA_028571105.1 of Tragopan temminckii. Classification (NCBI taxonomy): domain Eukaryota; kingdom Metazoa; phylum Chordata; class Aves; order Galliformes; family Phasianidae; genus Tragopan; species Tragopan temminckii. Next base: position 7,319,214 of record JAOWBP010002052.1, on the reverse strand, counting down.
GCAAGCTCTGCTCTGTTTAAGAGAGGATTATTGTGGCTTAATTTAAACCTCTTCCTAAATCAAACTGACATAAGCTTGCTTGATATCTATTTAATTTTCCATATTATTTTTCCTCTTGTTTAATTAAATCCATTTTAAATTATGCTTTAAGGCAAACCTGCACAACTCTGTATGCACACAATCTCTCAGATGGTGTTACCAAGATCCCATTTGGAAACGGTACAGCTCATTAGCTTTGCTGGCTCCCAGACAGTTCAGAGTAGTTTGGATTTCGTGCCAACTCAATGGCATTATTCAGTTTGTATTTAAAAGCTCGTGTTTCCTTTTGACCCACGATGGTCAGCAAGCACAGGCACTGAAGGGCCTGGTCTTTCATCAGTGCCAGTGAGTGGAGAACAGCCCTGAGACTCTGGATGAGTGCAGGGCACTGCCTTTTGCCTCCTTTTACTGCTGTTTTATGGAACAGAAGGAAGAGACAATGCGAGCTTTTGTATAAAAGTGAGGTGACCTTTCCAAGTTACATGTGGGATCTCCTGCTGTTTCTATAGAGACCAAACACATTAACCTGAGTCAAGTGGGAACGCCTGAGGCTCATTGAGAGGGGTATGGTTTCTCAGAGAAAGCTGGAAGATTTAAGTAAAAGACTTGATTCATGTGTTTTATTTTTAAACAAAAGGAAGCTCCATTTAAAGTTTCTCACTGGATGCCTGAGCAAAGACATACTTTTTGTGTCTGTTTTTTGGTTTCAATTTGCAGATTGCAGCAGCCCTACCAAAAAGCTGTCCTGCTCTAGAGTCCCAAAGGCTTCCTTCACTGAATGAGGCTCTACAGAAACTGTTTTCAGACCCATGTAAGATGCTTCTTGTCCAGGAGAGTCTCCAAAAAAAAGTTGCCCTTTACTTTGCCTGCCCTGCTTGCATGAATTGAAACCAAACCTCCACTCAAGGCAGGTCCTAAGACTCAACTTGCCACCTTCAAGGCCAAAGATATTTTAGTTCAATAATCTGAACCAATGCACAGGATAAAATACTTTTGACTAAGTGTAAAAAAAAATTTAACAAAAAATCAGTTGTTTTCCTTAGGAGCTGACAAGAAGAGGCAATAATAAATTTCCATCTTAACTAATAAAGCAAACTGTTCTCACTAACTTAGGTGCTAGGCCTATCTTATTTGCAGGTGGGTGGACATGAGTCATGTCTCAAATAGTTTTCTGTCATCTGTCTAGACGTATGCTGTCTGATCACAAAAGGAAATTCAGCTTCTCCCTATGTGAGCAGAGTTCAGTTTTTCAGTAGAAGACCAGAAGGTAAAGCTGGGATTCTTTCCAAATCCACATTTCTGCAAAGGTGCACTTAGTAAAACAAAACTTACTCTGTGGAAAGTCATCCTGCAGCCCAACCCGTGGTTCCTCCATGGTATACTTAGGACTCTGAAAATAGTTTTTTTGTTTAATGATTTTTCTCTTTTCTCTCCTACTCACACATCCATCTGTACATCCCTACCTTCGGGAAGGGGATATGTTTGCTGGGCTGCAGAAAAAAATAAAAAAATAAAATAGAAGTGAATATCAGCACAGTTTTTAAGGAAATGAAAGAAAAACACGGTTAAAAAAGGACATAATTAAAAGGCTGTTCTGAAGGCTACTTTGACAAATGTTGCATGGGAGAGATCCACATAATTTACAAACAGGAAAAATTCTGATTATCATCCATGAGAAAGAAATACTGTGATTGGTTTCAACTGTGTTGAACCCTTGACTGCTTTAAGGAAAGTATTCCCAAAAAGGCAGCCAAGCCAAAGCATAAATGGCTCTTCATCTCTTACCTAGCTCGGCTGGCTGTTACATCAAACAAGTTGGATCAAAGTTTGCTTTTATAAAGTCTCCTTCAGATGTAAGTGTCCCTAAAGTACTTCATAAAACGGCCCTTGAGAAATATAGTATCTATCAGGTAATAAGTTAGAAATACAGAATTTAGCACAGTAAAGAGAGATGCTGGGTATCAGCATTAAAAGAATTGGTTTTGTCATATAGAAGACAAAGTTAAGTATTTCTGAACAGCTTTCTTTTTCCATTCTTCTCACTGCTCACATAGCACTTACAGAATGCTGCTGAAGGGCCCAAACACTCTATTGATCTTGATATTTTCCATGGCACTGCTCACTGCTGCATGTTGGCAGCCCTGAAGTGCTTAATGGTCAAGCTGGGGCTGTCCTTGGATCAACCACCAATTTATGAAACCCAAGGGTGAAGGTTGAGCTGTAAACACAACTCACTTAAAATATCTTGCTCTTCCTGTTTGCTGTGACTGGGAACAAGCAGGGGAACAAGCAATGCCTGGTGCTCTGAGTTATAAGAGATTGTGGAGTGCGAAGCTGGTGATGAGCGGAAAGGCTTTTGGAATGGGAGCTGTGCTGTGCTGCACTCCACGGATGTGTGCTCTTTGTTTGATAAGGGTTAAGCTTTTTATTAAAGACGTTCATGTGGGTTCTTCTTGTGCCTGCACAGTACAATACTGCCATATAAATAAAAGAGCATTAGTTTTGAACACAACCCTGCTTTATCCAGTGCGATAAGACATGCATATGAATAGGCTGGAAATATTGACATAGAGTAACGGAAAAGGTTAAGTCAATGTTTGCTTGATGCTGCAATCCAGAAGACATTTTTGGTGCAGCAAGTTCTGAGATTCCTGAGCAGGAAGTAAACAAAAAGGTCAAAGCAATTAACAGATAAGCTAGGGGAGCTCGGTGCGTGCGCAACTGCACAACCAGGGGCAGCAATGTACACTGTTTGTTCCAGCCTGCTGGCCAGCTGGTGCACATTGGCAGCATCTTGCTGCCCGCAGCCCTGCAGTTGTGTGAGTTCTTCCCCCTTGCAGAGAACAGCAAGTCCATTCTGAGCTAGGGGTGTGTGACAGCCTGCAAGGTCATCGCAGCCCTGCAGGGGACAAGCCACACAGGGACGCGTGTTTGTGGGGTTTATTGAATGGAGGGCTGCTCCTGATCATATTAGCAGTGAACGTACAGGAGCAGGACTGGGAGCTGGAGGGATCATCAATCTTGTTACAGAGTATTGAACAGAAGTATAATAGATGCTCCTCTGGCCTGTGTATTTTTCATTTGCTATAGCAATGTATTACTGGCAAACATACATTTATGGGAATTGATCTGACAGCCAGAATCAGCAACTAAGCACCAGCACTGCAGTTCAGGAAGGCAGGTTCAAGCAGGCAGGAGAGCAGCAGGTCTCAAGCCATTTACCTGGCTCATCTGTTTTAATGCTGCAAATTACACCATCTGCGAACAGCCCTCAGAAAATTCCCAAGCAGGGCAGAGGTCCTGCTCTTGTTCAAGCAAGAAAAAAGGACAGAGAGCTTGTACTGTGTTAGCTGAGCTCCTACCACGCTTACAGCTCTCCAGTTGCTTCAGGGCAAGCCTGCATTTGAAGTATGAGGAAAAGCCAGAGGTGATGAGTTCGAAGGTGACCAACCGTAGAGAATTGCACAGACCCTGCAAGAAGCAGTGCCAATTCCTGTTACCTGCTACCACGTGCTGTTCCATGCAAAGCTGTGCAGAAGCACAATCTCATAACTGGTGTCAGCAAAGCAGTTAATGTCATTTTTGTGGGAGAGATAAGAGCACCTTGCAAGCATTGGTAATAAGTCAGTATTATAAAGCAAACTCCATAAAGAAGCTCAGGTTCTCCAGGACTTCATTAAAGCAGCAAGTGAAACAGCATGCTTATTTCCCACAAGTCAACCACTTCCACCTTAAACTTTCAAAAAATTAAATGTATTGCCTGTATTCCAGAAGATATTCTACATAGCAGAGCCCTTTGGGGATTACAAAATCAAAATGTCTGACATTTTCCAGAAATTTCCATGATGAGAGGAACATGTTAAGGATCATGTTAGAGCTAGCAACAATCTGAAGGTAACAAGTTTCAGAAAAGCTGTAGGATGGCTGGTGCTTACCAGAGCAGAGCGATCTGCTAAGTCACAGTGCTTTTCTTCTGCCACAGAGACAGTGCTCAGTTCCTTGTAGTGTTTTGTTCTCCTTGTGCATAGTTTCCAAAATGATAAGTAAGATTGGAGATGTTTTTCTACAGTTTATCAACAACTTTCTTAGCCTCAAAATATGACAGTATGAAGTGCTACCTATCAGAGGGTAGAAATCTTTTGAATTGAAGATAAATTTCCTGAGGCTCACAGAAGTCAACAGTGATTTGCAGACCAAAACAACCACACAAATATGAATATGTTCCTTTATAAACAACTCATAGAAAACAAACTTTTGTCATGCCACACAATCAGGTAGATCCTAGAAAGAAATAAACCCCAAACACTAAAAGTAATGCACAACTCACAAAGTTGTATTGTTTTCCCTTGGCATCAACTACTTTTTGAGATTTTTGGAACAGCTTATATTACCACATTCATCAATTGCTTGTTCTGTTCTGTGTTCCCACATTGCTCTAACTTGAAGTATAAAAAATTCCATTTTATTTCATATTTTATATGTAGCATACCAGACAGCAAAGAAGGCAAATGGAGTGAAAGAGCTAAAACAATGACTATTAGCTACATATGACATATTTACCTGGAGGTAAATCAAAGTATTCAATATGAAAAGCTTTTGTTTTTGTAATTCTTCAAGAAATATTTAGATTTTGCAAACTAAATATTTTAGACATTTCATTATCACTCTCTACAGTTCCCTGAAAGGAGGTTGTGGTGAGGTGGGCGTCAGCCTCTTCTCACACATAACAGTGATAGGACAGCAAGGAATGGCCTCAAGTTGGGCCAATGGGGGTTCTGATTGGATGTTAGGAAGAATTTCTTCTCCAAATGAGTGGTCATGCACTGGAACAGGCTGCCCAGGGAGGTTTTAAGTCACTGTTCCTGGAGGTGTTCAAGAACCGTATGGATGTGGCACTGAGGGACATGGCTTAGGGGAAATATTTGTGCTAGGTGGTCATTTGGACTAGATGATCTTAGAGGTCTTTTCCAACCTTAATGATGCTATGATTTGATGACTTTGTACCCAAGCTGACTGGCTTAAAGAAAGTAATTAATTAGAAACAGAAGGATTAGGAGATCTGTTGGCAATAAATCAAATTCTTTGCATTCTGTTGGAGAGAGGAAGAAGCTGTTTGATCACCTAATAAAAAAGGAAGAGCAAACGTTTTTTTTAATCTCAAAATCAACTGATCCAAAGCTGTTTGCACATGACCAACTAAGGGATTAAGCTAACTTGGGTTAAGCTGGGTAAAAGAAAACAGGGTAAATTAGCTGCAATTGAGATCCATACTGGTATGTTTAGACTACTTTCAGTGTCAGAGATGAATTGTTTTAAACTATCAAACTTTTTCAAACTGCATTATCATAGACTTCCAGCTGTTTCACAGTAGGAAGCGGAACTGTGGTTGAAGGGGAAAGAAAGATGGAATTTGAATCTCAAGTAGATCTGAAACAGTCTTTTTTTTTTTTTTTTTTTTTTTTTTTTGTTTTTCCATTTACCCCAAAAAGTGTTCCGTGTTTTAAAAAAACCTTTTATATGTCTTATAATTTTATGTTTTCTATAGTTTTTGGTGTGTGTTTTTTTTTTCTCTCGTCATTTTACATGTCTAACTAAAACTTTACTTTGAAACAAAAAAAGCTATTTTTTTAAAGTTGCATGTTAATGAGGGAATGGCTTGCTTAAACCATTTGAGCTTGGTGGTAATTTGCACGCACTTTTGCTCGATTTAATTTTTTGTATTTGACATATTAGTTAAAAACATTACAGTATATTTAACTAGAAAACCTTCAGTTATCCATGTACATCTGCTTCCTTACGTCATTCTGCAGTCTTAGTATCAAAACTGGAATCTGACCATCATATGGTCCTGCTAACAGACCTGGACCAATGAGCATGAGGAAATCACACATTCCTGCCTAGTTCTTTTCACACTGCAGGGTACTCAGGGAACGTCATGATTTCCATCCTAAGCAGACATACAGCAAAATGTAATCTCCCTCTATACTTCCAAGGACATTTATCATGTCTTTCAATATCTAAGAAACTTCAGTATCTAAGAAAATTGAAGGTTTTGCTTGAATTCCTCTTTGTTTTCCTTCTCAGAAGGAGAACAGATGAACTGGATGTATATATTGTGGCTATTAGATAGAGGAGCAAATATGGATAACAAGACCTATGAGACCCACACTGACAGAACATGTTCTATCTAAAGAAGAAAAACTATGGGATTCAGGAAAGAGATGAAGATTGGTGCCTTAGAGCAGCGCCTTTAAAACAACAGCCAATGGAAAGAGGCTATAACCAAACATCTGAAATATGCCCCCTGGGATGAAATGAATTCAATACTACAAAATCCTATTCCAAATTCCTTTCCTGTGTGAAGATGTAGAAGGCAGATTTTTTTTGTCTAATAAATAGAAAATAATTATTATCACTAAAACTAATTATATTTTAATTCCTTTCTCAAAACAATTTTGCCTTCGCCGTCCTTAAAATGCAGTTTAATCTTCTTGAGATAGCTTTTTATGTCTCAAGATACTTGGTCTGGGTGCCATTTAATGTGCTCCAAAGAGCTGAGGTACTTCTAAGGAGTTGCATGTTGGGCAAAAGTATCTGTCGTGACATATGTATACAGGAAAATAGTTGCAGAATTGTAGGCAGGGATTTCCAAAGGTAATTAAAGGGAAAAAGCTCAATAGGAAGTACCTCTGGTCTTATCACGTTTACCCTGGGGACATCTATAGTGCCTTGAAAAACAGCAGGGAAGAGTATAATAAAAACAACACAGCCCAAGTGAAATAAAGTCATCAGTCTTTCAAAAACAGCACAAACTGCTTTCAGGAACTGTGTAAGGATAAAAGGATTGCATTACCCAAGTATTCCTTCTAGATAAATTGTTCTTACTGTATCAAAGCTCCCCTTCCTTCTCATATAAGCTAGGTTTCAAATGACTGTAAGAAAAGAGCCAAAGGGAATATGGCTGAAACAAATCAATGAGCAATACTTGTCACTGAGTGAGGAAAACAATGCCTGGTGAGGGCAGAGGCTGCATTAAAATGTTTGCCAGTTTTATAGATAGGCAATTATCACCTCAGTCTTTTGTAGGCCACTAATGTATAATATCATATTCACACACAAACATGCTCTCTCTCTCAGTTCTGAATTTGCTGTTTTAACAACATCTTTCTAATTGAGTTCTTTTGATGGGGATTAGAGAGATGCTTTAATATGGAAGCCACAGCAGTTCACCTGAAAGAGATGGGGATCAGCAGGGTCAGAGAAGCAGTCAGACAAGCCATTCTCCCTCTGAACGTGAAAACTCAAGAGGAGGGGAGCAGTCTAATCTGTGCAAATTACAAATTTTGCAAGAGTTGGCTAACTGAGCTCCATACAGATGTTTACCATAGAAACTGAATGGCAGAAGGATTTGGGGAGACCAATTGATCAAAATCATATAATTATATCTTACCTAGAATAAATACCCCAAAGAGAAGGAAATTTGCATGTCTGGTTACACCTGGAGAAAAGCAGCTGACTGATTTTGTCCATTAACACCCCTGGCAGACTCTGAAGGAAGATGACAAAACTTAGGGCTACAGAGATGGTGAAGGGTCTGGAGGGCAAGGCATGTGAGGAGGCAGCTTTTCTTTCTGGCTATTTTAAAAGGACTGAACAGTAGTGCCACAACATATGAGGAATGTCATAACATCTAGTAGATGAGCAGGCAGTGTCCAAAGGGGAGTTCCAAAGATGCTGAAGGATCCAGAGGGCAAGGTGTATGAGGAGCAGCTGAGGTCCCTTTCATGGTTCAGCCCAGAGCAGAGGAGCTGAGGGAGGCCTCATGGCGGCCTGCAGCTCCTCACGAGGGTAGAGGAGGGTCAGCACTGAACTCTGCTCTCTGGTGGCAGGGACAGGACCCTAAGGAGTGGCATGGGGCTGCCTCAGGGGAGATTTGGCCTGGGAATAAGGGAAAGGTTCTTCACAGACAGGGTGGTCCGTGGGCACTGGGGCAGGCTGCTCAGGGCAGTGGTCGTGGCCCTAAGCTGCCAGAGTTCCAGAAGCATTTGGACAATGGTCTCCAATACCTTGAATAGTCCTGTGTTGAATCAGGACCTAGACTTGGTGGTCTCTGTGGCTCCCTTCCTACTCAGGGTATCCTGTGATTCTATGATTTCAGAATACATTTTTTTGTGACTGAAGACCTTCTTTTCTTTTTCCCAACCTAGGGCTCGCTGACTTTCATTACAGCTTCAACAGCAACAGATTAGTGCACTGGCAGTATCACCAAAATTACCACTAGCACGTGTGAACGTGGCTCAAGCAGGGAAGGAGAGACAGGACAGTTGAACTGCAGCTCAGACATCAGTGCCTGTTGGCCCAGGCATAACAGATTGCAGCTTAACACAGACTTAGAGGGTTTTTAATTAATAAAGTAATGAGAAGGAAACAAAGGGAATTATGCTCTTGTGAACACAGCCAATACTACCTCTGTGTTTTTCTTGATCTCTAGGCAGTCTTCCAAAGGAAGGCAAAACAACTCTAATAAGAGTGTATCTCATCTGCAAGTCTGAAAGGCTTCCCATAAAAGATAAAGTTGCATGTGTCTGATTTAGCATTTATGTTATTATTCTGAAAAGCAGAAAAGACAGAAATGTTTAGACACCAGATTGTCAGTTTCTGAGGTAAGGCTGTATTTTCTATGTATGTCTACAGTGTCTGGCATAATGAATACCCCTGCAAGCTAACAAAGAGGTAGCTACTGAGGTACATACATCAAATACATATTTGGATACCTCACAAACTATGAACAAGAACTGAATAAAGCGTTTTTTAATATCTAAAATGTCACTATCAGGAGGAATCATTTGTTTCACCACCAGTAGTTCCAAGGGTGGATATACAGATAGAAAATCCTGCTAAAAGTAATGCTGACTGACATTTAAGGATTAAAAATCAGATAAGGCCTCATGCAATTATCCAATGCTACGCTCTGCTTACACCCACCATACTTGTGAGCAGAGAAAATCAAAACTGGTCTCCTGAAATAGAAGTATTCCCTACTTGAACAGTACTCATCTGTCTGTTTTCCCGTTGAAGATATCTGTAAATCTGACATATTTTTTCACAAGCACTGAAATATGCCATCCACTCTGAAGTTAGTGGGTGTTCATGGCAGGTGAATTTTTTCTACCTCCTCTAACACTGAGGTCCTTCATGTAGAAGATTTAATATTGCTTGGAAATACTCTGTGGCTACTGTTGAAAAAATAAGAGCCTTTCAAAGGTGGTTTAAAATGTAGTAATGCTGTGCAGTACTGATACACCAAATCCATCACTCATCTCTGCCTCTGTGTTGTTTAAGTGTGCTACCAAATGAGGCTATTACATGAATCCTTATACAGATCTGTCTGTATCCTTTAAGGATGAAGCTAAACTGTACGTGATACGGTGGATAATACATCTTTTGTTGCTATGTGGGTAAGTACAATAATCAAAACTATTTAGAGGATAATTGGAGTGCTCTATTTTAAAAGGCAATAATCTGGTTTCCAAGGGGACTAACCATGAGGCCAAAAGCCTGTAGTTTATCTCAGTGTAGGAATTGGATCATTATGGAAGAAAACAGAGCGCCCATCGAATTCAATTACTCCAATTGTATTATGAATGTAAAAGAGGAATTTGTGTTTATCCAAAAAAGGAAAGTTTCCCACTCTTCCATCCTACTTGGAACCTACTCTGGAAACTCTTGGTTCCCTGCGGACTACAATGGCGGTTTTGTGCTCTGAAAACTTGCAAGGTTTCTCCCTTGCTGATTACCCAACTACCTTGTAAGCCTCTCTCATTCTACGCAATCAGCACGCTGCAACTTGTCAGGCTGTTGTTATCCACTCACTAAACTTACATAGCTACAACTTGCTGATAGTTTTGCAATCAACCAAAATGTGATTGAAAAAAACAGCACTGTTTGGAGGATGATAAAACATTCGAGGAGCATGAGTTGACTACAATAAAACCTGGCTTCTTTGGGGAAAATTAAAAGTTACTTTGAATTTCTAACTGAAGATGCTGGGGATGTGCCAGGCTGAGATATTCTGCCTGACCAACAGAGCTACCTGCTGGGCTGGTGTTTAATTAACCACTGTAATCATCTGCTCCTTTACAACTGGCTATAGCATTTTACAGGCCTGATCATCTACTAGTAGAGTTTGTTGTAAAGTTGTACCTTCCTTCTTAGCAATGTTTTTACTTTCTCCCTCTTTGTTAACAGGTTTCCTTTTCTCCAGTAACTTGGAGTCTTTATTAATTGGATTCTGTTTGGGATTTTCAGTTTTCCATATGTCTGTGACCAGATCAGATTGATCAGACTGCATTAAAAATAAATGTGTCTGAGCCTATTTTGCTATTCTGTTTCAAATACAGACATGTATGAGGGTCCAGTAGACTAGATTATTGAACTTTGCTCAGTATGCTCTGGAAATACTTCAACAGCTCCATCTGTGGCACTCAGAAGGCAGGCTGAGAAGGCAGCACCAGTGCATTTTAGAGTGGTTTATTTTATGTAGAGAATTGCATGAGATATCACTGCATCTGTAGGGACCTAACTGTGTAAACCAGCTTACTTCTCACAGAGAATTGTGAAAAACTGACCATGAGAAAAGAAAAAATACATTCCAGGCTGTTTACTACATAATTTATTTCTGAAGTATTAATAGTTTCTAAGTAGTGCCCTAGTGGCAGAGTATGTCATTTTGGCCTTCTGAAAACTCTGAATTTGGTGCAGCCTTAGTAAACTATGTCTACTCTCTGGAAAGGAATGGATGGACCAATTCATCAGAATAAACCCCATAAGGTAGCTGAAAAGGCCCTCTGCAAATCCAATCCAGGTCTGCAGACGGGACTGGCAGCCTGATGATGTACTGCCAGTCCCTCTGATAGATGATCAAAACAAGCATTCATCAAGAAGGCCACATCTAATTTCGCATACGCTTTCACTGCTGCTTGGTGACATACTGTCAAGGCTGGACAGCTGTTGCTTTCTGAGCCAGCCAAGGGAACTCTGCCCTGCGCTGCAGGCACAGAAGTGACTTCAGGTTTCAAACTGGAGAGGGAAAGCAAAACAAGAATTCCCTGACCCTCCTTTTTAATAGATATTTGCAGGTGTGGAATAAATACTGCAAAGATTCTTTTTTCTGACTTCTTGAGTTTTGCAATCTGAAAAACACATGCTGGGAGCTGACAAAGAAGCCCTGCTCCATCAGGCCTCCACAAGCTGTTTCCTCTTCATGCTCTGCCAGTTGGGCTTAGATCTGTAGGAGCATTTAGATCCTCAGCCATTATAGATTTTATCAGGAAATAGGCGTTGTGCAGCTGGGCCTCATTGTATATTTAGCTAGTGCAGAGCTTTTTCATCATGCAGAGTTTGTTTTAGGGATTTGAGGAGATGCTGCAAACTGTCAGAACCTGCTCTTCAAAGTACAGACAACAGCCTTCAACAAAACATTGCACAAAGTTAAGTAAAAAACATCCCAATTTCCCCACACCTTCCAGAGAGACACATGATGGCTGGAAGAGAGCAAGCCTTCTACAACACCTGTCTGATCCAAAGCTTGTTTTAGTCAGTGCTGTCAGTGCCTCACTTTCAGGGGAAATAAATGTGAATTTGCTTCCCTGGAAAAGAGTTTGCTAACAGAAGCTCTTCCAACACCGCTGTAGCAGACCTAAATGGGTAGCAGAATTGTTTTACTGCAGAAGAAGCATGGTTTAAGAGACAAGAGTTCTGAAAACATATCGTTCTTGACAGCAGCACTCAGAATAGGAAATAGCACAATGCTGCCCAATAACCGCTTAGTAAAAGTTGCCTTTTAAATGGCAATTGGTAAATGCCAGGGGCAAGGTTACAAAGCAGCTCGTTAGCAGCTGAAGTGTTCTCCAGCCACTTCAGTCTCTCTCTTTCACAACGGGAGGCAATTTCAGACTGCAGAGCACAGATATGTCTGGCAGATACATCCTTCTTCCTGCATGGTAAATAAGTGTCTCAGAGATTCCGAGCCATTAATCTCATCAAAACCAGGTACTCAGATAGGATTAGAAAAATATATGACACAAGTCACTGAAGAATTGTTACTGGCTGTATGAACCAAATAGACACCTCCTGCAGCGAAAAAAGCACTGTCTGCTGTTGCTGCCATTAGTTGGTCTCCTAGAACAAAAGTGAAACGAATAAATTTATCTAGTATTTTTAGATAACCCTTTCTCCTGGGGTCAAATACCAGTGCCAGGTGCATTCCCTTAACGATTTTACTTAGCCATTCCACGAACTGTGTTTGGGTTAAAAAAGTACATTCTCGTGATGGTGACTAATGGAGTAATTTTGTATGCTGATGATTATTTCTGACTGGTGAGTGAGGTGAGCCCATCTCCCTCAGCTCCCCACGCTCCAGCTGCTTTTCCACGGGCAGGTCCGTCCTGTCTGCACAGGCAGAAGCAGGGAAGTACTTCACCCAGCAGCAAATGGACTGAGCCTAATTGCTCCGCAGGCAGGGATTTTCTGCTTGTCTCTCCAGGCCACCTAAAATGGAGTCCAGCAGAAGCAATGTGAAGACGTTGTGTCTTATGGAATACATAAATAACCTAGGTGTCCCAATAATGAACTAATTCAAATGCCATGTAGCCTCTGAGATGGAGGGAAATTATTAACTCGATCCAACACTTTCACAGACTGAAACATGGGTTTGCTCCAGTGCATCATCTGCACAAGGCTGAATGTGAAGGCACAGTGAGGGTGGAAGCTTCCAAGTCCTGTGTTTGGGAGTTGGGCTTCACTGTAAATTGCCCTTTTGTGCACCAAACATTGTAAGTAGGCACCAGAGAAAATTAAGAGGAGCAAACAGTGTTTTCCAATTGGACACCTTAAATGCGAGGTTAGCCTTTGGCTGAGGCTCTGCACAGAGGTTAAAACATGAAACTGAAAATTATGAAACCTGGGCTTTATTCCTGCCTGCCACTGACCGATTATGGTCTTGGGAAAGTTACTTGCTCAACATTTTTCATTTCCCCACCTGGGAAAGCTGATCCTTATCCTAGGTGCATATGTGCAGTTTTGTTACTTGCTGTTTACAGTATGCACTTTGACATATGCATGCAAAAAGCATTTTGAAAAAAGAGTTTATAAATGCTGATTGCCACATTGCCAATGCTTTCAATTTCAGGTGAACTTTTTCTCAAGATTAAAATAAAATCAGACTTTCATAGGATAATTTTTTTTGCCTATCTAGAAATGATATTTGCAAAGTAATAAAAAATGTTGCAGAAAATTTGTTACTTTTTTTTTTTTTTTTTTTGAACAAAAACAATATTAACTTGCACTTTTCTGCTACCCTATAATGTATCAGCATTATCACTGCTGGGGAAAATGTTTTCTCTGCACTTCATCCCTGAGAACATGCTGAGTGTTTGCCAACCATCAAAAGCCACATTTTTGTGAGCTCAGATTTATTCCTTCATCTTCATCCTGCCAAAAGAGCTTGTGTCCTGTTTTGTGACACACGGCAGTCAAACCAAATCCCAGGCACAGACCTGGGTCAGTCTGCAAGGTCAGATGTTGCACTCATATGGGAAAACCAAGTTCACCTCCTGTGCACACTTACTTGACACAATTCTGAATCACTTTCTGTAAAATGTCTCTCTGTATAAAAAATACATAATGTTATGCAAGTGAAAGCTATGCTAATTCACTAATTTCTATGCAGAACTTCAGACACAGCCCTATATCTTTTATCAGAACAGCCCTAGCTGGCTTTAATGCTTCACTTACGCTGTATCAAAGCTCATATGGTATTTGATATAATTTACTTAGTGCTTTCGATGTAAGCTTCTTTCCAAATTGTTTCCTTTAAATGAACCATTGCTTTAATGCTGTAAATATTCAGCAAACATCAATATTATGCCCAGCACAATGCGGTTTGGTGTACCAGTGCCAGGTTTTCATAGATTGCTGCTTGTATGTGCCAGTTTTAAGACAGGCTTTTAATAAGCTCAAAAAATATTCATGGGATTGGTCTCAAAATGTCTCTAGTGGAATAATCAAGCTTGTAAGAGGCTGCAGAGAATAACAACAATTTTATTCGAGGAATTCCAGCTCAGACACTCAGTCAAAACAATTCCTAGCTCAGCCTCATTAAGCAGGTCTCAAGCTGAATGTCCAGATGACAAAGGCAGCTCTGAAGGGCTGCTTAGGGCTTGTCCCAGTCCTGGCACCAGGACCTTTGAAGAGATTGTATTATCTCCAGATGGAATGACTTCAGCCTTCTCATAAGTCCCAGCCTCCAGGCCCCCAGCATATTTGCAGTTGCCCTCGTCTCCACTGCATGCAGGTATCCCAGCTTACCTCTATCAGCTCTCATCAGCTAACGTTCAGGCTGACTGTTGTCCACCTTGCTACATCCCACATATTAACTGTAGATAGTAGGGTCATTTCATGCTTGGCCTGTCCAAAAACCTCAGCTACCCTCAGGACTCATCCACTGATGCAGAGTGAGAAGTCCTGGGGAAGTCCCCAGGCACTGGGATCTACAGAACACAGCCCTGAGCCTGAAGGGCCCAGGCGGTGCCAGCAGGCCATCACTTGTGGGACTGTAAATGGGGAAAGAGGGGATCACAAGTTAGGATGGTACAAGCAACAGAAGAGCAAGATTTTTGATTTTAGCCAAAGAATAATGTAACACTTGAAAGGAGAAGCAATTTGGGAAGTGAAATCAAAAGTGAAGGTGAGCAAGGGTTGCCCCCTGTCTCTTGATGTCCAACATAAAGAGCTCCTCTGTGCTACCAACCCATTATTTTTATATTTCAGAAATTCTAACAGTTCTTCAAATGAGAAGTGAATCAAGCTCAGAGCTTTTAGGGATGAGAAAAGGACAGAAGAAGAACAAAGAGAAGGCATAAGAATAAATGAAAGGTACTCCAGTTGACTGGAAGGTGTGTTACAGTTTTCTCAGTTTTCTGGGAGGGAGTGAATCTTTAAAGCCAGTGTGACAATTTGTCATACTGTCTTTCTTTCTGTTTTTCTTTTTCTTTTTCTTTTTCTTTTTCTTTTTCTTTTTCTTTTTCTTTTTCTTTTTCTTTTTCTTTTTCTTT
>JAOWBP010002052.1:7269381-7303962 GCA_028571105.1 Tragopan temminckii | reverse complement strand
CTTTTTCTTTTTCTTTTTCTTTTTCTTTTTCTTTTTCTTTTTCTTTTTCTTTTTCTTTTTCTTTTCCTTTTTCTTTTTCCTTTTCTTTTCCTTTTTCTTTTCCTTTTTCTTTTTCTTATTTTTTAAGAGAGAGAAAGGATGCAAAACCAGAAAAAAACAAACTTGCTATTTACGTAGCCTTCCTGTGACGCGGTTGGATTAAATTTAGATTCTGGAGGTAGTGCTGTTTTTGGGTTTTTTATTTTTAAAGCCCTGTCACCACACAAATATGGACTTTGTCACGTATCATAATATAATGCTACTCTCCCCGTTGCTAAATTAAGGGTGGAAGTTTGAGGAGCTTTAGATGACTTGTAGTTGTCCACACAGGATAGAGCAGGCTCTGGAAATGAACCAAGGTCTCCTGAGCCTTGATCCAATATTTTATTGTAAGATCATCTTTCACTGAGATTATATTTGTTGTCTTGCTTGTATACAGACACAATAATAACAGAATGAATGCACTAGATTTGCACAGAAATAAGAGAGATTTTGAGGGACGAGAGTCCAATGAAGGGCCAAATGAGGGGCCTGGAGAATCTCTCATATGAGGAAAGCTGAGACCTGGGACTGTTCAGTCTGGAGAAGAGAAGACTGAGAAGGGATCTCATCAATTTAAAAATAACTGAAGTGTGGGAGTCAAGTGAATGGGGCCAGGTTGTTTTCAGTGGTGAGCAGCAATAGAACAAGGGGTCACAGGCAATGGGACTCAAAATGTGTAGTTAGAAATTGCTTGTTTGGGTGTTCATTTTTCTCATGTATTTCTGGATTTGCCTGAGGCAAGTTTTTTTCAGCCTAAAGAGAACCTGAATTTTGGAATGTTTGACAAGCTTTACAAAACCGATGAGGATTTCTTCTGAACACTGGCTGCTCAGTGAGCTGTCTTAGAGATTATGGAGCTGTAGAGCAGAGGATATAAGTAAGTGTTATTTGCTGGAATCAAAACATTAATTGGGTCCTGTGATAAATTAATTTATACCTTTAATGAAGAGTGGTATTTTCCTTTGATGTGCAGGAAAGAAAGTGCCCTAAGTATCAAAAATGTTTGTTAAGTTTGCTGCAGAAGGCAATCTCTCCTCTTTTTGAAGTATTTTGCTTTAAGGGGGTGAAGCTTTTGAACTGAAAAATGTTCACTGAGCTTAATGGCTCTTGTCAGACTATATGCTTCTGCCTCTCTGAGTAACACAAAATAAAGTCAAACTGGAAAATACGTAACTTCTTGCATGATCTTTCTTTTATTTATTAATCTCAGAGGAAGAGAATTGACCAAGGAAAAGAATCTGAGGTTCTTTCTCACTCTTGGATTTATTTTTTAAATCAAGTCTGGGCTGAGGCTTTATTCCTACTCCCACTTTCTCTGGCAGCTTTCAGTGCACCTGTAGCTGCTGCAACTCAGAGCCAAAGGATGGCTGAAACACGTGCAGGCAGTGAAAATACTGAAACATTTCATGATTGAAAAGAACTCAGGGGAATATTTTCTGGCTTAAACAACGGTCACTCCTGACAAACAAATTATTTTATGTATTAAAAAGAACTATAATAAAGATCTATGAAGGACTTACAGTGGAGTTGCAAATCTGGACTGTTCTCTAGTCTTCTGCTGATGGGTGTCAAAGGAACTTGATATAACATCAAATATGTTGGATTAAATAGAATTCCATTTATCACATTTTCCATGTGATCAACTCAGGACTCTCAGCTGTGGATGAAAACCAAAGCCTAAAGTTAGTTTAACTGGAGTGACGAAGAGTAATTCCCAACACTATATTCTGGAGATCATCAGGTTCTGATTTAAATTCGCATATCTGGATTTGTACACACCTCAGGAACAGAGCGGGCTCAGTACACAAGTCAGCAAGACTAAATGATCAGAGCTCAGGACATGAGGGAGCTTAACAAATGACCATTCTCATAGCAAAGGTCATTTGCAGTTCTTTCCAGCTGGCTTTGCAATTGTTGCCTACTTCTCCAAATCTGATTAGGCAAGAAAGAAGGGATGCTACAGTGCTCGGGAGAGTAATTTAGAAATCTGTAAACCTGCATTCTGTTTGTTATTTCACTGCTCCATGAATTAGT
Organism: Tragopan temminckii; assembly: GCA_028571105.1. Lineage (NCBI taxonomy): Eukaryota > Metazoa > Chordata > Aves > Galliformes > Phasianidae > Tragopan > Tragopan temminckii. The sequence continues at coordinate 7,301,847 of JAOWBP010002052.1, read as the reverse complement.
GTAAACAAAATGGAAGAAGAGAGCTACTATAATAATTGAATCTAGTTCCAAGCAACCAGGCAATCATAAGTGCAATGTTCAGAGCAAACACCATCTCCTTCAACAAATAGCTTAAAACATCTTATAGTAAATGTAAGATTACTCATAAGGAAAAATAAAGATCAGGTCAATCCTGGTGTGTATCACAGAGATTACAACTTACTTGTTTCCCAGAGGGGCATCCAGAGGTGGTGAGATGTGACAATAAATTCACAGCAAAAAGAGAAGGTAGAATTAGAGGCCAGTGTTCACTCACCAAAGGGTTCTTGCTACATAACCCCAGCTCAGTTGTTAATACAACTGGGATGTTACTGGAGTTATGAAAAAATCCTTGGGACAATTCTGCTTTTAAAATATAGCTAAGGAGCTGAGTTTGGCTAAAAGAACTGAGGCACGAAACTGTTTTGATTCTTGGCTGCTGTTTAATATAATTATCCATGTTTCTTAGTATCAGGTTTACAATTTCTGCTTAAAACTGGAAGGATCAAGCCACAATATTTTTTCTGGGATCCTAAAAATCCCCACTAATCAACATGGAGCTGCCAACAGCAATTAGTAAACCATTCTTGTAAAGAAATAAACAGCATCAATTATACCAGCTGCTTTCCAGTTCTATCGTAGCACATACAAATAATTTTTTTTAAATGATGAAGAAACCAGCCCATGCCTTAAGCTGTTAAAGTGATTCAAAATGAGTGTGTCATAGTTTGACTTCCAAAATCTTTTTCTTTGCCTTTTTCTCACACACAAAAGGCTAAAGGCATTTTTTTTCCTGTTTGAAGAATTCTGTCCTCTGAAATGCATTTTCCTACAATGCAGTAGGCCCTTAATGATGCAAATAGGATTAGGACACTGGAGGAATATTTTATCCTGATTTTTGAAGAAGCTCTAAATCCAATATTGTTTGAACGATGCTGGCCCTTCTTGCATTAAACCTTCTCCACAAAAAAAAACATTCTGAACTTTCTGTCAAGTGTGTGCAGAGTCATATGGTTTGGTAGAATATCTCTGCTCCTTATAGCACAACATTTATCAAGCTCAGCATTTGTATTTCCGCTGCCACCATATAAATATACAAGAAAAACAATATTTTGGGCTGTTCCTCTCCAGGAAACTCCAGTGTGCAAGTCTGAGTAGGCAGCCAGCAGCACAGCCACAATGTTAAATTGGGACACGAGAGACCAAAACAAGTCAGGTCATCCTCATAACTGTGGTTCTGCCAAGAAAACTGTATGTCAACCAGACATTGCTCCCAGTGCAGCTATGCTGGTCAAGGTCTCATCTCATTGCTTCCCTGACTTAGACAAGTGGATAAAAACTGACAGAAAAGTTCTGCCTCTGAGCTGGAGTGGGTGGATGTGGGAGTCTGTCAGAGCTGCCACCAAAGGGATGAGTGAACACATAATTGGTGTGGCAACCAGCAGGGAAATTGGCCTTTGCTCTGGCCAGATGCAGTGTTGCCAACCCAACCGTGCTAGCTCTGTTTCTTGAACTACCAAAATATTAAGCCAAAAATCTCCTCCTGCAAGCAATACAATGAAGAAATGCTCACATGAGAGTTTCCTTCCAGTTTGAACTGTGCAGTAAACAAGGCTTTTGAACATGCTGTGACACAAGGCCCGTGGTATAGCCATTGCTCCAGATCAGCAGAGAGCAGATTCTGCGCTGTGCTTTGGTGGTGTCACAGCCATTTGTACTATTCCTGAGATGTTCACATCGTGGCTGCACTTCTCCTTTCTGCCTCCCAAAGGGGAAGCGTAGAGAAAAAAGTATTACTGCAATATAGCATGGAGAAGATGCAGAAATGCAGCAGTTGCCTCCAACCCAGCACAGCACCTTCATGCCGTCCCCTGTATACAATATAGTGTGCATTCTAATTTAACTGGATGCGTACAGATGGGAAACTGCACAACTACAATACTGTATCTCAGTGAATCATGGGGTTGAAACTAGCTCTACTGCTTTTAGATGTATTTAATACGTTTAGATCCAGTTCTGAGCAGATGTTTTTGCACTCATTTTTGAGAACTCCAAAGCTTGCCTAGGTCCTCAGACAGGTCTGTCACCAGACAGGGTAAAGGCTCACAACCAGGATTTTACTGCACCAGTCAATTCTACTCAGACTACTTTTACCATTATCCCTTCTCTCTTTTTTTTGTCCATGCCTTTTGAAAATACTGTGTCCTAAATTAAACTTTCTGCTTCACCCTCTGCCTACTATATACACCATTCCTATAATTCAGTTTCCTGTTTTCTTCTAAGTTCACAGTCTTCATGAATTCACTTCCCAGGGACACAGCTTTGCCTAACCTCACTTTTCCTTTATTTCTCCCCTCAAGTTTCGCCTTGCCTTTCCTGCTTCACAGCATTTTGTCTCCACCCAACAGTTCTCTGCCTTTCTTCATGCTACCTTCCCATCCCCGATCAGCAGTTGCTTCTTAACCACTCATCTGATTCAGTGCTAGTCTTTCCCATACTGTTGCCTTGCAGTTAATCATTGTGTTGTGTCTCTCCCTCTTGCAATGCAAGACTCTCAGAAAACACAGCTCATCTTCCTCCAATACGTTTAGCACTTATGGAATTAAATAAATAACCCAAACGGGCACTGGATCATGTACAGCATCACATAGTCTGGACCATGGCCAGACCACAGACCAAGATTTCTATTCATGGCATCAGACCACTGTCTGTTCCCAGGTTTTAGTGCATTCTTTTTCTGCAGATTCTGAGATAACTAGTGTTTTCCAAGAGCCCAGTTCCTACTACTATGACCCCAGAGACTGAGGCATTTTCTTTTTCTTCTCATTTCCTTAGTCTTTTGTGCATCAACAAAGAGACTATAAGGAAGGCATTGCAATTAGCAGTTTCTCAGATGCACTTATCTGTTGAGAGCACTCAGCACTGAGCTATCTTCTGCAGGTGGGTAACTTAACCTCCTCTTACCACTTTTATTTATCTCAAGTTAATTGCCAGAAGTGGTAAGCTCTCTGCACTGTGCTCTGAATTCATGATCATGCAAATACTTCAGATGATGGATGGTGTGGCTATGACAGCTAATAGCAAACCAGAGATGGAACAAGGATTCTCAGAGCCAAAAGCAAGAGCACTTGAAAGAGCCGGTGCAGACATAGAAAAAGACCTAAGTTAATGCACATTCAATAACTGATGACATAAGATTCTGTTTAGACTTCTCAGATCCATCTTTATGCAACAAGATTTTTGCTTGTAGATGCAGACATTTGTCTCTGCTCTCTGTTTTCTGCCTAGCAGGAACAATGTCATACATGCAAGGTGAAGCACAGGCTGTTGTCACAAGGCCGTTTTCAGCATTATTGCCACTGGAAGCTGCGAACAGGACCATGAGATGTCCACATCATAGAACAGAGCATGACATTTCATGCGCCAACCGGTTTTCAACTTGTCTGTAGCAGAACAGGGATGGAAACTTTGGCCCTCTTTCAAAAGAAAATCTAATAATAACCATGCTGACACTACAAACCACAATGATAGACGAGTTTGTAGTGTGCAAGGCACTGTGTGAAGAAATGCAATTCCTCTATCGAAGAGCTGACAGTCTAAGGCCTTTGTCCAACAGCCACTTTGCCCTTGAAGTGATATGGTTGAGTGTGCCTTGTGTAAAGCTATATCCTGTTGTATATTAGCAGGATAGAGCCCAGGAAAGCTGATGGCTATTACTGATTAGTGCTAATCACTAATCTCTTTATTCTTTATAGATACTGGAGGGTGCTGTAAGGAAGGATGCAAGTGCTAGAACTGTGCTGCTGTGAAGCACCAACCAGTGGGCTTTGTGCATGAGGAGCTATACAGGAGGTGTCACATCTACACGAGTACAGCGTTGATTGTTAGCTCCTCCTAGCAATGTTTCTGGTGCATATACTGTTGTGAGAAGCCAGCTGGCTGCCATCTGAGAGCAGATGCCAAGTGGCTGTCAGATTGTCATCTTGAGTTTTAGTATTCGACTCGTCTTTCTGTGAATTGGCTTTTGGCCTCTTTTTCCCTCGGAAGAGTTATGTCTGAGCCAAACAGCCTCAGATTTCTCTCCTGTAAAAGAAATGAAAGTATGAGTCACTATGGCTTCTGGTGAAATAATTTATAAATCAGAATTACTGTGCTTTAAGTGGTTTTCCCACTTTTTTTTTTTTTTTTTTTTTTTTTTTTTTTTTTTTTTGTAGTTACATAACATTTCTCCTGTAGTTCCTAAAAGAAGTATTGGAAGATCACATAGCAGCCACTTCAAACAGTTTACTCATTCAATCTGTCCATTATGTAATTAATTAGAAAAGCTGAGAGAAATATAGTTTTTTGAGTTTCTGTGTTCCTGCTGCTCACATTTAAAGTTTTAATAAAAAGGGTGCTTGCAATGGTCTCCGATATACTGTCCAGTCCTGGAGAACTGTCACATCCGAAGATGTAGGATAAAAACTAAATGAAAATGAACTGAAAATTTAACAAAATTGTAGAGCAGAAAGCTCTAGGAGAGTTTTTTCATAAGCAATTAGTGATCCAAAAGAAGCAACTTCAAGTAGTCTTAAAGGATTATTACTTTTAAGAGAAGGGATTCACACACACTCTTTGGGAATGGAATCATTTTCAGATATGTCATAGGAGGCAATTCATCTCACTAGTCTTGTGGGAAAATAATACCCTTAAGAGTTCTGGAGACCTGAATAGACAGAAGTTGTTATTGCCGTTGAAGCAAAAAAAGTATCTGCTAGAAAGACACTTACATAAGTAGAAAAAGCATGTTTTCCATAAAAACTGCTTTCTAAAACAGTATGCCAGGGCATCACTAAGGCATACTTCCAAGTAACTTGTGCCATCATCTAGGAACCCATTCTCTGTTTTAGACCATTTGAAACTGATCATAATTATGTTATATCCCATTAATGCAGAAGCTCTATACAGGGTGCATATTTGTTATATTACTTCTAAAGCTACTAAAAAACCCCAAATACATTTCTTTTTATACTTTGAAAATTTCGTTTCACTTCTTCTCACAATAAAATATGATTGAAGTTTATCTGATGACACAAATGCAAGCATTTCCTTCTTCAGTACCTGGCTGAATTGGCACCAGGATTCAGAATGAGACCTGAGGATTTGCAAATAGGCACCCTAAAGGCAGGAAGCAAATAGTGGATGTTCGTACTGACCCCAGTAGTGCACAGTCTAGAGTATTAAGCAGATGGTAAAGGGGAGAATCAAATGCACACTTGTCTGTATGTTTGCTTCTATTACCTAGAATAAATTTCACAGGTACACTTCAGTTTTCATGGGTGTTACTCTCAGAATGAGATGGCTTAGCGATAGATGAGAATCTGTTTGCATCTGTCCAATTTACAGTTAGCCCTCAGTTGATACTGATACAATAAATTGGATCTTTCTCTCTTTTGTTTTCCTTCTTTTCTAGTGGTAAGAGGAAACGGAGAAGATCAAAGATGTTTTACATACAATCATAGTTTATGGAAACAGGTTATAAGCACAAGAATCAGAGCAGAGAGAAATGCACCTCACAACACCTGATGAAAAAATCACAAAAATGTTAAATGACTTGGAAGGTCTAGAAAGATCATCTCCATCTGTGCTGCCAGCTCCCTTAGAACTAAGCTGGTAATGAGGAAATGCATTTATTTTTAGGTCTTTTCCACGAGGAGAAGGCTGATATCCTGACACAGCAAAAACCTTGGGACGTTGCCAGCACTTGGCACAATAATCCTTTCTATATAGTTCATGTGGTGAGAAATGTTGGCTTGGGTGAAGAACTCCTTACGTCATTTTGGTAGCAACAGTAGGAAATTAAAATGTTCAGCTGGAGGCAGCAAATGAGAACAAAGAACAATGCCTACTGCTGCAGCATGCTATTTCCTGGGTACTGGAGCCTAGGTTAGCAAAGTTTGGAGGCTCCCAAAATAGACCACTATTCAGTATTTCTTGCATCTCCAGAGATGCAACAAATTCATGCCAGGATTTTCTTGGGATTACTAAGTAAAAATGTTCTATCAGCTAAAGGAGGCAAACTGTGGTGAAATCAGGCACTTTTTCCTTTAGCACTGAACTTATAGCAAGTTTGCATCTCCAAGAATTTGTAACAGCACCAAGAAAGAAACCAAAGTGTTTGAAATTGCAGGTGGGATTAAGAGTCATTGGAAAATAGGTGTCTAAATTACTGTGCTTAAAGGCATGAAAAACCAAATGGGGGTTTTGTAAGCAGCAAGGGCGTACCTGTCCCAGAATCTGGCCAAACTGAGTTTGTGAAAAGGTGGAAGATGAGAACGAAGACAAACATCAATCATTGCAGTAGAAAGAAGAGATCCACAGGGAGCCATTTTGTTCAAGACAGCACATATCAGTTTTGTAATAGAATACATAGGTTGTTCCAAAAGTGATGCCTTCTACTTATTTGCATGGAAACCATAGCAGATACAAAAGCAAAATAACTCTAAGTAGAGCAAATTCTCAACTACAAAAACATATTTTTCAATATTATCACATCATTAGCTATGTATTTTCACCAGTGATGAACAAGCGACTTCCCCCCCCCCCCCCACAGGAGATCCTCCCTTTAGCCCTAGACATGCAGTGGCTGTGGTCAGCAATCAGCTTGGGGCTTTCCTTTCTTCTTTCTGTTCACCAAACATAAGAAGACACGAACTGGGATGGACCAGCTCAGAATCTTTTACTCCAAGCTCTCTCTCAAACAAGATGAGCTGACAGTAGAAGAGAAAGATATGGACAGCCCTGCAGAGAAGCTCCAGGCCTCAGATCTCAAATTGCTGAGCAAGAAGTAGGGGGCTTGTGGTTATGAACTTCAGAGAGATTTCTTACAGTACCCTACCCAGTTGCTTTTTCACTGGAGTCAACCTCTACACTACCCTTAGGCAAACAGAACTGCCTGCTTCCTCCTATTGTTTCTGCCAGACTCCTGGGCCATTGACAGCAGAGGCCAAGTTCATCTTTCACACTTTATGAAAAAGAAGTCTGGGGCCTGGACAGGCTGCAGAAATGGCAACACAGCACTTGCAAACTTGTCATTAACATGCAGATCCTAGAATCACTGAATCACTGAGCCATAGAATCATAGAATGGTTTGGATTGAAAGAGGCCTTACAGATCATCTAGTTCTAATCTTCCTGCTGTTATCAGGGATACCTCCAACTAGACCAGGCTGCCCAGGGTCTCATCCAACCTGGCCTTGAACACCTCCAGGGGTGAAATGCTTCTCTGGTCAACATGTTCTAATGTCCCATCACCCTCCAAGTGAAAAATTTCTTCTAAATATCTGATCTAAAGATATCTTATTGTAGTTTAAAACTATTGCCCCTTGATCTATTACTGTCAATCCATGTAAAAAGCCACGATTAATATTATTTATAAGCTCCCTTGGAGTACTGGAAGGCTACAGTGAGGTCTCCCCAGAGCCTCTCTTCTCCAGACTGAACAAGCCCAGCTCCCTCAACCTGTCTTTGTAGAAGAGGTGCTCCAGCCCTTTGATCATCTTTGTTGCCCTTCTCTGGACCCACTCCATCAGCTTCATATCTTTCTTCAATTCTATCAACTGCAGCACTCAGCCTGGTGCAGTTCATCCCACTATCCAGTTTATTGATGAAGATGTTAGAGAGCACTTGTCCCAACAGAGCGCTGGGGGGACACCACTCATCACCGGCCTTCACCTGGACATAGAGCCATTGACCACAACACTCTGGTTGTGATCATCCAACCAATTCCTTTTCCACTGAAAAGTCCACTCTTAAATCCATGTATTTTCAATTTGGAGATAAGAATGTGATGTGGGATCATAGCAGTGACCTTGCAGAAGTTCAGGTAGATGACATCAGTTGCTTTACCTTTGTCTACTGATGCTGTGAATGGATGCAGTCACAGAGGATAGTCTTTGCTACATCAAGATCGTTAGGAAATGTTTTGTACATAGAACAAGAAGTGATGGATCCCATCAGCTGGAGTGGTCACATGGAAGCATCAGCCAGTTGGATACAGGAAATCACACTATGAATAAACAGTGTTAAACATAATACTGCTTTGCCACCATGATTAAAGGCTTGTTGAAAAATTCTTTTCCTTGATCTGTCCAATTTCTGAGGTAGACACTCCCTGCCAAAAACTGCTTGGAAGATCTTGGTTATTTCAGAATCTCATATACTTTTAGCCAAATCTCTCAAGCATGCTTGGATAATATGCCTATTGCCATTAAGATATACTTTACACTATTGCATTTTTTGGAAAACTATTGAAAATCCACCAAGCCTGGATGCCATGGTGTATCCAACTCTGTTACAGCCACTTCTTTCTTTTAAAATGCTTTTTTGGCACCTGTGTCCTGGCCAAGACTTCCTGCCCTGATGTACTTTCAGAAAAAAAAAGAAAAAAAAAAGTGTATGGAAATGCAAAGGCTTGTGTCCAACAAAGCGTTGGAGATGCCATGTCCTAATGTAGGCTTTCAACTCTTTTGTAGATTCTTAGCTTCTCACCAATGCCAGTAGTATCTCACTGAAAAATAAAGGCCTAAAAACTTTACTGGATTAGGCCCAGCATTCCTGTTAGTTTCTGTCCCATAGCAATCAGTTCTAATTTAAATGGCTTTTTATTATCTTCACACTAATCACAAGCTTACAATTAAATGCAGCACGTAGCTTAAAAGAAGGAAGAAAAAATACATCCCAGTAATGGCTATCTGGGAACTACAAGAATAGGATAAAAATATTCAGAACATGTAAGAACACAAAGCTGTAGAAGAATTCTATACTGGGACACAGCTGAGCAAAGAAAAAAATAAGTGAGATGATATCAGGAGGGAAGTCTTGGCACTCTGTTAAACTGCTGAATGATTTCCTAACAGAAGCTGTTGAAAGCATCATCAGCTTCTGTATTTTTAAGCACGACAGGGGAAAACAATGGATGGTGCAGTGACCTCTGTGGGCACAGCACCATGCTAAGCAGCGAATGTACTGATATTTCAGCTAGCTTTTTGGAACTGGTCTAGTGGTCTATGCACACACATCTATTATACATACATTTGGAAAGGAACAATTTGTTACATGGAGGAATGGCAGAACGAGGGCCCACAGCCCAGATCTTGCTTCATGCTGAGTCACAGAGGAGACGTGAAGGGCACTTCTGAGTATTTCCTTGTCACTAAGTAGTGGCCAAGTCCTGGGACCTCTTTCAGGTCTCAGAAAGTCCACTTTCTTCAGATGTGGTTATCAGGCCTTCTGGAACAAAACAGATTCAGAGGGTATCAAGCAGAGACACAAGCTGTTAATAAGGTATTCCTTCTGACTTGTAGCAGAAAATCATTTCATACAGCATTGCTTAAGGGTCCTGCCTAGTCACTTCAAGTAACTGAAGTGATGAGTTTTTCACTAGTTCTCTGGTGAAATTTTTCTACCCAATAAACCTCTTGTGAAAAATTTGTCCTAATACAGATTCCAGCTTCTTCTTTGCTCAGATTTACTACTTAACTCCCAGATACAGGTCTTCATGTAACACCATTGCCTGATTATCATTGCCGTTACTTAATTGGAGTAACTGAAACAACTGACTTGAAGTGGATAAAGACATTAGTATTATCCCACTTATGATAGTCATCTTCAGATGTTTTGCTGTGCTTTCAGGCGCCTCCCAAAATGACGGTAGGCAAGAACTACCAGGAAGATTCTGTGAGAAGGGCTCTCTGGCTGCCATTTAATCTGCCATTACATATAGAATGTAGGTGCATCTCAACATAGCAGACATAATGATAGAGAGCGGGCAAATAAAACGCGGAGTTTATGATTAGGAATATTGGTTCAGCTATTTAGATTGCTGTTCAGCTATATAAATCATTTGGAGTTATTTTTCAAGGGAGCAAAACCATCAGTGTATATTTAAGCAAAGCATTAACTCCAGGGTTACCTTGAGTAGATGGATTGCTGAAATCAGTGTTTTTCAAAACTAACCTTTTCCTTCTGGAAAGGTCAGTTCATGCCTCTATTTCGCTGAACATGGGAGCTTGAGTGCTAGAATTAATGCATCTTAGGAGCAACCTCCCCAGGAGAGGGCCTGTCAAAGCTGTAACAGTGAAAAACAAGGAGATTTGTGTTTGGTTTTTTGTTGTTGTTGTTTTCCAGTCTGCCACATGCAGCTTTTACTGTAACTAGTATAATGTCCTTATGGAAATCTCTTAGTGATAACACAGTTCAGTTGTTCTACACTGAGGTTAGCAGTTTCTTTTCAACAGCAAATATATGGGGGCAAAGGGGCTGTTTTTCAGCTACAGAAGTTAGCAGAGATATTACAGTATTGTACAGCAGCTCACACAGCACCTCCCCACCTTACAGCAGCATCCTAGATTTTTGTTGGTACACAAGTGATGGCAGATTGTAGGCTTTTATTCCAAGATTTTTATGATGACTTGAAACACATTTTGAGCCTTGAATAAATATTTCCTCGTACAACTGGCCTACCAGGCAGATATCCTTGTTTCCTCACTAGTGATGGTCTTATTTATTTTGTCATTAGCTTATTGCTCATATTAACAGCATGAAAACTAAGCAAATATCCTCTGGGTTTGCTGGCAATGATGTATTCACAAATTGTGCTCTACAGCTATCATGTGTTTGCACACATACAAAGTTGTATTTCTGAAATGATGATGCTTGAGAACTACTTACCCAAGTGTAAAATATTCCATCTGATGATGCAGAGAGACTTTTGGAGAAACGCTCCCTGGTCTAACTTAATCTTAAAGGCATAGCAGTGACTTGAAATCACCAGCTACGAGTTTCTAAGCCTTCAGTTATCCCATCCCAGTGTACTTTTACAGCTCTCTAGCCCAAATGTTCACTCACAGACACAGGGAAGCATGAGAATTTGCAGCAGCATGGGACACGCAGGCACAGACACACAGCGATGCTATCACTGTGTCATTCGCCACTCTCCTGAGGCAACTGCTTTCTCTCTGGTCTCATACCTTAGGTGGGCACATAACATTTATTGATACCGAATGTATTTTTTCACTCATCTAAATGACTAAAACTTTTTAGGTAAAAGGGAAAAATACAATGTATACATTCTCCTTTCTTGAATCTAGATTGCGTTACCACACAGATAGATAAATTTTTGGAGTATTTTAAGATCAGAATAGGCATTTAGACATGATGGAGAATCTGGAGGGGACATAAGAGTAATCTGGGGGAACATGAGAGAAATGTATGTAGAAAAGAACTCAAGTTGAACCAAAGGGTAGAAATACGAATGACCAGTGTGCAATTAACAATACACCAACTGAACACAGACAGCAAGGAGAAGATTAGTGTGGAAAAAAAAATATACAGGCAGTAGTTGGCAAAAGTTAAATAATTCTGGGATCTCACTGAACAAGTGAACTACATAATTCAAAGCGCTTTCACAGCGACTGCATTCAATTTATGGGCCTAGACTGCTGATCTCACATATGGTTCAGGAAAATCTGTACCGGTCCATATCATTATCAACTTCAACTCTAACTCTTACAGCTACAGCAGCTTGAGAGTGTTCAGTGCAAACATTAAGTTCTTTACGAAAACAGAGATGGTGAGACTCTAGCTTTACACTTGAGTCTTCACTTTTCAGTCACTGGTGGCTTTATTTCTAATTATCTTACATTTCAGAATCACCAAAGGAGTCTGGAGGCAACTGGAACTCCACTGTGTTGTGTGCTGCACAAATAGCTAGAGACAGTCCTGCACCATGCATCAGGCGAAACAGGAGCAATCTCCTAAAAGGTAGAAATATGTCTGGTTGTTTGAGACTGTTTTTCAGGGCTGGAGTGTTGACATGATATATTCTACCTACTGGCGCTGCATCATCTTCGGTTAACAACTTCACTGTAAAATGAATCCTGGTATCACCACATTGAGGAAAATGTGGAGGAAAATCATGGGGAGGAAAGGCAGTAATGTGATAGTTAATAAACAGTACATAAGCATTGGAAGATGAGCAAAAAATGTGAGGGACAATTGTCAATGATCTATAAACACAACCTAGAGAAAAGAAAACTCCATGGGCCATAGCTATTATCTGTATAAATACTTTCAAAATATAAATGCACATGAAGGAAGAGAATTACTCAATCTCAGCAGATGCTGAGATGTAGAAGCATACTAACAAAGAAGGAGTTGAGATTAAGCTCGGAATACTTCTGAATGCTAAAACCAGCTGAAAGACTCTGAAAGAGACTGATTACAAAAGGCTGTATTATCCTGCTGATACCCAGGATACATCAGGTGGGGAATTAGTGGAAAGAAACACAGGCAGGTTGCAATCTTGCAAGGAATAGAAAGACAAGCTAGCTGAACAAGCAATCTTTCTAGCTCCAATGTCTGTCTGATGGCCAGAACGGACTCTCAGCCTTTGGGACAGGTGTTTGCAACACAGTGTGACAGTAACATAGTTGAAGAGCAAGGAAATGCAGTTGTACCAGAAGAGATATGAAACATATGACCCTTTTGAAATCAAAAGACAAACAAAATCCAAATTAACTAGGGGAGCTTATGAGAGTTTTTAGGTCAAATTCACCCCAGAGCATTAAGGCTTTTTTCTTTCCTTTTGTTGGGAGGAAGCTTGTCATGTACACATGTGGCCCATAGCTATTCTCACTGATGCTGTCCTTGAAAACCTTGGCTCTTACGATACACAAATCAAAGTGCAATGCTGCAAGTTGGAATGGCAGTCCCCTGAGCCTGCTTGCAAATTACATCTGAAGATAGCTTTTCCTGTGTGTGTTACTCAGGGATAAGGATCTCTGGGGGTGTCAATACAGCATTTGGTTGAGGAAGAGTGTGGGCATCTCTTGGGCTTTTGGAAACCTTACTTAGTAATGACAGTCACACTATGGTCAGAAGGCTCCATATGGATAAACATGCATGCAAGAGTGTTGATAACACCCCTTCATATTTATATTGATAACTACAATATTACTTGAAAATTTTTCACATTTAACACACTTCATTGTCTTGGCTAATGAATCCTGACCATTTGTTTGTCCTACTGATTAATAATTTTCTTGAAGTGGAACAAGCTAAATTGATGGAGACCAATACAGCAGTTGTTCTCAGTCCTGCCAATTCTGAGACGTTTCAGCATCTCGCATCTTCAATCCTTTGTGAAGACCAAGTTCTTTTAAAGGCTTTGGATACTTTAATGCCCAAATAACTATAAACAACATAGAAGAAGGAGGAATAATTCTCCCAGTTAAGCCTCCCACAGAGACTGTTCTCTGTAACAGCATACAGATGAATAGGCTTTGGATGTTAATTGTAACACTGTGTACTCTTCCACAGCTAATCAGCTCACAGAGTACAGACAAGCAAGCTCTATTATCAACTCCATTCCACCACACAGACCATCCTGAAATGTTTCTCCAATAGCTAATTTAGAGACCTCCCGTTGGCTTAGCTCAGGCTGTGGAAGGTTTGTAAACAAGCTGTGTTATTCGAGAGGAATTTATCCTGTCTCTTACTTTTTCTCTCTTGCCTAAAGAATAAGGATCTAGTGGAAATGGCTGCGTGAGGGTAGGAAGAAGAACATATTAATACCTACTGGCAAAAGCACATGTTCAGTGTCTCAAGAGGTTTAGTGTGCAACAAGCTAGAAAACTCACTTGCAGACCTAACTACCACTGTATCATCTTTTGCTTTGTGAAGTAAAAATTTGCTGGGGAGTGAAGAGGAAAGAAAGATTACCTTCCCCTTCCTTTCATAATAGAGTAGTTTTTACCAACAGCATTTATATACAAATTTGTTTTTGTCCCCCACACTGGAATGAGACACTGGACATCCAGAGTTTGTAATAATCCCATCCTTGCACAAAGTTTGTTTGAGCCCCTTGTGTTCATATTCCACTACAATATGTTTTATACTGTTCTCCAGGTAACTGCTGCTGATACATCTCACAATTTGGATATGGGAAGCTATTTACACAACATTAGAAATCCACACTGAGTGCAGATGTACATTCTTCTGCCGTGGAATTAAGGTGCAAAACAAGGATGTTGCCTTCAGATAATGACATTCAACATATCCCAATTTATCCTGAAAACCAGAAGAGAAAAAGCTTTGAATGATCTAGGCCCTCCTTGCAGCTGAAACACATTTATTAAACTGATTTAATTCTTCAGCCACTCTCTGCAACCTCTTTTGGTCAGAGTTTCTAGCTGGAATCATATTTTTGCAAAGAGCTCAGTATCTTTCTTGACCAATTTTTGACATGGCAAGAGCAGACCACACTCCCCTTCAGCTGATGTTGGTAGCAGAATCCCACTTTTTCAGACAGAGAGTGAGTAATTGTGGTTCCCACTGGCATGAGTACCGCAGGAAACAGCATTCGTGCCCCACATAAGTGGCCCCTTTGTTTCTCTTCCACACTGATCATATGTGACACAGCAACTTCTTACACATTTAAAGGGAAGAGATTGAAGAGTGTTTTAGAACTACATGAAAATGGCATCTTGTCTTCCCTTCAGACAAGGATCTCTTACATCCATTTCCTTTGGCTTTTTTTCTTGTTAACGAGGAAATGAAAATCTCTGGCATCTCATAACTCATTATTAATACATAGTCGTTTTCTGCTGCTCACAGGAGAGGTGGAGAGATTGACAGTAGGCCTCTGAGACAGCATCCCTGTTATGCAATCCCTTTATGTAGACAACTCCCAATGACTGCACAGAAGAAACAACCATTTGCTGTTATTGCCAGTATCTGTTAGACACCTGGAGAAATTGTGCTGCTCTGCAAAGCAAACTCTGTCCTACTTTATCCTAAGGAACAACAGATGTCAAAAGATGTTTTTGAAGATACAGAGAAGTTGACAGCTTACAGAGTTTCTGTCCATTTTCTTTTTGTCGTCTCCTTTTTCTCCCATTGTTAAAGGGTTTGTAAACAATAACAGAAGGGTGAGGGTGGGTTAATAGCAACAGCTCTGAAGAAATGAGTTTTGAGGAGGAATTTGAACAAGAAAAAAAAAGAGATATCCAGAAGCTGGGAAATAATTTAGCAGCAAGCAAGAGAGAGTTCATCAAACTAAGTGAGAGTGAGCAAGCTGAACAGCCCACTGTCTTTGGTACTGATAACTGTGCAAAAGAAACCAGAGACTTGGTGGCAGGTGAACTGTTGTAATGAAGTGCTTGATCATGGAGTGGGAAGATTTGGTGAGGCAAAAACATGACTTAATGGTCAGGCAAGGGAAGGTGGTTGTAAGATCTGCATTTCTGAAAGACCAGTAAGGAACAATGAGGACATAGGGAAAGTGGGGAAGCAGATGAGTTGATCGAGAGATAGTCAAGAAGAAAGAAAGTAGGATTATCACAGTATTACTTTTATGTATTTAAGGACATGAGACGTTAACATGCATTTGGGAGATGAACAGAAGGAGCCATCAGAGAGAGGAAGGATGGGAAGGGAGCAGTTCAGTCATGCTGGGATGCATCACTGAGGAAGGAAACAGACCAGAAAAAGACCAGGAACAAAAGCTCTTAGGTGAAAAGAAGGTAAATTGATGGAAAAAGCTTGTGACAGAGCCTGTCAGACTTCCTGAAGTCAGTAGCACTCATGACGCCTGGAGAAAGTACAGCAACAAGAAGGCTTAGGGGAGGAAATGAAAGTCTCAAAGAGAGTCTCGATGGGAGCAGTGGGACTTCTGCTTAAGAAAGATCTGAAAAGGACAAAAAATAATACATAAAGTCTCTGGATCCTGAAATGCTCTTTGAAGACATTCGATGGTGGATGAAACAAAAGCAAAATGTGACCTATGGTTGGGTGTATTTCACTCAAGTACAAAGGAAAGAAGTATAAAACAGGGCGAAAAGAATTAACTTGAGCATCTGTGAAAGCAAAAGTACAAGCAGGTGGTAAGGAGGAGACTTGGAGCTGCAGGGACAATAGAGTAACTTTGAGAGCACAGCAGAACAGACGAGGAAAGGGGAAAGGCACATGGACCACTGAAAGAACAAGGCCTGGTGACCATGAATATTTTTTAACCATGAAAAGTCAGAAGTATTTATACTCAATTCAGTTTCTCAGTAAAGGAGATATCCAGCAAACATACTCAGGGTTTCAGTAAAGGGAGAAAATGCCTCAAAATGCCAGAATGGTTTGGGTTAGAAGGGACGTTAAAGATCACCCATGTCCAGCCCCCTGCCACGAGCAGGGTTGCCGCTCACCAGCTCAGACTGCCAAAGGCCCCATCCAACCTGGTCTTGAATACTTCCAGGGATGGGGCATCCACAGCTTCTCTGGGAAGCATGTACCAGTACATCACCACCCTATGAGCAAAGAATTTCTAATCTAAATCTACCTTCACCTAGTTTAAAGCTGTTACCCCTTGACACTGATGAAGTATGCCTCTCCAGCTCTATTGTAGGCCTCCTTCAGTGCAGTTGGTGCAATTCTGACTTTTTTTTTTAAGGAAAGATAGTGAAAGCAAAGGCAATTTACAAAGCTGTATTTACCAAGGATAAATATAGTGTATTCTGGCACCCTTGCTGAGAGGTTGCTTGGTTAATCTGTTCCTTTCCATTTTGCAGACTAACAAGAGTCAGCACTTCCTAACAGCAAATATTTATCAGCACTGGATAAAATTAAAAGACAAATTCATGCTTTTACATGGATTCTTTCCTTATTTTATTATGCAAAATACTTCCTTTAAGTAACCTATATGGCAGCACTTACCAGATGCTGCTGTGGCTGAGAACAGCATGTGCTCCAGTATAGTACTATAATATTATCTCAGCTAGTTTAGTCTGTGGTTACCAGACCCCTTAGGAGACATGGATTATTTCTAAGAAATCTGCAGAAGCAAGTCCAGAATCTTTAGGTTCAGATTTGCTGTACAGGATCTTACCTTCAGTAAGAAATGTTAAGGAATCTATAAACCAAAAAAGAACATCCAGTAACACAGTGGTTTTCTCTCCCCAGATCATGTGGTTGATCACAGAATTGATCACAGAGTTGATCTAGAACATTATTATAGTATGGTGATTTAGCACGCACTAGTTTTCCCTTTCCTTAAAATTTATAAATATTTTTTTTTCTTCCCCAAACACCCTGGTTTTTATGAAAAGGAACATGTCCAGTAGATTGGCATACTTGGAAGACTGATTTTCCCTCTGCTCATCACTCCTTAGAATATATCTAAATACCATGTCCCATTTTAGGCCCCTTAGCACAGGAAAGACATTGATAACAAGGTGCACATACAGTGAGAGACCACCAAGATGTCTGATATGGACAGTTGCCTGATGAGGAGAGGCTAAGAGATTAGGTCTTGGCCAGAATGAAGAAAGGCTGGTACTGATAGGCAGCCTATCAGTACCTCTTCAGAGTGGTGTATGGTGGTAAGAGAAGAGACAACTGGCATAAATGGAAAGAAGAGATATAAAGCTTTTTGCCCTATGAGTACAGTCAAGCAGTAGAACACATTGCTCACAGAGGCCATGCAGCCTCCAGAATTGGAGGTTTCCAACCTCCAGTTAGTTAAAAACCTGTGCAACTTGGTCTGATCCCAGACTGGGCCCTGCTTGGAGCAGCAGGCTCGATTAAAGACAGCCTCTATCATCACGTGAGAGTCTGAGCGTGGCAGCCAGTCTTGCTTCTGCAGCATCATAAATCCTGATAAGCACTGTGACTGCTTTCTTTCCATTGTCATTTTAGATAATGAGAGTACTTTGGTAGGACTTGCATTAAAATGAAAGGAAGCAGCCAGATCTCACCTTGTATCTGATGCTGTCCTTTGCCCTCTAGAGCTATAGAGCCAACAAGCATTTCAGACACCCAACTTGCTAGACATGAAGGGAAATATGTGGAGTTCTCAAGATACAGCACACTATCTTCAAGATGTAAAATGCTGTATCTTCAAGAGAAAGGAAAATCAAGTCATGTACAGCTTTTTATTACGGTGAAGTCGACACATTCATTTCCTCTTGCAATTAAGTCAATAATATCAGAAAAACATATTTTAGATTATGAGGTTATGCAAATATCTCTATAAATGAAGTGTAGCACTTGGTCCTGGCAGCTGGCCAGTGCAGTCTTCAGTATAAACAAGTTTGGCTATTTCTGTATTAGCCACTCAGGGTTGTGCCTCTGCTGGACTATTAAGCTAGAAAATGACCCTTCCCTATATGTTTCTCTTTGTGAAACAAATTCTAATAATGGAGCTGCATTTACAGGCAATAGAATATGTAAATTTTATGCATTGCAATTGAATAAATGCTCAGTATTTTGAGTGAAGCCCATTTAGAAATATGCCCTACTGACTTTAGAAATTGATCGTTGTTCACAGATTCCTGATTGAAACAACAAATGAACAGTGTGAGTGGTGAAGTTAGCTGGAGGAACAAACTCAGCAGATTTATTCAGTGAAACAAACCAGGACTCAGAGAGAATCATCTCAACAGTTTACATAACATTTGCTCTGCACGAATCCATAAAGTTTGCCTGTGGTGTTTAATATTGTATATGTGATTTGGCAGATCCAGTGCAATTTTACAGCGAAGCAAGGACACAACAGATGACAACCCTTCACAAAGAAAAAAAAAAGTGGTAGTTGCATCCACATACTGCAGATGTACTGAAATGGATCTTGGGATAAGTTGCTTTGGGTTTTAGTAATTATTTATTTATCCTCATGTGGGGTTGTTTCATTT
The DNA here is from genome assembly GCA_028571105.1 of Tragopan temminckii. Taxonomy (NCBI): domain Eukaryota; kingdom Metazoa; phylum Chordata; class Aves; order Galliformes; family Phasianidae; genus Tragopan; species Tragopan temminckii. The sequence continues at coordinate 7,283,111 of JAOWBP010002052.1, read as the reverse complement.
GCTTTTGTTGTTGTTGTTTTGTTTTTTTCCCCTAGGTTTGCACTGCATTGTTTTAGTGCACAGTGTCACTATTGTCTAAGCAAGAACATGTTATTTGTAATGGTCTGAGTGCATCATTTATTTTTTGGAATCCAGTGCCAGTTGCTCTTTGTTACACATCTATAGATACTGGTACTGTTCAAATCAAAATAGGAAAGATGAGAAACTTGCAGGCAGAAGACCATGCGAAAACATATCACAGAATCACAGAATGGCTGAAGTTGGAAGGGGCCTCTGGAGCTCCTCTGACCCAAGCCCCTGCTCAAGCAGTAATATCTACATGTGTTTTGCCCATGTAATTGTTACTCTGTGTTGAACTCTGCGTTCATTATAACAGATTTTAAATACTTGAACTGCAGAACCTAGACATGCCCAATCACCCTACACTCTGTGTTTGGTCTAAAGAGAGGGGCCTTGAGGAGAGCATTACAAAGCTCTCATATCAGGCTGCTATTCCTTTGCAGAAAAGACTCACGGAAGCAGCTCAGCAAGCCGAAGACTTGCAAAGGAGGCCTTTTGGTGATAGGCACAATACATATATTTGTTGCTCTGTTCTGTCAGCAAAAACCATTACAAACACCAAAATGTATAGTTCTGCTCCCTTTTGTGTTTAGTGCCATCAGCAAAACCCACCCAGAAAAATTTGAAAACAAAACTCCCAGATACCTCCCTTCCCAGAGGACCTGGGTCAGGAACTCTCTTGTTAGCAAGCAGCAATATTGCTGTGACTGCAAGGAAAGAGGTAGGGGAAAAAACCTCTGCTTGCAATCTGTCTGTCTAGTATGTGGATTGAGATATGAATTCTAGAAGTCCCATAAGATGCAGATATGGCACACTAGCATGTACTGGCCCCTCTGAGCATTGCTTGTCTGCAGTGATAATAGGGTTAGCTAAATACACTCTGCTGAAGAAATAAACAGCATTTTGTATTCAAACACCACAGCAACAAGCAGCCAGTCCCATTAGTGCTGAAGGACAGAATCTAAGGTTTAATCTCCAGGAAGGTTGTCTACATAACAGCAGCTAAGTCAGAGGAGCAGAATCTAGTTTACACAACAAAATATCCTTGAACTGCTAAGCTGTGGGCAAAGTCTGCAAATCAAATCTAATTACAAACATATCTTACAAGCATAGAGACAGGAATGCTGCAGTGCAGTAGAGAAGCAAGAGAAGGCAGCCAGGGCACTAGTGAATGATTTACTGTAATCTGTCTTTTGAAGTGCATAGATTACATCAGAGAGAGGGACAGCACCTAGCAGCTTTCTCCCTGATTGGTGCTAAGTCTGAAATATACTTCATTTATGTATTTTTTTAACACAAAGCTACAGGGTACTTTCACAGCTGAGGATGACAATGACCCTTTGGCTTTACCCATCTTATTCCAGGCTGCAAATAGACTCACCTTGCTATTGTGAATGTATTTTGTCTTTCCTCCACCCCAACTGTTTATCCAACTGTGACAACATTTTGGGATAACATTTTCAAGTGGCTGAGATCAATTTCACCATGATTTAACTTGGCACAGCCTTTTAAGTGAAAGCATTTGCTATTACAGACCCTGATAATGGCACCCGTAGGTACAATACTGTATTCCAGAAGATCTGTGCTAAACATTATGAATTCCAAAATAGTTACCTCCTCTGGAATAAAATCATTAAGCTGAATACCCTGACTTAATTAGACTTAAATGTCATCAGTGATTCACTCTGTTTTAATAAACTCGTCCGTTTTCATGTCACTTCTGTAATTTATGCCATAAAAAAAAGCCAGTTATGTTGTTGCAATGCCTCAGGAGCACAGCTGGAAACTATCAGAAAATCTTTCGGGTCTACCTTCTCAAAGGTTTCCCACCGCTGTAACCGATGCAAACAGCATCTGTGCAAGGAAAAGGCATCACAGAGAATTTTGTGCCTGTGTAAGATTTAGAGCAAAAGCAGAAAACAGAAGAGTCCAAGCACATTAGAGAAGGAGGTGTTTTGAGAAATCTGTTATATTGTAGAGCTCTGAAAGTGAGTAGAGTAAGAAGCAGAAGACATAAAGAAATGGGTATTTATGGGGAAAAAATTTCAAAATTTGCCTGGTAGTTCAGCAGGTTCACTGTCTTCCTTAATTCTTTTGGAAAGTAAGTGCCAGAGCAGTGGGCTGAACCCACCAAAGAGCAGGCTTTCTTCAACATGTACGCTCTATCCATCCTGACCTGTCACCAGGACCATAAAATTGCCTCAGGAAATCTGTGTCATGTATTAAAGAGGTAAGATGCATTCGGTCCCCTGGCAATTTTGAAGTCAGACTGCAACTTGCTGATACACCCTGAGTACACTTTTATCTGAGGGGGGCAGGAAAGGAGCTGTGATGAGGAGCTCACCTCTGTGCGCTGAACTGAGTAATGCTTTGATACCATCCTACGGGGAGTTTAAGTACTCTGCAATGGAACAGTGTCTGGTAATGCCTAATGCACAGCCTCTATCCTCATTTCCATGAGGATAATAAAAAAGATAGAGTGCAAAAAAGAAAAGTTTCTCTAAAAATAATGCCCTTTTTCAATGGGCAAGTACCTGAGCATCATCCTTTACATGCATGAACTACCATAGGTTACCTATGTTTCTTAAGGTTGCTACACACCACTGTGATGTATCCACAGAGAACAGAGTTTGCTGGACAGGAAACCTGCCCCAGTTCAAAGCAGGGAGTAAACAGGTATGCGAATGAAGAAATTATATATGCTACTCATTTACCAGCTCTCAGAGGAGTCCTAATAGCAGAAGTTGATTACACATGCGGAAGGAAGAAGGTCCTATATCTAATTAAACATGTTGGTGGGTGCAGCACTTCTTCCTGTGCTAGGAGCAAACAGAACAGGCAGTATGCAGATAAAACTAATTGTAATGCATCTCCTGGCCAGATTAACAGGACTTAACGCTCACCCTGGTTGGTAGCATTTCTAATCAGGCACAGAAAGACACTGCCTGAGATTATCTGTGATTGAAAAATAAAGCCAATTAAATGAGCATACAAATACCCTAGGTATATCTTCTTTGTTTGTTCTTTCTCTACACTGAACAGATGTGTGCATTAGTTAGTGATGACTAGATATTTCTGAAACAGTGTTTGTTTTCCATTTTGTTTGAAGCATCTCCACTGGAACCAGATTTGTTTGTTTACCCGGTGTTTGACAAATAGTCTCTGGCACTCAGTTATCAGAGATTCATGCTTGCATCTCCTATTGGAAACTCAATTCTCCTAATTGTTGCTGTAAGCAGGACAACAAAAGAGGTGGTTTTGCCTCCAGGCTTTTTTAACTGAGTCTGGTACTGGTCATGTTTTATTGCACTCTAATAAGAATGGGATCTCTTTCATTATCTCTCCTAAGACTTAGTCCTTCCTTTTCTTTTTTTTCCTCCCTCTTTCACATACTCTCACACACGGTCTACATTTAAAGGAATATGTTGATCTTAATGACCTCTTGAAATTTACCCTGGGGCTAATCAGAGGCTTGCTGTATTTTACTGGCTACATCTATCATGATACTGGATAATTCACAGCCTGCCTTAGAGGCTTCAAACTAGGTGATTTACCCCATATTAATGTGATGCTTTTGCATTTTAATAGGCTTATGTTAATGTTTTACAAAATGATAAAGCATACATCTGAACTCTCCAGTGACAGGGAATGATGGTGCGAACCACATAATTCCAGTAAAGGGCAGCCAATAACATTAGATTTATGACTGTTGCTAGAGCATCTGTTGTAAGCTTGGACCAGACCAAACCATTTAGTTGAGTTTTACCCCTATTCTGATTGCTCAAATGGCTTTTCCCAACCCATCTCACACTCCGTATAAAAGTACTCAGGCATAAGAGAAAAGGTAGGGCATTCTGAATGTAGAACTAAGCTTTCTGAAACTGCTTTAGCATAGAGGTCTTATATCCCTTTGAGAAAAGACCTTTAAGAGAACAAAAGGGATTTCATCACTGATGCCAGAATTTCAGGAGGTAGTACTCATGAGTGGGGTCATATTTTTCCAAACGAAAGGGAGGCAGCCTGTCAGTAAAGCTTAATGTGTTAGGCATCTGTTGTGCGCTGAAAACCAAAAAGTGCAGGCCAGGGAATGTGAACCAATTCCTTCCCTTCTGCTGCACAGCAACTTCGTATTTCAGCTACTCAAAAGGTCACATTTACACTTTTACTTGCCTCTCAAGGGTGAAAACAAACAGCATTTCCGTCTTAAAACCCGCTAGTTCTTGACACTGGTGAGGCTGCGCCTCAAGTACTATGTTCAGTTTTGGGCCCCTCAATACAAGAGAGACACAGAGGCTCTGGAGCATGCCCAGAGAAGGGCAGCAAAGCTGTGAGGGGTCTGGAGCACAAGTCTTAAGAGGAATGGCTGAAGGAACTGGGATCATTTACTCCAGAGAAGGGGAGCCCCAGGGGAAACCTCATTGCTCCCTACAACTCCCTGAAAGGAGGTTGTGGGTCAGTTCTCTCAGATAACAGCAATAAGACAAGAGGGAATGGCCTTAAGCTGTGCCACGGGAAGTTCAGGTTGGATATTAGGAAAAATTTCTTCCTGGAAGAGCAGTGAGGTGCTGGAACACTCTGCCCAGGGAAGTGGTAGAGTCACCATCCCTGGAAGTTTCCAAGACAAGGGTAGATGTGGCAATGAGATGTGGTTTAGTGAGCATGGGTGATGGGTTGACAGTCCTGAAACTTCTGGTAGACGGCAAGATGGCAAATGAACTTCAGTTCTGCTAAATGCAGCCTAACACACATGGGACGGAGGGAGGGGGAAGTTGAACTGCTCATCCATTTGACAGAGTTCTGAAGAAACTCAGTTAACTCAGACTCAAACTCTGAAAGTGCAGTTTGCTGACAGATTGAATGGAAAATGGTGGCTCTCCATCTGAATACAACAAAAAGCTATTTAAACAAACAAAGACAAAAATTGGAATAGGGAAAGGAATGGACAACAGTAAAGAAGCGTCACATAAAACTGCTTGTAACATGGGTTGCAGACTGAAATAATATTTCCCCACACTGATGGGCAAAACAATTGCACTTACTGATTTCAAAAATAAAATTTTGTTCCCAAAGAAGAAAAAAACTTTTATTTTCCTCACTTGACTTTATGTTTCATAGTTCTGACAGAGATAAGAAGGCAGCACTTAACAGAGTAAAATATTTAGAAATACTACAATCTTGAACGCTCAGGTGCTCACCTAACAAAAAGAAAATTCATGTTTAGCTTGTTTTCTGGCTTGTAGCAAAGGTGCAAGCCTGTACTTCACCTGCTCCAACCCAGTTCCTCAAGTGCCAAGTAACATAAACAATCTCTAGCATAATGAACACAGAATGCACCATGGACCATCTGCTGCTGGTTTCTAAGTGGATTGCTAGCAATTATAGAACTCACCTGGGATATAAGAGACCCAGGTTTTCATTCAATGTTAATTCAGGCAACCATGGTAGCCTCTGGCTTACTGGCTGTTCTGGGGGTGGAGTTGCTTGTCTCCAGAAAACCAAGTTTGTGCCTGAGAGATATTTATGACAGCCAGAATAGTTTGTTAAGACACATCAGTGTTAGCAGCAACAGCAGCAAAGGTATCCACCAGTTCTTCTGGCTACTTCTAAAAAGATATTACAGAATTATTCTTCACAACACATGCAACTGAACTGCAGAGACTGTGGCTACACTTCAAAAAACAATGACAAAAAGTAACCAAACATTTAGAAGGATAACAATACCATCTGGAATCAAAATCAGTACTATTAATACATAAACTGGAAGACACATTATAATGCGTGGCTGAGATTTTAAGCCAGTTCTTCCTATTAGTTTTTGCAAGGAGATGTAATGCAGTTTATCCTGTCCCTGTTGAACTTTGGGTTTTCTGGATCTACTTTGAAACAGCTGTTTTAGAGTGTATTTGTTGTCTCCATGTTATGGGAGTTTCTTACCACTCATCTACCTTGCAGGACCTCCAGAACATTTTTTCCAACGTCGTAAGGCTTAAATGAGATATGATATATAATCAGAATGTATGATGCTGACAATTTTATTATCTCAACAGTGATAGCTTCTTACTACTCTTCACTCGATTTCTTAGCCAAAGCACTTGATAGTCTCATTCAATCTTCTATTTAATGGAATTCCCTATTTAACACAATAAAAGACCTATCTTGATTAAATTCTCTCTTTAAACAAAGATAAACAATTTTCACAGTGGGTCTTCAACACTCAGCTGAAGTATAACCAAACAGATGTCAAGGAATGGTAAGAAGCATCTTAAGAAGCTACTTAAATTATAAGTGGCTTTGTGTAGTTTTTACATTTGCATCTCTTCCACTTTGAGTGGCAAGAGTGGAGTCTTGCTCTTGCAGCATGGGTATGTTGTATCCATATCTAATAATTTAACAAAGAGAAAATGATTAATTAATTAATTAAAATCTTTTTGAAAGAAAGTGACCAAGAAAGGACCAGCAGATATTGCAGGTATAGTGCTCCACACAATGAGCAGTTGTTGCTTGGGAACCTGAAGAGCCTTGTTCTTTGCCATTAAACAGCAGAAGGGCTTTCAGCTGTAATAACTTTGGGTAGTTGTAATGGCCGAGTACATACACTCTGCGTTACACGTGGGAATTGAAACCATGCCTGGCATCTTTAGGTGCTAATGCTAAGCAAAAAAAAAAAAATCAATGGTAATGATTTTTAATGCTCTCTGAGTTTCCACTTTATGACAGGGAATAGTCTCGTACTTACAGGACAGCTAATGAAACAGGGCCATAGTTTTAATTAAGTGGTCAAAGAGCTTTTAAAATGGAAACACCAAAAAGTAACTATAGTAATACATTTAACAAAAACAGCCTGCAGACTCTAAAGAATGGGGCTAGAATGGCTAAATCAGGACAAAACAGGTGATAATTATCTTCTTAGGTATGCCAGCAACACATTAGGACTTAGAAGACATCTTCCTGCAGCTTTATCCTGGTATTTCTCTACCTATTCTCCCTGGACTAAGAGAATAAATAATTCTTTTTCTCTCTGAAGCAGCCTCTCACATACTTGAAGACTTAATTCAATTCTCTTCATCTTTGTCTTCAGCCAGTTCATTTGTATGCTTAGATCTCCTCTCTCCAGCACTGCATCTGTTAAGCAGTCAGTACAATAAAATCAGTCATCTTCTTCATACTTTCAGTGCTGTCAGCAAGTGGCAAAACCATAAGTAGCTTGGGAAAAAGTATCTTTCTGCTGTTTTCCAAACTGAATCACTTAGAACCTATGTGCTAAAGAACAAGAGTATAAAGAGAGGCAATGTCAGTGGAGGAATGACGGTAGAGGGAAGAAGATGTGAAATAAGCTTAACAAGATAAAACAAGGCTGAACAGGGTTAATAAAAGTTGCTCCTGAGGGACTGTGAGTAATTTTATAAAGGACATTGCTGGCTGCATGTCTACTGGACAAGATAATTCAGTGAAAGACAGCTAAGGAAAGCAAATTATCAGAAGGTTGAGAGTTGTTTGGGAAAATAAACCTTCTTTGCAGTGAAAAAACATTGCACCAGTCTGCTTTCAAATAGGCAATCAGTGCATTTTGGTTTGTTGATGGCAGCGAGGTAAGTAGATATCCAAGTTCAGCTTAGCACAAGTGACTGTGAAGTGATTAATACTTAAAATACTTGAGGCAGAATAACCAGAAGTGCAAGATGTAATTAAGAAAGGAAAGAATATCAATAGTAATGCTTTCTGCACCTGGTGAGAAAGAGCATGTTGTTGACATGGTGCATTTGCTACAGATGGTAACTAAAGTGGGTTATGTGTGAGAGAGGTCAACAAAATACAGAATTTCTAAGACTCTTCTGAAGATCTGATATTTAAAGATGCATTCAAGTCAGTGCATACAACACTATAAGTCAATTGGAGGATGCGGGAGATAAAATTTTTTATCTTAATCAAAATACGTTAATAATAGAAATGGGAATTCACTGGTTATTTAAACAGAATGTCATAGCTCTACTGTAATGGCTAATTTTAGAACTACTGAGGTAGTTCTCCTGTCTTAAAATGAATTTGCAGTAAACTTCTCTTGTACTGTGCTTCACAATTTAAACAGATTTTTATTTAAGTAAATTAATTGGAATAATGAGCACAACTAACAAGGAACTTAAATTTCCTGGGAAATGATATCTTGTGCTGCATAGAAAATAAGCCAAACACATGGAAGCAGTTTACGTGTAACATTAACCAGTGCATTCAGTGTATATGCATCACTGCTAAATAACATTTGGGTTTCAATATTCGCCATCTTTCAATGATTCCACTTCAGTTTTGCACACCCTCTAGCAAAAAAATACACATTTAATAGATGGCCCAGTAAGTAAGCCAATCCAATAGCAAAGAAAGCATGAAAATCTGTTCAGATGTTCACACTAGATGAAAAAGCCTGCCATTTTTTTTGTCACTACTGAGGTATTTAACAACCTCAATGAAGCAGTAGCCACTGTTTTCACGTTTAAGGTCACTGATGTTCAGTGAGGCCTTCAAACAGCAAAATGAGCTAAATAATGGCACATACAATGCAGTCATCTTCAGCAGTGCTTCCACCACCCTCTCAGTCAGCTCCACTGTATATTCTAGAAAGAAGTCCTGAAGCACACATCATTGCAGTCCAAGCCTCCTGTTTCATTTTCCAAATAACATTTAGATTTAGGTGTGAAAGAATAGGATATTGTGGAAAATAGCAACACTGGAAAGCACTCAGAAAGAGAGGAATGGAACAATCATTTCAAGGTACCCAGTTCTGTTTTATGTGATAAGCTAAATCATTAGCACCCTCTCAGAACATCCAGATGAAACTGGAAATCCACATCTCAGAAAGGCAGTATCAGTTTGCTGAGATTTCCAAATGAGTATTAAATTGCCTCATCAGAAGGAATGTCCTTTTAAAAAAAAGTCAGAAGAGTATTTTCCTGCCCAAACTAACAGTAACAGCTTCTAAGCGACCACCTGTTGTGGTTTTTTAGAACTATCTTTACTATCAAAACCTCAGCAAATTAAGTTCATTTCTCTCTTATCACAGTTTCCTCATCGAAGCCACACTCAGCTGAGCTGTGAGGACAGCATTAATCACAGCTGCTGTAATGAATACCTAGCCTGTATCTTTTGATCCACGTGCTAAAAATGTACAGCTATGTCTTAAAATACACACAGGCAAATTAATTCTTGCTTCCTACAAAACACACTCCTGTGCTAGGAACAGCTGTGGAGCTGAATACCACAGGCTCTTCATGGAGAATCCTGCACCTTAAGGAATCCCAGCCGAAATTGTGTCTCTGCTGCTGAGCTCTGCTAGAAATATATTTTGAGTTATTAGCAACAATGTTAGGATTTATGACCAAGGAGTTTTTAAACAAGTGTGTCTAAATTAGCTCAAAAATGAGATTCATTTACATAAAAACCTGTGGAATCCTACAAAAGTACATAAAAAAGTACTGTGTCTCCACAGATGTGATCTCCCATGTGCAAGGTTCATAGAAGAGGAGGATAAGAACAAGATTGTATGGGGAAAAGGAATGAAAATTAACATTAGTGTGGGGCACAGAGTCATGCTCTGCCTCATATATGCTGGATTTCTGAGGTATGTTTTGGTTCTTCAGGACCACTTCTCTTAGGAAAATGGCAAGAATGCTGAAAGTCAGGTATAACACAGGAAAGTTCTCAGTAAATCAAAACTTAAGTAAATTCAGTTAGATTCCTTTTGCAACTGTTCTACTGCATCTAAACCAAGCAAAGATATTAGGGTAAGGAAATGAAATTGCAGATGATTTTTTTACTTCAAGAGCTGCTACACTGAGTGACTGGAGACAGAAGAAATAATCTCAGATATGTATACAAACTGAGAGAAGAATTTCTTGGTAGTAGCCCTGCTGAGAAGGACTTACAAGTTCTGATGGATGAAAAATTTAACATGAGCCAGCAGTGTGTGCTCGCAGTCAATGGTATCCTGAGTTCCATCGGAAGAGGGGTGGCCAGCAGGGAGAGGGAGGGGATTGTTCCCCTCTATTCTACCCTTGTGAGAACCCATCTGGTGTACTGCTTCAAGTCTGGGACCCCCAGTACGGGAAAGATGTGGAACTGTTGGAGTGGGTGCAGAGGCGGGCCATGAAGATGATCAGAGGGCTGGAGCACATCTCCTATGAAGACAGGCTGAAGGAACTGGGTTTGTTTGATCTGGAGAAGAGAAGGCTGTGGGAAGACCTCCTTGTGGCCTTCCAATATTTAAAGGGAGTTTATGAACATGAAGGAAATGGGTAGACAGTGATACGACAAGGGGTAATGGTTTTAAACTAAAGAAAGGGAGATTTAGATTGGATGTCAGGAGGAAGTTTTTTTACTGAGAGAGTGGTGAGGTGCTGGAATGTGTTGCCCAGAGAAGCTGTGGATGCTCCATTGCTGGAGATGTTCAAGGACTGTTTGCATGGGGCCCTGGGCAATCTGATCTAGTACTTGACCTAGTGGCTGACAACCTTGCCAGTGGGATGGGGCTTGGAAACTGGTGATCGTTGGGGGCCCTTACAACCCAAGCCATTCTACGATTCTATGATTCTGTGATTCTGTGACCAAGGTAAAGGCAGTCAAGCAGTGAGTGAGTGACAATACTTTCTGTTTTCTTCAGTATGGGAATTTAAATTGATGACTTTCTGGACTGAAGATGAAAAGATTACAGAGCATGCAGATAATCCTTCCCACAGAGGCTTGGAGTTCACACTCCAATATTTGAAATAGTAATTTTAATTCTCATGGTAGCTCTTGGAAACTATCTGACCAAAGGTAAATAGCCAGCTTGTATCTTAATGAGCATCTGGATACCAATTTACAATAAACTTAGATTTGTGTGGAAGGGATGCTGCTGAAAGTACATATGCTATTTTCCACACTGTAGAAGATTAAAATATGTTTCACTGAATGGGAAGAAACAAAAATTTTCTCTAAAATTTGCTAAATAAATTCATGATAATCAGGTATGTTTTCTAATCAATTTTTTTGCTTAGTCAATTCAGCATATATATTCAGGTACCCACCCCAACATGTAAATAGATACTATGTTTGTACAATCAATGGATATATAGATATTATAAATACCAAAAAGCTCGGCTAAGTTGTTAAACCAGAGCAAAGAAAAGATAAAGCACTCACCCGTATCCCGGGCTCACTGGGAACCTCCAGAAGAGAAGATCTCCAGGAGAGATCCTTCCCCACTGGCAGACAGCTCTTAAATGGGTCTAGGAGGGGTGGAGTCAGGCTCCACCCCTTCCAGCAGCACAGGTGAATTGCTTTCACCTGTGCTCCGTGGCTGACTCACTGCTCGCCCCAGGTGATCAATCAGAGGTTCAGGCCGTGATTCAGCAGTTCCCATACATATGTTCCTAAAACATAAATGATCATTTTCATTTTGCAAGTATGAAAATGTATTTTACAAAGCTTTTGGGCATATTTCATATAAGAATAACTTCCATACATGAATGCAATCTACTTTGTTACTGCTGTAAACTAGTATGAACATCCTAAAAATATTTTGTCCTCACTTCTTCAAAATCATACTTAATACATTCAATATTGGATTTCGATCTCTATTCAGACTTGGTAAATGAACTAAAACATTCTTTATCTACCACCATTGGTAGCAATGAAACATGAACTGGATGGCAAATCAGTGAAACGTTACTTATCAAAGAACACATAGAAATATATCTTAATTTCACTAAATCACTGCTAGTTACAGTATGATGTAGTTGTGTGTCTTCCTCTGCTAGTGAAATACGACATAGAGGTCTTGGCAAATAAGGTCATTTATCCAAAAATCATACATGGGTGATAGAGGAAATGATTTATTTTTCTCCCTTTCCTCATAGAAATGCAGATGCTCCCACTGACACCATCCAGGTGGTACACGTTGGATACTAGTAGTCTCTACTAATTTCATCTGGATGGCAGTGGCCTCAAGAACTAGAAGGATCATAAAACCTCTGTTATGTGAATATTATACCATTAGATTTTAAAGTGGCTCTTAAAACTATTTTGTATTAGATAGTGAAGGTACAGTGATGGTTTCAGCCTCTAGTTATCTGAAACCAGAAGGGCTTTCCACCAAACAACATTCATAGCAGAATTGTCACTCACTTCAGCGAGGTGAAAGTGAGCAAGAATGTAGTGTTATAAGAAATCTGTACTTACAGCCAAAAGCACTGAAATTACATTCCTGATGCTTGAAAGTAGGAATCACATAGACAAAAAGGTTGAGACTGTGTGGGTAAAAGTATGAACATGATTATTGGTGACTACAGTGGTTCATAACTACTAATTACTTCTTTAGCATACGTCTTTATTTCTCTTAAGGACTAAGGTTAACAACAGTTCTAATGTTTCTTGCCTTCTCCTCTTTTGCCACATAAACAAGTGCAAGACATCTCTTTCATTTCAACTGGCCAAAAGGACACAATGCAGACTGATCACCAAATACTTTTTCCAGCCTTTAAGATAAGCGAGGTTAAGAAATAGAAGGAAAATTAAAGAAGAGGAGGGGGAGTATGAAGCGATGTTTAATGCCTGTGGCATTATTTCTTTTAGCAATGAATGCTAAACAGTTTTCAAACTAAGATCACAGTTGAACAGACAGAAAACGAAAATGTCATTTTGTCTGTGAAGTTCTCAGAAAGATGAACCTGTCAGGAGGTAGAGAAATAGGTCGCATGCGAGTTAATGGAAAGTAATAAATGGAATACATGGTGCCGCGATGCTTCATCTCAATTAAAAATTCACATGCTGAATGCCATTTAAACTGACAGATACTCAGCTCTTATCAGCCTGCATATTTAGATTCTTTGCATTTATAAAGGCTGCTGTTTATTCCACTGGGTAGCCTGTGAAATCCTCCTGTTGCATTTGTTAGTCAATAATAATTGAAGTATAAAGTAGTGAAATGCCAGGATTCATAGGAAAATGTTTCATGGGAGGATGTCTCTCCATTGCAGATGTTCAGGTGCTTCAGAAGAAACTGATGTTAGAGAAACATGTCGCTAGACTGACATGAACTAACCATCACTCTTTGACCAGAGCGATGTTACCATCTCAAGAGGCAGCTCCAACACACCTTTTTAGCAGCTCAAGACAAAAAGGAGAGCATTGGAAGGTGATATAGAGAGCATCATATTTGCATGATGTGTGGCAGCGCTGCAATCCACGTTCTGCTATAGAGATGGGATGGTAATAATGAACTGCCTGAAAGGGGTGTACATACTAACTGCTGGGTTATAGCTTCATCCTTGTTTTATTCTGTTGCATGAGGTGGATTACTGTTTATAGAGATTATTTGAGCCACTTGCAGATGAGACTAAACTGTGTAGTTTTTATCTGGGAGAGATGACTTAAAGCTGAAGATGAGAAACAGGAAGATACCATAGGTTGTACAATACCTAAAAATAGGAACGTGGCTGCAGCATCCTGAGGAGAAAAATGTTAGGCATCAGAAGGGTGCACTTTTGGGATATATATATGTGTATCTGAACTCTCATTCTCCCCAGCTTCGTTGCTTGACTTGGAGCTCACATTAAGTAAGTTGTCCCTCTTAGTAGATTAAGCACTTCACAATACTCCTTTGCCTCAAGGTGACAGGGGGAGTCATCATGTATGTAACTACT
>JAOWBP010002052.1:7228209-7269281 GCA_028571105.1 Tragopan temminckii | reverse complement strand
CCTCTTAGTAGATTAAGCACTTCACAATACTCCTTTGCCTCAAGGTGACAGGGGGAGTCATCATGTATGTAACTACTTGCAAGTCCTCAAACTTGCTCAGGCAATGAGAGTTCTGCTTTGTAGCCCTCCTCGAGGGCCGGGATCTTAGTCATACCCTCCTTTCAGCACAAGGTACCTACACTGTGTCAGAGCTGGCTGGCAGCTTTCACTGCCCATGTTACAGCTGTGTTTCTGAGCTGGCCAGGTTCCTAGAGGCAGCAACCAGAGGCAGCCTGACACTGCAGGAATGATCCACCACTACAGGATGCAGAGGATGAGTACGGTGCTCTGTACTGTGACAAACAGATGGAGGCTGCTGGAGTGCCACAAGCAGACTGAATGAAACAGAAACACACCCCATGTCTGGTAGCTTTACTGACCGAGAGCGGAGCTGAGACAGATATTAGTCATTTTCCTTGCTCAGACTGGAAGGTTGCATGCGTATGCAGAAGTCTAAACACAGGCTGCAAATGTTTCCACTGCCAAAATCTTAATGGGATGTTTCATTTTAAGCAGACGTTTCTTTGTTCAACGGATCATTTTAGCTCTTTCTCCCTATCTGGCTGCAGAAAATACGTCTGAGTGGCTAAGTGCCAAATCAAAGAAAATGAATAACAAACCAAGACACTCATCAGTCAAAGAAAAACAAGCTGATTCTGCTGGGGCTCCGTTTACAACAGACCCGAGATCTACACCGCTCTGACAGTCAGGCTGGCAAATATCAAAGCCAGGAATAAAGGAAAAAAAGGTTGTACAACCTGTAATATTTGCACAAGTACACAGATGTGTTTTCAGAGAGGTTACAAATGAAAAGGGAAAGAACTGTGCATCCTTAACTTACAAATATACCAGTGTACACTGATACTATGAGCATCAAAATATCTGTGTTTTTGATTTGAACAAAACAACACCAAAAACCCATAACCAAGTGTCAAAGTTTGACCCTCGTTTTGCTGCTTACTTTTAACCCTTCCAGGTTTGTTTATGTTCTAAGAATCTTAGCACTAAAGATTTTGTACTAAATTATTACTGATTTTTACTCAGTGTAGATGAGTAATTAGGTACCAGTGTGCCTGCCCCCTCTCCACACACAAAGTCTTTGGCCTATTTCTGTTGTCAAAAGCTTGAAAAGGGTTATTTTTAATATGTTTCTAAATGTAGTCAGTTAATATTTAAGTACTGTCTACATTGCACACAATGAAATGGGGCATGCTTTGGAAAGATCTGATTGACTGTGCCTGTCTGCTAGCTTAATGCAGTTTGATTTTGATATCATGTAAGTAGAGCAGAGTGATGAAAAAGTTATTCTAATAAAGGTCTCTTTTTTTTTGCAGCTTGGTTATTTTGGGACGCAGAAGCATGCATCTCTCTATCCCTTTCTCTTCTAGAGCATGACTGCAAAATAAGTAGCCAAGAAGACTTTTCTTCACGTTGTAATTAAAAGAAATCTAAGTAACAGACTATTACTTTGACACTGCTAAACCATAGGGTGCAAATTTTAAGCTTGCATATACTGCCAGCACAGACGTCAGCAGAGCAATGATGAACACTCTAGGAAGAAAGAACCTCATGAAGCAATAAGTGACACGAGGGAAAGCAGTGGACCAGCTGGACCCAGCTGCCCCGTGGCTGCTCAGAGGGGTGTTCCACACTGTTTCACTTGCCTGACCCTCTTTAGCATCCAGGCAGATCAAACTGCGTATAAAGCGGATTAATGTTACAAGGAGAGTTGTATGAAGCTACCAAATTCATTTCTGCGTGATTCTGGCTTTAAGTAAAGGTTTCTAGGGTGAAAGGCTGATGCATTAACTCATTGCATCAAGCACATCTTATTATGCAGAAGTTAATGTTAATACACTCAATTAGCTACATTTTTACAGATCTGATGCTTTCATGGATATTTTTCCTTGTGCTAATTGTACTATTTACATCTTTTATCTAATTTAACATGCAGTTTGTGTCAAAAATTCCTTTGGAAGAAACAACAATTAGGCTGTCATGAAAACGCAGATCACCAAGAATGCAAGGAATGTAAGCTGTGGCAGATTTGAAGAGGATGCTGCTCTTGGCCCCAGTAGGCCACAAAGCCAAACAAATGAGTTACCTGCTGCAATTTTCCTCTTCTCCTCTCTGCACACGCAAGCACATCTGGCACTGATTCTGGCCTCTACACAATATTTTTATATCACTGTGAGGAATTTTAAAAAAAGCTGTAAGTATCCTGAGTAAGCGCTCCTGGCATAGAGGATAGTTTACGACACTTCAGCCTCAAAGGTTCAAAGGATGCATCCCAGCCATGTCTGAAGCATATTGTGCTGAAGCAGCTGAGATGGCTCGTGGATATAACAGTTTTTCCCATCCTGAGAGGAATGCAGGATGAAGTGTGGGGAGCCTTGAAGAAGCCTGTTGCTCACATTTACATAAACTAATGATGTACTCTGTATACAAACAAGACAAGCTGATATTTCAGCAGTGATGGGCCTGATTAGTTTTTAATGATGAAGGCACCACTTTGTCGGTTTGCATTGAGCTTTATAAGCCAAATCTGCTGTGAGCCAGTTGAGATAAAAACATGTTTTCATTGGTACATTCAGCTATGCAATGGTATATAGATAATGTATAAATCTAAATTCTGCATCAAATGTATGCTACTGATTGTCCCCATGCTTCATTCAGGGAGCAAATGTGCCTCCCTTCAGGCCTATACACTTGTTTCCTTCCCAAGAATATCACAAATCTGAAAGTGGAAACAGTACCTGGGCCTGTGTCTCTCCTGGACACATCATGAAACGTCTAAAAGCTTTATACATAGGAGCTGAGAAGTGCCTCTAGCTCAGT
Source organism: Tragopan temminckii (assembly GCA_028571105.1). Classification (NCBI taxonomy): domain Eukaryota; kingdom Metazoa; phylum Chordata; class Aves; order Galliformes; family Phasianidae; genus Tragopan; species Tragopan temminckii. Next base: position 7,266,404 of record JAOWBP010002052.1, on the reverse strand, counting down.
TAACTTAGACATGGCCACTGCCATTATCCTGTCAGCTGTACTCTCAAAGGAGGGGAGCTTCTGTCTTTTTGCAGTGGTAGCTATAAGGCAGCTCCTATTTTATGAGAGCAGTAGATGCAAGGCATTAAGAGAATGGTTTTAATATGGATACGATACTGTTATCTTTTCTTGATTTGTTAGCTCTCTAGATATAGATATTGCCAGTCTGAAAAAACAAAGCTGTTACTTTATGTGTATAGGAAAAGCTTTCGATTTCCACATAGTGAAAGAAAAATGAGAATGTTCAACTCTGCCTAGCCTTTTCAAGGCACTAAAACACATATTACTTTTCAATGCTGTGAAGACATACTATTAGGGAAGGATTGGTTTTGACCATGACTACAAAGAATCAACTCAGATGTGATTCTTAAAGCCTAAGTACTACGTATTACCTTCTTGTCTGGAGACAGGTGAGAAATATATTTTTCTTCTACAAGACAAAATCTTCTACAAGAGTACAAAATCTCAAAATTGCTCTAATTCCCCCAAGACATCTATAAAATTCACATCAAGACATTGTGATAGGGCAGATACATGTTATTAATCCACTGTGATCTACTTTATCTGGAAAGATATCTTATTTGTCATTTCAACATATAGGTTTTCCTAAACATCCATGAACTCCTCCCGTTTGGAGTGATCATAAAACCTCTCCCTTATAACCTCAAAAGGCTAAAGTGCTTGGTGGACACTCCCATAACATGGCTGGTGATGCCATCTCTTTTCTACCCACAGGAAGTTGTGTAAATGTAATATCCTTTAGACAGTGAACTTTTCCAAACTCTGAACTATAAGGAGAATTCCTACTTAAGTCTTCAGGCACAGATCAGGTGGGTACGTAGAGGGACACTGTGAGTCTTGTTTCCTTCTGAAACCAGTAAAAAGGAGGAACCGTGCTTCAGTAGGATAGTGGCAGGACAGACCCAGCCCCATGTCCCCCAATCAGCTGCAGCACACCTCTCACTAGTTCCTGACTGACACTAGAGCAGTGGCACAAAATGCTGTGAATAGCAGAGAATGCAAGTCAAAAATGAAAGAAAAGTATTGTTTGGTCTGTTTAGAACAATTACCATTTTCCCTCTCCCTTGCATTAGAAGTAAACACTGCTAGCTGGTGCTGACCCTGTCCCACTCCCAAAACCCCAGTGTTCTGAACAGCATCAGTTCATCCCGTTCTTTCCCAGTATATCATGTTACCTTTACAACTGAGAGAAGGATCTGTTTACTTTTCCCACTGAGATACAAGGACATAGCATTTAGAATGTAGCGTTAATTTGCATTGGTTGCAGATTACAGTCCAGTTAGTACATGGAGAGAGGAATACTTGTGCAAATAAATCACAAATGATATGACAAATACTTTTAGAGAATATCATATAACAGTGCGTCTAAGTTTTCTTCTTATACAGTGCGTTAAAAGGAATCTTACCTTTAACTACTGAGAAAATAATTTCTCCTGATTTTTTTAAAGCCTTATCCAGTCCTCTTAACATAATTTCCTGAGCTTTGAACTCAATGAGTCTTCTAATAATGTCCTTAAATGAGGGAAGGAGGTAATTTTCTCTCTCGCTGCCTTTAGGGGATCATCAATCATGCATCACTCATAAGTGTTAGCATTGCACCATGGCTGCTTTTTTTTTTTTTTTTTTTCAAGAAGCCTAATTGTGCATGGAGGAAGTAGAGTAGAGTAAAAGGTTTCATTTATAAATTGCACATTCTTTGTGTAGAATTGCTGTACCTCCTGTAGGGCAATTTTCATATAAAACCCTACACTGATTCAGATCCCCAGCCACAATAACTTTTTTAATAACCTTTCCTCCACCCACTGCCACTACATATTTCTAAAACAAGCAAATTCCGTGGATGTTATAAGGACAGATTATAAATGAGTTGTACTGATAAGGTCGCAGAAAATGCACTTATTAAATCACACGATGACGCAAGAATTGAGCCAAGCTACATTTATCTAAACCCCAATAAACTGGCATCAAAATATTAAGAACTGGTTTCACTGAGCATTTATTCCCAAACATTCGCTTGTTCAGTAGTTTCTGTATTAAAACACTAAAATTAGTATGCTAGACTTTTCCACTTAAAAAGTGGATTAGATCACACAAAATGTGATGGCCTTCATCTGAGCCTCCAACTGATCTTCCCACATTGCAAAAATCAATATTTGCATTTATTTACACATTTGTAACTGCAATTAGTATCAGGCAAAAATTATTAATTGCAATTAGCAGTAGGTGATTAAGAGAAACCAAGTCCAAATACTAACCATACAAAATGGCAGTAAAGGTACCTGAAGAAGTAACACGAAATCATCTCTAAATCTCATTGTTAGTTGAAAATAAAAAGCTTCTCCACACAGGACAGTATTTCTTTCCAGAAAATAAATTAGATATGGAGCATATAATGGAGTAAATAATGCTTATTTACAGAGTTCTGTTTCTTGATTACAACAGTGAGACATCTCCACTCAGCACGCCAAGGCCCTGCAACATAAAGGGCTTCCTCAGATTCAACAGTCCCAAGGAAAGTTCTCTAATACTTTCATCCATTTTTTAACTTTCTTCTTCCTCTATTCTCACACACCTTTCCAGTCAAACAACACTCTCTGAACTTTGTTCACTTCTGGAGTAAACGTTTCTAAATGGCCTTACGTGAACATTTGCTGTGGGCTGCCCCATGCCTATGTTTTGGCACGAGAGACACTGTAGTTTCATAAAGATGCTTATTTGTTTCTAAAAGCCCACGGAAAAGGAACACACGTTTTCTCACTGTGGCTTCACCACACTTTAAACCAGTCATTCATGAAGTATATATAGTAGCAGCAGCAGGGAGCAGTCTACACTTGAGGCTAGCAGTCTCACAGAAATACTGCGTGAATGTGTCTTATCGCTTTCTCCTTGTCCATGTAAGATTTGAATCACTGGCGCTGCTTCATGCGTGTCAGAAGACTGCTCTGCAAATTCATTCTGAGTGAAAAAGAAAATAGAAGTTAAATGTACACGCTCACCATGACTGTTCTTTCACCTTTTGAACTCTAGAATAGATTTTTAAAGCAATCAGCTCTAAGTGCAAACGGTGCCCTGCTGTCACTTAGTCTCCTTTCCCAGGAAGCACATTTGCCAAGCATTATTTGTTTATTTCTCTCAGGACAGAAATAAGCATTAAGCATACGAAAGTTAATACACTTTATAATGACAAACCAGGGGTTTAAATGAGCGTGAAAATTTGCTGAGGCAAAACCTTTAAAATGATTTTAAAGCTCTGATAGAATCCCTTGCACGCATTCAGAACATGTATGCACACAAAGCACTGACCCAGGACTGTGTCAGTGCCGTTTCTATCATCATTACGACTTTGCAAGCTATGCCTTATTAATGAGAGTTTAGTGGAGTAGTTTTAACCACTGTGGGAACCAAATATATTTTGCACATTCTCACTTTTTTTGAGAACAAGACTTTCATTATTGCACAGTCTTTGTGGAACAAAGCAATACCACAAGCAACAGAAGAAATACAATAGCGTGAGATTTGGACACTGACCAAACAGACGTAATGCAGAGATACCTGTGCTACCTGGCTGAGCAGCAGCAATCCAGACAAGCCTCCATGTACCAAGCATGTCAATTCACCACGCAGAGATGGGGATCAGTTGAATTATTCCTGCCAGTTCTGCCAAGAAGACTCACCTCAGAAAGACAGAAAACAAAAGAAGTGAAGAATCACTGCTTTTAAACACTCCAGTATTTTATATCCTTTTCCTGAGAGGTTTCTTGGAAGTCCTAGCGTATCTTTACAGAGCTCTGCGTACCATGTCCCATGAGGGGAAGTGATCTACTGCAGCACATAGTTACTATGTACACCTTTTCGTATCTGGACATTTTTTTTCACACAACTTTCTCCACTCTTCAAATCAAGACTTGGTAACCAACTGTTCTAGCCAGAATTGCAATAGTTTGGATTTTTTTCTTGTGCCTCCAGATTTTCTTTGGATCCAAATTCATCTGTAAGTAAAATAGCATGAACTGCTTAGCAAAAAAACTCAATCATTCAATGGAAACTTTCAAATAGTTATCAAAATTCAAGCTTAGCTTTGCTTTCCTTCTGCTGCACATAAGCAGTCTCAGTGAGACTTTACTACTGCTTATTTACAGAGCTGATTTCTCTCTTCCCACTGTTCGTTTTTATTGTTTCAAGCACAGCATATAAGCAGCAAACAGTTAATTTCTGTGCCTGTGAAGGGGCTAGGCAGCATTCAGTTTCTAAACTCCACCCTACCCTCGATATTCTTTGTTTTCCACATCCTCACTCTGGTCTCCATCCAACATAACTCTTTCAAGTGGTCTACACGTGTAAATGCTAACTGGCTACTGTCTAACCCAAAACTCATGCATGATTTCAATACAAAGACTTCCCATGACATCATGGATCAGAACTTTGATGATCAAAAGGGCCTCATAATGTTAGATCAATCTGAACTAATGCTCTCTCTGTTCAAGTGATTTTTATTTTTTTTCCTGAAGTAATTAGCTCCAAGGTCAACAAAAAGAATGTAAGACATTTAAAAGATATTTGTAAAAAAATAAAAACTCTTTCATTTAAGGCTATTTGCATTTAACTTGAAAACATTTTGAAAGGATAAGAATTCTGCTTGGGAGTATCAAAGGAAAATTTTGTCTCCTAAGACAATGTCAAATTTTAAAAATATATTTAGCCTTTCAAAGATGGTCTAAGTTCCTGGAGTATCTTCCCATGAATATAATAATCCCTGAGTCATCATGCTAGCCAGTTACACTGAAAGGCTCAAAACATGCAAGACACCTTTACAGATTTATTTGTTAGTATCTAGCTTAACAAAGTGAGAACAATTGAGGCCACAACTATCAAGCTGAGCATCTGCCGATCTACTTGTACAAACCTTTTCTCCTAAGAAAATCAATTTAAAAGACTGATTGCTTAGTTAACCACGTCTTTCAGAGGTAGGAACTTGTAAGAGCATGAATATTTACTAATGGGAACATGGCCAAAGGAATGCTTTTACCATCCAGTAATGTGATAGTTGTTGGGAGAACTGTTCTTAGTTCATATGCTAGCCAGAGACTGCTGGCTGTCACAGGAACTACCAAAATCTTCTGTTCTGCATGTTTTTTCCTATAGAGGTTTTGAAAAGTTTGCAAAAATAAGACAGTTTTCTACCTTCCTCATTGCCATGAATAGCTAATATAGGATCAGTTCTCAGGAACAAGGAGTGCAAATTGTACATGTTGACTTTCTCCTTTTCCTTTTGCTCTTTTTGTAAGACCACAACTGACTGAAAAATATTCTAATTATTTTGTATTTCAATGACCCTTTTCTTTTTTATAGGTCCACTTCAGTTTAGGAAAAATACTCAGATATTCAGTAATAAGTATTTTCTGAATTTAAAATTTAAATAACTCATGTTCAAAAATAAGTGCCCCAAACAAGAAATGTTTAGGAAAAAGACCAAACTGGGATCAAACTACAAGCTCAGATTGGAATCAGACTGGAAGCAGACTGGGAGTTGTGCTCATGTAGATGCCCATTCTCTAGTGAACTGAGAGTTTTTGTCTTCCAGAAAGACCTCTTATATGTCTCCTTTTTTTTTATTGGTAACTGACTGACTGACTGTTTCTGCTTGACCTCCATTATTCCATTAACATTTTAACTACCTATTATTACAGCTCACTTTTTCTTACCAGCTGTATCTTTCTGGAAATGTACATAAGTAACATACCCACAGTGTATTTCAACATCCTATTCAGAACACAGTACTGACATCCACAAGTAACGCATTCTGACAGAAATAAATTATCTGTTACACTTCATGTGGCTACGCTAGCAGGAGTTTTCTGTTTGCATTTTTTTAAACAAAGATCAAGTCAATCTTCTTAAAAGGAATCATAGCCTTCTGTGCTGGCGGTTCATAAATACAAAGCTAGGTACAAACACAGCGTTTTCAGATAAAGTTAATTCCTCTTCTGCCCTGTAGAAATTGAACTTTGTAAATATATTCCTTATCTAGAAACACAGTGCATCTTGCCTTGCTGGAAGGCAATGTATCATGGCATGATGTGGTGCGGCATACAAGAGCACTGCAACTTACTGGGGAGAGCTAACATTCCTTTGGAGTGAGCAAGTCTGACTCTGCAATCTACTGCCAGCTCTTACCACTTATCCAACCTTTTAACTCAAATCTTTTTCTGGGAGATATTTTGAGATCTCACCCTTTCAGGTGCTCAATCACCAGCTGGGGAGCAGTGCTCCTCTGCACACTCTGGATACAGCCTGAAATGTTAACAGAGAGCAGTACTATGGGAGCTCTATGGAGTGCAAATTTTTGTTGTTCATGTGCAGTAGGCCAGCACGAGAGAATCATAAGTGCATAAATTTCTGTATTGGCCTCCCAAAAATACACCTTTAATGACTATCTCTTCTGCAATAGACCTTTAAAAGTCGCCATACCTATCTTCTTTTCTTCACAAAGTTGATGCCTACCATTTTGTTCCACTCAACTTTCCATGCAGTACATGATCCAGATGGAAACCTTCTTTTGTTCTTGCCTTCCAAACCCATGGACTTTCTCTAGCTCAACACATCTCTTCCCTTTTCTGTTTCTCCTTTTGCAGTCTAGAGCCCGGCTTCTTGCTGTTTATTTACACTCACTACTCTTATTGTAAACATCTTCTCATCTGTAACTTGCTGTCTGAAACTGATTACTTCTTTCTCTCTGCCTCATCAATTCATTCCCTCTTTTCAAATCATAATCAAAAGCATAGATTTTTCTTCTTGCTCTGTATCTTTTTTTTCTTTAATGGATTTATGAAAGCCTTAATTAACTCACTGTAGAACGACCTCACACAACTACTTTCTGTAATTTACAGTGTTCTGAATCTGTGAGAGTTATTTCAGAGTATATTATTTATGACATTTTCTGTAAAACATAGCACAGTTGCATTCCTATGGTCTGACAATAAATCCATCTTCTTCATAACATAGCTACGTCCTGAAAACGAAGACTCTATTGTGGCCATACAATAAACTTCATGGGTAGACTATAATTTTAGAGTTTAACAAACTGGCCTATATTTTAAATTTTTTTAAACACTGTTTGGATGATCTGAAGGGTAAAGCTCATTTCAGATAAAGATGATTCCAGACATCAGATGAGTCTGACCTTGTCTCTTAGGTCCTTGCTGCACCCTGGCCATTTCATGGTTAATGCAGTTGTGTCAGTAAGTTGCACATTTTATATGAGTTATATGTGTTATATGAGTATTGTCCTAGGAAAAGTATCGCCCCTCCATCTTTGTGACATGGATGGGAGACACAGAGATGCTCATGCTGCTCGTGTCCACACTCAAACTGGCCTGTGGATAGGATCTTATTCACTAGTTTCTGCATTAACTACTCTGGTTATTGGGTGGTTGTTTTTTTTCAGTGGGTTGTTTTCCAGAATTTACAAAAATTCTGGATAACCGCTTCTATATTCTACTGGATTGAATTATGTGTGCAGACTAGTAACATAAACTAAGCACTATTCCAGGTCATGCTCCCTGACAGTAATCTTTCAAAATACATTCTCAGGGAGGGAAGCAGGAAACAGAAGATAAGGAAATCAGTTCAAGAGAAAAAGGAACCAGGCCACAGCATGCTTAACAGAGGCAACAAGGTCAGATGGCTAAGAAAAAAAAATGCAAGTATCTACAAGTAGATATTAATGTGTATGCAGTGTGCAGAAAGAGTAGAAGGTTTAATAAAGTCCCTGAAGACTTCGTTACTGTATCTCAAATGGAAAAAAAAGTAAATGCATAATCCCTACTCATACTGCTTTTAAAAGAGCGAAGTGTATTTGTCTTCTAGTCTTACCATATCATCCATGGCTGACAGATGGGTGGAATGGGTCTGTGATGGGAAATATTCTCTCTATGAGCACGGAGCCAATAACCTGAAAATGTGAGAACCTCTCCTTTATGGAGACAATCCTAAGCACCTCTTCTCTGACTTTTGGAAGGCAGATAATCTCTTCCTTGCAATGCAAAGATTTAAAAATAACTGAAAAAGTGTTCAGGTTCCCACACTGGTAAACTGCTAAAAGCATTGTAACATCACCATGGATAGTATGCCCTACCATTCAGAGGAATAGGTGTAACCAGTAAAAAGAGCAAAGCCAGTTTTGCAAAGCTCCGTAAATTAACAAATCAGAACCAAAATAGAGGCAGAGATAGGAAGTTTTCTGGGACAATTTTTCATAGTCTATTCAACTTACTGACTTATATGCATGGATTGACTCACTGCAGCAGGGCCTGACGGTTATGGGCAGAGCTGAAATGGAGCTCATGGGCCATGGGAAGGTTTGGAGGAATTCCCAGAGGAGGCTGGGCCTCCCTTACCACCCTCGTAGAAATAACACAGTCAATGAATTGAAGTAGCTCTGCATCAAATAACACATTCAAAATTTTGTGAGGTAACAAATACCTGTTGTCTGTGTTTCTATCAAGTATATAACATGTAGAATCATAGAATTGTAGAATCACAGAATTATTAATGTTGGAAAAAACATCAACATCATCCAATCTCACCATCCACCTATCATCAGTATTTCCCCACTAAACAACATCCCTTTGTACAGCATCTCCACATTTCTTAAACACCTCCAGGGACAGTGACTCAACCATCTCCCTGGGCAGCCCATTCCATTGGCTGACCACTTTTTTTGGAAAAGAAATTTTTCTTGATATCCAATCTGAATCTCCCCTGGAGCAACCTCAGACCATTCCCTCTTGTTCTACTACTAGTTACAAAGGAGAAGAGGCTGACCCCCCTCATCAACACAGCCTCCTTCCAGGTAGTTGTGGAAGACAATAAGATCTCCTCTGAGCATCCTCTTAACCAGAGCGAACCATCCCAGTTCATTCAGCTGCCCTCTGTAAAATTTGTGTTCAAGACCCTTCACAGCTTCGTTGCTCTTCTCTGGACACACTCCAGGGGCTCAGTATCTTTCTTGTAGTGAGGGGCCCAAAACTGAACACAGTATCAAGATATGGCCTCACCAGAGCTGAGTATAGAGGGACAATCACTTCCCTGCTTCTTCTGGCTACACCATTTCTGATAAAAGCCAGGATGCCATTGGCATTCTTGGCCACTTGGGCACACTGCTAGCTTATGTTCAGCTGAGAAACGTCACATACTACAAGAAGAAAAAAAATTGCCATACATTGTTTCTAGGGTGGAAAGTAGCATGTAGCGGTGTTTTGTACAGGACAAGGAAAAGCAAACTCAAGACTGCTGACAGCAAAAACACTCACAGTGGCAAACTTACAGAAAGTATGCCTCTGACTATGCTAAAATTCTATTTGAGAACTGAGAGGACCTTGTCTTAATTTGCTTTGCTCCTTTTATTTGAGAGACAGTGGTGATTGTCATAGAAATGCAGAAGATCTGAGTAGAAAAAAAAAAAAAAAAAAAATCTTCTGTAAATTTAAAATGTAAATAAAAATAATTAAATGAAAAAGTAAAATGAAAAAGTAAAATTAATCATCAAGGCCTAACAAACTTTCACCAGTGCTTTTCTGCAAGACACAAAAATTCTCCTGGTAAGCCAACCTACTTCACATAATCAAATTAATACTCAGAATATAAAACAGAGTTTGTAATTAATACATGGAATGCAAAGTACCAAAGAGAACTTACATTTGTGGATAGAGGGTCCCTGAGCTGCCATAGAAACTCTGAGGCAAAGTTATGGAGCTTTGCCACAAAGACGATATTAGAAACATATCTAGAATCTAAAAGCTCTGATTTCACAAGTGCCTTTAGACTTTTCTTGTCAACCTCTGTAACAGGAACGAACCGTCAGGAGAAACTAAATAAAAACAAACCTATTACATTAACTGCAGATTTCCCAGTTATTCTTGGGTTACAGACAGACACAGAAGAGAGTCTCTGGTCCCATCCTCTATAGAAAGCATAAGGCAGGAAAAAAATTGCCAGCACAACTCTTAAAATTATGGACACACTTAGTGGCTTCTAGATGACTGTTTTCAAGTACTACAACCCGCAATATGTTCATGTGCCCATGCTTGCTTCTGATTTAAGGTTGTCAGAATTCAGTGGCATCAGCTGCCATTTCCAGTGGCACAATTTTTCATTCATCAGTTCAAAATAATTAAGCTTGCTTGCCATTTCATGATAGCCTTCTACTTCATTTTTTTAGGCATTCCTACTGGTGTTAAAGGGATAAATGAGTGAAGGCAGGACAAGCAGAGAATATCCCTGTCCTCAAGACGGACCCACTAAACCACAGTCCTAAGAGAGCGGAAAGAAAGTGATGAAACAAGAGTAAAGAGGAAATACAAAAAACAGCCCAAGTCCTACAGCAATGTATCATACAACATGCATGTATCTACATACGTTACACAGCTACAAGTTCCTAGTCACTGGAAAACATTATGGATATTCTTGATGACTGCTGAATACTCTTTCAGAATGGCACACATGATTTAATCTGAAAGGTAGCTCAGCACCACACAGTTGTTTGTTAACTCTTCCCTTCCCAGTGGGATGGGGAGAGAATCAGGGGGAAAAAAAGAGATCTTGTAGGTTCAGATAAAACTATTTAATAAGCTAGGGAAAAGGAAAGGGTTAACAGTTATGACTATATGTATATATATGAATGTATGCAACAAGGGATGCGCAAGCAATTTTTCACCACCTTCCAGCCAATGCCCAGCTAGGCCCCCAGGTAGCAACTGAGATAAAGGGATGACAATATAATGTAAACAAACAGTTTAGAAGAGTTTTGAATGCATGTACCCATATGTTCTGGATGCACAAACTGTTACGGAAGGGACAATAATTTACAGCATAAATGGTAGCCTTGTTAACCTCAATTTAACGTCAAGAAAAACTGCTATACGTCAGAAGCCATAGTGTTATGTAAATGATCCACAAATAGCAGAAAATCAAGACACAGAAATAAGCCAGTATGAGTTATTCCACAGGGAATCTGGGGACAGAAGCCCATGTATACAAGTACACTTGATACACGTGGTCAAGTCAGCACTGAAATATACACTATGGTTAGTAAAACACAGTTCTCAAAATCATTCACATCTTCTAAGAAAAAAAGATCTTCAATATATCAAATATAGTAATGATTCTGTCAATAATCCATATTCACTGTGCAGCAACTGCTGTGAAACATCACACTTCTCGCTAATGGACTCAGAACAGAAAATACAGCTGTTCAGGAGCGCAGGCTCTCTCCTCAGAGCTGTGTGTTCAGCACAGCATTTGTAGAAGCACTTGGATGATTTGGGAGTGCAAGTCCCCCTCAAAGCCAGCACACAGACAAAAGAATTTAATCCACCATCACAGATGCAGGATTCCTTTTCTAAATGGACTGGTGATGAGAGCAGCTTGAATTACAGACATCAGAAAGAGTTATTTCGTTCCGCTAGTTGAGAGGAAAGAACATTTTCCAGTTCTCCAGCAGAAATAGACTTGCTAAAGTCATTAGGATAAAATAAGTCTTGCCTTTAGGAAACTAGACTGACTGCAGGGATGTGCATTTGGCCTGCTTCATAGAGGTAGCTATTTTCCTGCAATTACCTAGGAAGGGAAAAGAAATGGAGGCTTTGATGAACTAAGTAGAACCACAAATATTGTGCACTGATTTATAGAATGTAGACTTATGTGTGCATAAAAAAATCTTTATTATACAATTATTTTCCTTTTTGTTTCAATTTTTCTGTTGATTGATGTTACTTACTTCAGGGTAACCGGTGTTGAATTTAACAGGTTTGCCAAAAGAATTTTCCTTGAAAAACTAAACAAAAGCCTTCAACAGGCAGAGAGGACATTAAACTTGGGAAAAAATAAGAAGCACATTGCTGCTATTATAAGAGGCTGTACACATCTATCAATGACAAGCAGAGGTTTTGCAGTGGTATGGCTTATCTGATAGGACAGAGCTCTAATAGGCTGCCATCTCTATATTGCCTAAAGTTGTAAGTCAAAGCAAGAAAAAGAATGACTTAAAAAAGAAAAATGTTCTCTGTCTTCTCAAGCAAGAACTTGGAACAGTTTACACAATGTTTTTTGTGTGTGTGTGCATAATTGTTTTTGTTTCTGTTTTAATCTGTAAGTATGGTAACTTAAGAGAGTTTTTTTCCTAAATAGTAACCAGTGTTGTGACAGTCTCCACCATGTGTTAGAAACTAGTATAATAATAGTAGTGACCTGCATCAAGATATGAGGTTCTACAGTCTGCCAGAGGTAACTCCAAATACACTTCAGATGCCATGAGGAATCACGTAGAAGGTGGTTGGGATACTTTCATTCAAAAATGGAAAGAACCTTGCTTAAGGAAAAGAAAAAAAAAACAACAATTGGCCTACTGATGAGTTTATTTGTCTTGGAGATAATATTATGAAACAGTGCAACTGCTCGAGTCTCCCACTTCACTATACCCCTTACCTTAGTGGGACATCTTTACTGAAGTGAAAGATCCTGATCTGATATGGTGGTTGTCAGTGGCACTAACTCTAGTTGGATGTCAGTAACTAGTGGTAACAGGGGTCAATACTGGTTTCAATCCTGTTCAACATCTTCAATACTGATGTGGATTATGGGGCAGAGTATTCTCGTCAGCAAGTTGGTCGATGGCACGAGAACTGGGAGGAGTGACAGATAAACCATAAAGATGTTCTCCCACCTCCCATCTCCCAGACATGGGCTGACAGGAAAGGTGAACCTTTCACGAGGAAGAAATGACCCCATGCACCAGTACGTACCAGATGTCAAGCAGCTAGAAAGCAGCCTGGAGGAAAAGGACCTGGGGGGTCCTGGTAGACACCATGTTAACATGAGCCAGTAACATACCCTTATGGAAAAGTAAGCTAAGGGTATCCTGGGATGCATGAGGAGGAATATTGGCAGCGGGTCACAGAAAGTGATCCTCCCCCTCTGTTCAGCACTAGTGGGGCCACAGCCAGAGTACTGGGTCCTGTTCTGAGCTCCCCAGCACAAGGAAGATCAGGGCATAATGGAATTAATTCAACAAAGGGCCACAAAAATGAGTAAGAGTCTACAATATCTCTCTTATGAAGAAAGATTGAGAGGGCTGTGACTACTAAGAGTAGAAAAAGAATGCTTTTGGATATCTGATGGGTGACTATGTATGCCTGAACAGAGGGTGCTAAGAAGACAGAGCCAAACTCTTTTTAAGCTGCCCAGTGTCAGTACAAGTGGCAATATGTGCTAACACAGGAGGTTCCCTATGACCATCAGGAAGATCTTCTGTGCTGTGTGATTGTCAGAGCACCACATAAGTTGCCCGGAGAGGCTGTGGAGTGTCCACCTTGATGGTATTCAAAAGCCACCTGGACATGCGCCTGGGTATCCTGCTTGGGCAGGGCTCGGAGTAGATGGACCCAGAGGTCTCTTCCAACTTCAGTTTCTGTATTTATCACTTGCCAAGGAAAGTTGGTACTGCCTTTGTCTCCATAAGTGATTTCTGCCAACTTACTTTCAAGACTTCGTATATTTAAAAACATGTTGTTTCTAATTCTAAAGTGCAAGAATTTGCCGACAAACAGTCACTGCTGGAGTTTCATTAGATTACTGTTTTTCATCTGAAATTGTGTTTCTTTAATGAAAACACCTCACATCCCCATGTACAATAGCAGATGTGACTGCTTTATCTCACTACAAGACATGTACAAATTCATCAAGGATGCTTTTACCATCGCAAACTCTTTGTTGTTTAACAGTAGATTGTCATCGACAGTTAGTGGGCTGCAGATAACTGCCCGTCAGGTCTTTAGACCTACAGGTAACATGCCACAACATATACATACTCTGTTGAATGTGGGAAGATGACTGAGATAACTCAATATGAAAGCATATTTCAACTCAGGCTCAAAGAGGTACTTGCAAAAAATTGTTGGTTCATTTGTTTCATGGTTAGAAAGGCCAAGGAGAAAGCTGGGGAAATTTGATTATAAAGAGTAATGCATAAGAGAAAGCATTGGGGATGACCAAGGGACAGTGATGCTGAGCAAGCCAGGTGACACTTGCTATAAGCAGGGAGGGTAGGTAGCCTGCCTGGGTAGTTTCCATTCACAGGACATGTACAGGGCACCAGAAAGAGGAGGCACGAGAGGTTACAACTTCTTACACTGACTGAGGCATCAGCAAACTACAAAAAGCATGTGCATCTTGTCATGAGATTTGTAATCACTGGCAACTTCACAAGTGGAAACTGGTGCATCCACATGATTTTTAAAGATCATCCCATATTACTGAGAAACTTAATGGGTTTTGAAAGACATATTTCTGTGTTGTAATAGCTATATCAAGTAATTCACACTAGATAGTAGTTTCAATACAAGATGCCATTTCTCCCAGACATTTTGACAGTGAGTCATACACACCTGACTGTAAAATGATCAATACAATCCCAGTGCTTTCTTCTCTCCACTGAGAAGTTCATATCCTAGACAAAGAAGAAAACTGATGCAGAGAAACATTGATATAAAAGAATCAAAGTAGCTGTTAGATAAAAGAGCAATGAAAATCAGGTGCAGATATTTCTCTGATCTTTCCTTATTTCAAGAGAAAACAATCCAAATTCTTTAGCAGAAGACATGTAAGGCCTTATTTTAATAGCCCATGTAAGGCTTTATTTTAATAGTGTGTTAGTACAGCTAATTAATACGTATCTATATGCATATCTGCATAGACTTGAAATTGCATAATCTGATGCTTGTATATTTGCTTAAATTAACTAATGTCCTTAATGTTGTCAGAAAAGTGTAAGGTGGCAAATATAAAAATTAATACTAAATCTTCTCCTACTTAATTCGCGAATGACAAAAGAAGATATGTTCAGAGACGTCTATACAATTAAGAAGAACAATACACATTCCACACATTCTGGTAAATAAGTTTCTCAGAACGTGTTAACTAGAATTCTGACTATTATCACAGAAAAAAAGAAATGAAGAGAAATTAAAAAGTCACATATAAAGAATTTACACCGCACTTGCTCTGCCTTGCAGTTCTACACTAAAATTTTAGCACTGTGGTACAGTGGTTACCATATATCTTTTATGTCCAATGATACATAAAGCCACCATATTTAGAAGCAGTGTCTAGCTTCAGGACTTTATTCTCTGCTCTGTGAAATCAGGAATACCTCAGCTGAAAGAAACATCAGTCACATCAAACTGGAATCCAATTTTTTCTTGGAACCTTGGAGTTATGCTCTGGGCTCCCCTAAAGTGAGCATAAAAATGCATGCTCAGATTTCTGGAAGCACATCAGGAACGTTATTTAGGTTACATAGCAAACAAAATACATCGAAGAAAAGACATACAAGATCCTGGAAGTTTAATGGCTGCAGAGTTCAGTCATTGGCAGGATTGGTCATACTGAAAAAAAAAAAAAAAAAAAAAAAAAAAAGGAAGTAAAAAAAAAAATCCACAGTATTTCATGCAGAGTGTATGGAAAAGGAAGGGAGTTAAGCTGAACATAGGAAGTTCTGCAGAAATGTGCAGAAGGACTTCTTTACCATGAGAGTGACA
Source organism: Tragopan temminckii (assembly GCA_028571105.1). NCBI lineage: Eukaryota > Metazoa > Chordata > Aves > Galliformes > Phasianidae > Tragopan > Tragopan temminckii. Next base: position 7,250,751 of record JAOWBP010002052.1, on the reverse strand, counting down.
AAGCATTGGCACGGGTTGCCCAGAGAGGTCGTGGAATCTCCTTCTATGGAGATTTTCAAGTCCTATTTGGACACCTACTTGTGCAATTTATTGGAAGGAATCTGCTTTAGCAGTCAGGGTTGGAGTCAGTGGTCTCTGGAGGTTCCTTCCAATCTCAATTGTTCCATGATTCTGTGATGGTGGGAACAAACGACTGCAACCTCTCATAGCAAGAGAGTTTGTTATTATTACAGCCACTGATAATAGGCTAAAATAACTATGTTACAAAATCTGTGACAATAACAAAAGGTTTGATGAACTGTTTGGTCACAGGAAATGCTTTATTTGCACTATGGTGGTTTGGGGGCTTTTCTAAAAAAGTATTTTTTAGAAGTGATCTGGGTTCTCTATTAAAGTACTAGAACTGTCTCAGGAGAAATGCATTCTTTTCAGAGCCAAGTAATTCTTCAAGCACATGCAAAGCTCTTACATTCCTAAATGTTTTGTTTAATGTTATCTTATCCTGTTCTGGTGAGAAGATAGCGTGAAAGTGCAGAATAGCCATGAATATCTGCACTCAGAGTTCTGGATGTGCTTGCTTACCGGGTTCCTATCTACGTTCTGTAAGAGATGGTATCTAGCTCTTTAGCATACTTTACTGCCAACTAGTTATGAACCAGGACACATAGGTTAAAAAGATGAGAATTGGAACTGTTTCTTATTTGGGAAAGGGAAGTATCTACACAAGATGTTCTGTTTGTTTCATCTTTAATATACTGAAGGTATTGGGTGAGAATATTATTCACATCTTCTCTCTGCTAAGTGCACGATGTGGCTCAGGCTGCAAACAATATTCAGAAGGATCCAAAGCTCACTCTGCTTTCTACAGAGCTTAGCACTCTGAGGAATACACTTTTCAAGATTTCTATACTGATACCTGTTGTTCTAATTCGACACACCATTTTTCTGCTAGAATCCTATTGTTTTCAACATATTTTAGAGACAAACATTACATAATATGATCACAGTGTGGTCTAATTGCACTAACAAAGCAAGGGGAATATTACATTAATGTAATTCTTCAATCTAGACTGGATGACCACAGCAGATTTTTAGTGAATTGCCTGGGAAGAAAGGATGGTTTCTTCCTTGATGCTGTATTGATATAAAGCAGTTCCAAAATACAATAAAGATAAAAAATAAATAATTTCTAAGATAAGGAATGCCTCGACCACAGGATCAATCAACGAGCAGGTTTTACTGTTCTTCAGCACCTAGCACTACAAGCACTGCAGGCATTCTGAGAACTTGCAGTGCCAGCACACAGCAGTGGGTAATAAAGCTGGAAGAGAAATCTGTGCTGCTCTAATACCACACAACCCACACCTCTGCTAAACAGCTCCCTGTGCAGCTACAAACAACTTGCAATCTCTATGTATGATCTCAGATTGGCCCCAGGAAGCAAATACAGAATTTGGGTTGCCTCTTCACTAATCCCAGCCAATGTGGAAATGCTTTGCTGTTCTGTTTCTTCATTGGAAAGGCCCGAATATAAACAGCCCAAACAAAATGCCAACTGCACTGAGGAAATAACAAAGCAGTAGTTCTTGCACAAGGTGATATAGCTTGTTCCCAGAGTTCTTTAGAACTTCAGAATAACTACTGCATAATAACACTTCAATCAAAGGGGTCCACTTCAATGCTAACATCTTTCCTGAAATGAGGAGTGATATCATCTGTGTTACTTAGTGTTCTTTGGGGAGACATACAACCATGTGGAACTTTATCATAGTAACATGGCAATACTTAGTGATACTACAAAGGTTATTAATTATGCACTTATGAGATATCTCTACTCCTGTCAGCAAGCAGGTACCTGATTTAAAAGTCATTTTCCAATTGGTGCCACTTTCCAAATGGCTCCATGCATTTCCACTATGGTTTTCATTGGCCTAGTTGGTTAATTCTTGTCTTGATTAAATTGCAGAAGACAGTGGATATTTGGAGAAACTTTATTTTATGCTGATTTTAAGGAAAGGTTTTCAGCATAGCTAAGTTACTTACTGTTACCCTGGCAGCTCAGCTAACTGCGTTTTAACATCTAACATTTGGCTTTTGACTGTTCAACAAAGATTTTACACGCTTTTTAGGTAAATTTTCACTTCAGTCAATGAGATCTAATTCAAACTTCAGAATTGGGTCATTAATACAATTCCACAATTGTGGGAAAAAAAAAGAAAAAAAAAAAAGAAAAGAAAAAAAGGATGCATTTCTTCCATCACTGCACAAAACCACAAAACCAAACTTTAGAAGTGCTGCTCTCACAGGTATTTTGGTAAAGCATGAAACACTTTGCTTTTGTTTTTGCTTATGTTTCATGATGATTATATGCCAGGTGCATATTGATATTGTTTTAAATTGTAATTGTTGGATTGTGGAGATTTGTTCATGTTTTCCAATTATGATGAGCAGAAAAGAGAATAATTCTATCTATAAAGCATTCATGGCACTTAAACTCTTCAGGCAAGAACACTGTAATAACTGGCATTTTCTTTTTCTGTAGATTGTTACATTAACAATGCCCTCCAGTTATTTTGTGCTGCATTGAGACCACCCCCCTGTTACTAATTCAGAGCCAGCATATCATTGTCATTTGCATAAAGTTTGCCTGCCTCTGGCAAGAAGACAGGAGAAATGCTTTTTCTGAAATCATCAAACAAGTGCTTTTCCAAAAATAAATTGAGGATCGCAGCCATTTTTTAGCATCTTAAATAAATGAAGCTTTCAGCCAATGTATCAAATTAGTATACATAGGGAAAACCTCAAAGACAGCAGACTGTATTATACATAGAGTAGTTGCTAAAGTGTTGTTAAAGGGCATCTGAATTGGCATGTTAAACTAAATTAAAAAGCAACAGCATCCGGATGCAAGACTAATTCTTGTAGAGATATCTCTAGGGACTGATGTAAGAACCAAGCCTCTAAAATAAACTTGCTGATCACGATATTCCCTTTTATTCAATCTCCATTTCCTACTGCATGTTAAACATGCTTTCTTGCTAGTTTAATTTCTGATTCCAGACCTTCTAGTTTTCAGAGAGAAAAAAAGAAGCTGGAATTACAAAAAACAGTGCTTCGGTGTACAAATTACAATAGAACAATTTTAGAGAAGAAATGTTTAACTGTGCTTTCCCCCTCACCTTCTTCCTTGCACAGCTCTAAACGTCTTAAAAAAACAATTACATTTTTCTCCATTCCTTGTCCTGTTTGCCTTTCACACAATAATGATCATCATAATAAAAGTAACACAGTAAAAGCTCTTACCTATTCTGCACTAAAATCAAACATTGCAGGGCCTCCACCTTATGGACCATTTTCATGGTCCAGAGCCTAACTGAGCAACTTACATATCTCTGGATTTACACTGAAATAATTGAGATGGGAATCAGACACTGTTGTATAACTAAAGGCCCAATTATGTCAATTGAATATATCTTCAGGAAGTCAGCTATATAGAACTTGATCACCCTGCTAATAATAATATACAATTAGTTAATAAGCCCCTACAGAGGGGAAGTCATTTAAAAAAATTGTAATGCTAGATGTATTGCATTTTAAAGACTAATATCATTTACAACAGTGCGCCTAACAAAGGTTGTTTGAATTGTTATTGCTCTGCCATTTTACTCTGCAGCAATCTCAGTAATTCATTTAGGGGCTGCAAAAAGACAAGTTCAGAAAACACAAGTCCATTACAGCCACAAAGTCATTTGTTATCATGGATTTTTTATGAGAATTTTGTGAAGCCGTGACAGATGGTGGAAGTTTTACTTGGGCTAGAAAGAATTCATGTTTCAAATAATCACTCTACTTGATTTCATCAAATACGTTTTCCACACATGAAGAGATTGCAGACCATCTTATCCTCCTGACTTCCAGATGCTCTTTGATATGGAATGTTTTGTCAGAAAGTTTTGATGCTGAATCAAAGCCAGCTGAGTAGAATCAGATTATGCAGAAAATGATGCATGGAATCTTAATCTACAAGAAGATCTGGATGACTTTGCAAAATGTAATAAAATAAAAGATGGAATAAAACCGTGGAAATCAGGATTTGTAATTTATTATAAAGAAAATCTATTTTTTTCTTGTAAAAAGGAGAATAATCAGTTGTCAGAAAACATTTTCAATCTTTGGATGTAGTACTCCATCCCTAATAATAAGGACATTAACAAAACATGATTTAGCTCAATTAATGTAGCTGTTATTCAGCAGCTATATTGCATGAATGTGGCTGTGTGCATTCATGAGCTTTTTCCAATAGAAATTCTCTTGTCTGATGAATCCTCTTAAGAGATTTGAGCTTTTTCTTTCCTATGATGCTGCATTTGTTTCAAAAACTTTTCTCACATTTTCCCAGGCTCTTCTACTTTCTAGAAGGACTGGTGAAACAGGGATTAAAACTGGCAGACTTCTAAGTGCCAAAATAGTCCAGTGTCACTTCCCAAATTGGTATCCTATGTCTTCCCTGATGTACATATGTCATACATCTTGCAGCTTCAAAGATACACAAAGAAGCATTCGTACTCTTTTGTGTATGTGGAGGGGGGGCTTCAACATCATGTTTAAAAACTACATCTGGTGAGGAGCCCTGGGTTCTCTAAACCGAAATGAATTAAAACCAGGTCACAATAACTGAAGAAAAAACATATATTGTAGACTGAGGGCAGGGAGGAGGAGGTGGTGAAAAGGAAGAGATCTCTAACATGCTGGCAACAGCAAAGCCAACTCTTTTGATGCATCCACTGATAGCTACAGTAGCGTATTTTAGCACATGTTGGTGTTAAGCCAGACAAAGGTCATTTCTTCAGTGTGCAACCCACAGAAAACTTAATTGTGCAAAGAAGAGAATAACTTATTATCCATGAATATCCCTGGAAGAAACTTAAGTGTGGATGTTTGTGCTAGAACGCAAAAAGGATCAGTTCTTCCCCAAAACAAGATCTACACTCGCTATTTTGGCTATTATAAACTCAACATAGCAGGTCAATTGAAATATATACATTGACTTTGCAAACATTTGAAGTAAAACCAACCTCATTTCACTTGATTTTACTGCTTTCCTCGAGAGAAACCGCCATAGAGAAAAACCACTCTCCTTAAAATTTGTGTGTACACAATTTAATGTTGTGGCGGAGGGAGAGAACCAATTTGGAGGTGAAAGAAGATGCACTACAGCCATGTAAATATTGGCTCTGCTTGGGTCAGTGCATGCCAGGAGCATTCCTGAATTGCTGTATGCAAAAGGAGCACAGTAGCACTTGCTCACAGCCAGGTCAGGTATCTGCCTTACACTGTACAGTGCAGGGTAGGAGTTCCACCTCTATAGCATTTTGTTTAAAGCTCTTCTTTCTGATTGCTACTGCCACAACCTCTTTGTAAGAGAGTTCAGCAGGATATCTTCCATCTAATCTCTTTGTAACTGAATTCAGCAGGGCATCATATTTCTAATCTTTCTTCACAGGGTTGAAAAATCCATGGAATTATTTTCAGCTCAGCTTGGCTCAGTTCTGTCATTGCCCTGTGAGCCTATTGGTCCTCTCCAGCTTAAGAGTCTGTATTTCAGTTGGCACATCCAGGGAAACATCACAAGCAATGAAATATTGCAGTGAACTTGACTCCCTTGTTTTCATCAAAACAAATCTGTGAGAGACGACAGGGAGAGAAAGAATCCTGAATCTCACTCTGGCAGCTTAAAATACATACACAGCTGTAATTTTAAAATATTTTAAATCACATTTATTTTAGTTCTTCAAAAATGTTCTCGCTTTATTTTCTATTGATGTAGGAAGTACCATCCAGCTTAAAATATGCCTTTTTTTTTTAATTAAAAAAAGTTGCGTTACAACTGCTCCGGAGTAGAGCAGCACATTTGTAGCCTAGATCAAACAAGCAGATGATATCCACGTCTCCATAAATACTTAGAGTACCTTAGGTTAATAAGCAGACTGATTTTAAAATTGTGTGAGAATAAAATCTATATTAAAAGGTTAGTAAAGAAAGAGAAAAAGCACTATTTCCTGGTCTAATCTTGCAAAAGCATACCCACTGAACTTTCTAAAAGGGAATATTCACATGGGTAAAGTTACACACTCCCAAGAGTATCCCACTGCTTGGACATTTTATGAAATTTGGTGTCCTAAGAGTATGACCATGTCTTCTGTTTTCCCTTGGTTGTTACTATCTTTCTGTGGCTCCAGCAAAGCTGGGAGAGAAAAATATATGATATGGAAAATACGAGTCTAATAGTCACTATACACAGTGAGACTTGATGAAAAGCGTAGAAGTCAAGCCTGCACATTTTTGCAGTGCCTAAGTTTCAAGTTGGCAAACTCCCTATGAAGATTACTCTCTGAATATACGGGCAAAATTTTGAAACACTGCTGGAACTGTATTTAAATTACACATATTCATCAGTTCAGAAAGGACATCTCATACTGAGAACAAGTAGATGCGTGTTTAGATACTCCTCCAGTCTCCACATGAAGCTCTCTTTCACGTCTCTGAGTTTTATAGTGTTTATTTCATCTATGCCTGCTTTCTTTTCTACCTCTGTGGATTTTCAAGTGTCTAATCAGAGATATAATCACACTGAAGCCTCTGCCTCCACATGGCACTAATAAAAAATTACTATTAAAAGCTTGTTAACTCCTTAAGCCTCTTCATTAATCTTATCCTAAACAAGATGTCCATTTAAAATTATTTTCCGTCTTATTCTTCTAGTTGTTTATGCGATTGAGCCTTTTACTTTGCACGGTTTTTACCAATGTATGTATTCTTATGCTCTGGATCACAGTTCTCTTGCCTGATTCTATCTTCAACCAGACTTAGACGTACAAGCTCCAGTTCAGTTAGCAGATACAAACAAGAAACATCCTCGGGAGAAACTGAAGTAGTGAATTGCTAAAGTCATGTTCTTCACTGGAGTTTTTGCTCTGAATATTGTTATTTCTGTATGCTGCAGAACTATTTGAGCTAAATCCCTTCTTTGTACTATCCTTAATTCACACAGTTTATCTTTTTTTGCCTGATTCCTAATCCTGTTCTCTCTGTTCACTTTCTCATCTTCCTTCTTATATTTTTCCTGGGATAATTTAACCTGAAAGACTAATGGAAAAATCCCCCCTGTATTGCAAGAATTGTCATGCCATCTGCAGCTACACCTTGGCCTGTAAGCAGTACTACATCCTTCTCACCCTTTTTGTTTCCTGTTTGGAGCGTGAGATAATCAGCTAACAAGTCTACTGCACTACCTTCATGCAACATCTGGCATAGTGTGGCCCTGCTCTGAACTGTTCTAATGAGTCTTACAAGAATTCATCCACTGGTATCTATTTGCAAAACCCACAAGTACTAATAATCTTATGGATAACACGCTGGTGAGAGAAGAGTGCTTTACTGTGCCCTTAGAACAAAGCAAGATGATGTCCCAGGAGTTCTTTCGTTTTTACCATCAATTCCAGATTTTGCTCTCCTTGAGGCTCCTTTAGCCTTAGCAAATAGTGACAGATAAAACATGAAAAGCACACTGTAATTCTGTTCTCTTCCATCTGTCAGCCCAAGATGCAACCTTTCCTAGTGGGGTTTGATGTCACCAACCTTTCCCTGGCCTGGAGTTGACATTCTTTCTAAATTCTGTTGATGTAGAAGACGGCTGATTGCAGAATTTAATGTGCTCTATGCTTGGCATATTCTGCTATACAAGTACAGCCATCTGATTTAGTCATCATCGTATCAGTCAGCCATTCAAAACACCACAGACTACCTTTTTGTGCATTTCAGTGCAAAGATCTCCACATGGCAATAAAAGAGAAAATAGGTTAGGAAATGCTTAGAAAAGGGAAGAGAGCAACCCTCAGATAAGCTAAAGATACACCATTTGAGTCTGAATGATAGCATGTTGCTAAGGAGATGGGCAGGAAGAGAACTTGGAAGGATTATCTACCTTGAGAAGCAGGGTGACAGAAGTGGGTTGGCAGCTTCCCCACCTTTCAGACTGAGGACAACATCCAAAACACAGGATGCTGCTGTCTATCCCAATCCTCAATGCAAAGCATCTGTGACACATTCTGAGAATACTAAACTTAAGATCTGTATCATTTTGCCCATATAGAAGCGAAGATATAAATGAAATATTTACATCAATCACATCAAGTGACGTAGCGATGCCTTTCTCATACAAATACATCATCATATTGAAACAAGTCTATAGTGGTTGCATTATTGAATATTTGCAGGTTTAGGCACACAGGTTGCACTCACAGGAGCAGAACTAATTCATGGACATTCCACACAGGATATCTGTTGCTTCTTCTTCAGGGAAGAAATTAATAACAAAAAGAAAGCAAGCATCAGCTATAAGAAAAAGATGCTGAGCATTCCAAACTAATGATTTAATCTTCCATAAATACAAATTTAAAATAAGGATGTTTAAAAACAGCAGTCTAGCAGCCCAAAGCATGCTAGCACCACAATTAGAGAGATTAATCCTTTGGGGAATTAGAGGTACTTGTCTACACTACTTACATTATAATCAGTCAATCTCTTTATGCCTTCCTTCTTAATAATTATAGATCTTATTAACAGAGATGAATTCGATTTAAAAAAAAAAAAGGCATTACAAATTGCACAGTGTTCAAAAGAGGGAATCACTTAATTTCAGATGGCAGAGAGAATATTTCTTCAAACCCAAGAAACAAGCACTAACACCTCTGTTATTGCTAATATCATTGAAATAAATGATTTAGTGAGAATGCCACTCATGCAGACCATAATGGGATCATGCACGTAGAGGCAAACTAGATGGTTTTAAATCTATGGTGTATCAGAACCAAACTGTTAGGTCTACAAATTGACCACAGCTTGTGGCTGGGTTCCACTTTTGAAAAAGATCATGCAAAGTCCTCATCCAGAGTTAAAGGGACAGCAGGAACAGAGAAATCTCCTAACTAAGTTCCAAGTGACTACCTCCGTGGTTACAGTGTTAAAGAGTACTGTCCACGACATATATAGCACTGATAGATATGATTATAGGCATTTTCACTGAGTATGTTTAGCTCTCCATAATAGTTATCCTCATCTTTACCCCAACATACAACATTTCTTGTTCATCTTCTTGTTCCCATCTTTGTTCCACGTCCTGACAAGGAGTAAGCATATGGCTGCGTAGGAATTTGGCTCTTAATTGTGGTTAACCCATCACAGAAATGAGTACTTAAACTTATTTTATCCAATAAATCACCAGGCATACGTTAATTTAGTTCCATTCATTTATGCATGTCACCGTATCTTTAAATCGTGTTTGCTTTGCTGAAAGAAGTCTCTTTTAGCTAAGTGTCTTAGTTTCAGCTGGGATTGATTTTCCTTAAGAGTGTCTGATATGATGCTATCTATTTGTTTGTAGGAGAAAAACAGTGTTGATAACACTCTGATGCTTGTAGTTCCCTGCTAAGCAGTGTTGCACAGAGCCAAGGCCATTCTCAGCAAAGGGCCCAAGGAGCTGAGAGGGAACAGAGTAAGGACAGCTGACTTAAACTGGTCAAAGGGACAATCCACACCATATGACATCATGTGGTGGGTTGGGAGTTCATCTCCCTCTCTTATTCTGCTCCAGGGGCTAGCTGGGCATTGGTCAGGGGGTGTATCACTTAGAATAATAGAATCATAGAATCCTTAGAGTTGGAAGGGACTTTTAAAAGCCATCTAGTCCAGCTGCCCTACAATGAACAGGGACATGCACAGTTAGATCAGGTTGCCCAGGGCTTGATCCAGCCATGCCTTGAAAGTCTTGTGGGATGGGGCATCCACCACATCTCTGGGCGACCTATACCAGTGCCTCACCACCCTCACTATTAAAGACTTTGATCTAACCTACATCCACCCTCATTAAGATTTAAACCATTTCCCCTAATTCTGTCAACTACAGACCCTGCTAAAGAGTCTTCTTTCCCTTCTTTCTTGGAGTTTCCCTTTAGATACTGAAAGGCCTCTATCAGGTCACCTCACAGCCTTCTCTTCTCCAGGCTGAACAGCCCTAGCTCTTTCAGCCTGTCCTTACAGGAGAGGTTTTTCACCCCTTGAATCACTTTTGTGGCCCTCTTTTGGATGCATGGACAGGTCCATGTCTCCCCTGTACTGATGACTCCACATCTGGATGCAGTACTCCAGGTGAGGTATCACCAGCGCAGAGTAGAGAAGCAGGATCTCCTCCCTTCACCTACTGGCCCTGCTTTTTTGGATACAGTCCAGGGTATGGCTGGCTTTCTGGGCTGCAAGGACACATTGCTGGCTCATGTCCAGCTTGCCATCCATCAGTATCCCCAGGTCTTTTTTGGCAGGGCTGCACTCAATCCTTTCATCCCCCAGCTTGTAGTTGTAATGGATGTTGCCTTGACTCAGGTGCAACACCTTGCATTTTGGATTTGTGGAGCCTCATAAGGTACACCTGGGCCCACTGCTCAAGTGTGGATGGCAACCCATCCCTCTGGTGTGTAGACTGCACTTGGTATATATGTTAATTAATATATATATAATCATAACTATTATTCTTTTCTTAGTAAATGGCTTTACCTCAACTTGTGAGTTCTACTTTTTTTTTTTTTCTTTTTTTTCCTATTCTCTTCTTCTCACGGGGAAGATGGGGAAAAGTGAGCAAATGACTGTGTCAACAGTAAGGTAAGATAATGCGGAATTCTACCACTACCAAGAAGTCCTGTTTCATTATACTAAAGATAACTGCTACAGCATACAGGTAGTAATTTTTTTTAATTGTTCGTGAAACCTGTTCCTTAAGTGAAGTAACTTGAATAGTTGATAAATGGAAAAAACTCAGCCAAGCCCTACTCTCTTTAAAAAGCAGTACGTGATACATTCATTTCTTCTTTCTTCTTTAAAAGAAGGCACAGCTAGAAGTAAGCAAATTAAAGGGTATTAATATTAAACTACTTCTTGTTTACAAGAGCCGTCTAGAAGATTTCTTGAGAAATTGGTTTCAAAAGATAAAGGACGATTTGATAGAATGTAATTGATGGAAGAATGCATCTATTCACCAAAATTGCTCAGCAGGAACCTTGTTCATCTGTCAGACTCTGCAGGCTGATAAGTTTCTGCTAGATGGTTCCCCTGCCCCAGGGTAGTTAACAGGACTGAAACTTGCAACTTTTAGTCTTCCAGGTCAGTGAGGTGGCAATAATTTTTTCTGTAATGTCTGGAATGGAGTACCTTGGAATCACTTAACATAGATGCTGAACGGAGTAAATAGCAATGCCTTATGTGTGCAAAAGCACTTTAGATGTAAGCTGGTCACAAAAAAATGAAGTGTACTACTTTGACATTTCAGGCCTAAATATGTTCCTTAATGAGAAGAGTTTTGTTAAGATAAAGGAAGAACCTGCCTTTGTCTATATATATGTGGAGCTGACCATACAATATCCGCTTTTAACCTTATACAACTTCAAAACACCTTGGAAAAGTAGAGCTGTTGTTTTAAAAGTTAAGTATTTTGCTTTGCTGCATCAGAATTCATCATGGAAAAAAAATAGTGTAATAAATTTTTAAAAGCCATGCTCCATTATGTTACACTTACATAATCACACTAACTTCAATAAGCATCAAAGGTTGGCAAATGGTTCTCTTAATGGCATTAGAAAATAAACACTTGCTCTGTTTTCTGAATAATTTTAGCCAGAATATCTAATAGTTCTGGTCTATTAATTAGCTGTGATGGACTTTCAAGTTCTTTTTTTTCTGAGATGTGAGTATAGGTTGACATTAATTTCAAACTTGTTTTCTCAAGGAAGTGAGACTTACACAACTGTATTGCCTGGCCACCCCTTCCTAACCTGCAAGTCCTTTGAGCAGCTCAAAGATAGTAAAATCCTACATATTTCGTGAAAATTCTATTGCTAGAAATGGACCAAAATTAGTGTTATCAATAAGGAAAAGCCAGTTGCAGTTCAGCCAGCTGGCCAATGGATGTGGGTATAACTAACAGGCAATCAGCACATACTTATTTCAGCAACAGCATATGTTGCCACTTTCTCAGCCAAACTGGCAAAAGACACAGGAAGGAGCTGGAAGAAGCACTTTTGCACTGAAGATGGGAAGGACTGAGTAATGTGGGAGTAAAAATCATTAAAGAACTTAATTACTTCCTCTGTTCACAGACAAACTTACTTTGGTGTCTTAAAACTGCAGATTTTGCCGTGGATAAAGGAATGTGTGAATGTCTTATGCAGAAGATACATTCATGCTATAAAACAAGTGATTCCTGCCTTTTAGCCTAAATTTATTGAAGTTATGATTTATTTACAATGAGATGCACTTTACTGGAGATAGAAGAGCACCTGTGTTTCATTTCTGCATGGAAGGAAAAGCAAGTTTTTCTGCTTTATAGTGCCAACGAAATGTGAAATGAGAGCCGTTAAAAGCATTTTCAAACAATAAACTGAATTGAAGAGGATGATGCAGTCTTGTAATGACAGAATGGACAACAGTCATCTTCAATACATGCATGTAAACTCAAATCGAATGAACTCAACAGAATTACTAAATTGCAGTAAATAAAGCTGGATTGTTGTTTTTGTTTTTCCTCCCAGAGTTTGTTCTTCAGCCTGTCTTAAAATTTGAAGACACTAGTGGTCTATTTAAAGTCAAGTAGGTTTAGTGAAAAATAAAATACAGTCTCCAGTAGAAAGTAGCTAAGATTTTCCTCTGCCACTGCAAAAGTTCAAGTACTGGAAAGAGTCATTACAATGGTTTATACGCAGTAATGCATGTATAACATGTATACATAAAATGTGACTTATATTGTATTATTCTTTTTTTCTTAGACAGAATCTTTATGGCAAAAAAGCATGAAATCCCACATGAATATTTAGGGCTGAGAACTTTGACAAGACCTGAATTCTAGGTATATGACAATAATTCCATCAGTAATTGGTGAATATGTAAAACCTTGTATGTTTGTATTTATACAAATAATCATTTAATGATTTTTAGAAAACATTTTCAGAACCCCAGTATCATATGAGCTAATTTGAAATTAATGAATTACTCCTAGGGACTGAAGACTTTGCAGAAAAACACAGTTGTCCCTGATTTTAAAAATACCACTATGTGATGTTACAGTAAATATCAAAAAACACAGTTTTAGCTCAGTCTTACACATAAAGTCTGGGCATTTGCTCTTTTCAAAGATTTGTGCCTTTAGTGTACAGGCTACAGAAGTGAAGCCAACTTCCAAAACTTGTACAAATGCATAAAAAGGAAGTACTAATGAGTTCATAAAAGATCATAAGCTGAAAATAAGATGCTGTATTCTAAGCAAATAAGATTACATAGATGATAACCAGTTACAGAATCACAGGATGGTTGGAAGGGACTTGTGGAGGTCATCTGATCCAATACCTACTCAAGCAAGTCTGCCCAGAGCAGCTTGTCCAGGCCCATGCCAGATGGATTTTGAAAATCTCCAAGGATGGAGACTCCATAATCTCAATGGGAAACCTCTGTCAATTCTCAGTCACCCTCCCAGTGATGTTCAGATGAATCTCCTGTGTTTCAGTTTGTACCCATTGCCTCTTGCCTGCACAGACCTTGTATTCTTTTCACATTCCTTTCAGGTATTCATCTTCCATGACAAGACCTACCTTGAGCCTTCTTTTCTCAAAGTGAAACAGTCTCTACTCTCTCAGACTTTTCTCATAGCAGAGATGCTCCTGTCCATTACTCATTTTTGTGGCCTTTCAATGGACTCCCTCAGTATGTTCAGGTCTCTCTCTTACTGAGGAACACAGAACTGGACACAATAATCTAGGTATGGCCTCAGCAGGACTTAGCAGTCACCTCCCTTGATTGGCTGACTCCCTAATGCTGCCCAGGATGCCTCTAGCTTATTTTGCAGCAAGGACATATTGCTGGCTCATGTTCAACTTAGTGTCCAGAAGAACACACTGTATGGAAATATATCTGTAAAATATATTTTCTTCCTTTTCAGTAGTGAAATATTTAACGTGGCTACCATGAACAGACAGTGGTAATACAAACAGTAGCCTGTTTATTGCTTACTTGGTGAAAATCATTTCCTAGCTGGAACTACTGGATTTGGGATCTACCTAAGAAAATAGATAAATCAAGACAATTTATGAAGCCAAAAAAAATAAAAAAAAAAATAAAAAAATTCAGAGTTGGAAGAGCAAAAGACTCTAGCCTTCTAAATCCAGACCTCAAATCTTTGTACTCAAACAAAAGTTTCTGGTTTGAAGATCTGTGAGCAGTTCATAGTCCTACCATAATGCTGAAGTCCAAATCTGAACAATAAATGTTTGTTTAAACTCTTAACTCCATCACATAATTGTTGGAGTCATGCAGCAAAAATGGCATGAAACTCCGGAGAACAAGGGATTAAATGTTATGATGATTAAAAGCAAGATTTTTAAAGCACCGCTTGATACACAGCACAGAAAGAACTTCTGAAAGATGTAAAATTCTTTGTTTTAAGGAATGATGAAAACTCTGTCTAGGTTTATCTTATTGCCCTTTCTCTGTAAGAAAGACGCAGGATATCAATTTGAAAGCCTGGAACTATCTTTGAGAAATATGTATGCTAGAAATATTGTTGTGACTAACAGTGAGGGCTCTTCCAAGAGCAAAAATATTATTTTTAAGCTTTACTTGGTTCTCTTACTCTGCTATAAATGGTGTATATCTGTGCTACTGAGATAAGGTGAGATCTCATACACGTCTCTAACAGGAAACTATTTTCTCTTTCTCAGTTTAATGCAGACCTTTTGCTTAAGGCTCTTTCAGCCTCCCATGCTTTCTGTGTCAGAGATTTGGCCCAAAGAATGTTAACCTCATTCTCTCTCGTTCCTGGAAAGTACAAACCAAGACGACATCCTACAGAAGCAAGTAGTGTATCTCAGAGCATTACATCATCAACAAAAAGGTCCAATCCAGTTTTGCCATTTTGTATACTGGGATATACATGTCAGAATCACTAAACGTAGTGCCTTAAATTTGGCACTGAAGTGCAGAATAGATGTAGTTCTGTAACTACATAACTGTCAGTCTCAATGGTTTTCTGTATGAACAATGTTTCCCTGTCTGTGCAATGCATCTTGATATACTGCAATGACAGCTACTTTCCAAATGAAAAATATACCAGAGAGAGAGAGAGAGAGAAAGCAGACACCACTTTAAATCAAAACTTGCCTACACACTTCTCAGGTCTACCCCAAAGTTGACTTTGTAATTTGAAATATGGAGTGCTTTCCAGGAGGATGAGGTACTTTTGCTGTAAGTAGTAAAGCAACTCTGATCGTCACAACAAGTGTAAACAGAGAGATAAAATAAATCAAACTGACAAAATGCACTGTGATAAGAAAGTTCTGCAACAGTACAAGAACCATTATGACTATTTCATTTCATTCAAACTAAATTATGCTCAATAAATAAAACATAATGTGACAAAAAAAGTTCTGTAGCCAAGCTTCTTGCAGCATAAGTGGATTAGATTCCATGCATAATAGTCTGGTAAACAGCAGACCCATACAAACTGAGGAAAGAGAATTCAATTTCGAACAGTATGAAGTTGACAACTGCACAGAGCTATTAGCCAAATGTTCAGCAGCCAGCCAGAAGGTGTCAACAAAAATTGCCTTAAGCAAGAGAAGCAAACAAAAGGAGGAGTTATAAAAAAATTAAATTAATTCATGTGATAATTGTCACCAGAAAGGCCAGTATGACAGATGATTAAGATCCTGCTAATGGGAAAAAAAAATCCAACAAAACAAGAGCTGATTTAATGTAAGATGAAGTCATTGAAATCAGCAGTTAAGAACCAAATACAAACTTAGAAAACTCCTACACTAACAGCAAAGGAACAGCCATTTCAACCTGTTATTCTGCTGTAATTCCCTTTAGAGTTCACTTGGATAATGAGTGATTAAAGCCTGCGTGTATAAAACTAAAACTGTATCCTAATTGGGTTTCACTGAGCTAATTGCCTCTGATCAATAAAGCTGACACATAGTATGCTTGTCCTTCAAGCATCTCACTTCGGGCTTCATTCTACTTCCCTCCAACTTAGCTTCTGACATTCAAGGGAGCAAAAATTTGTCATGTTAATAGAAAATAGAAAGTAATACAGTAATACTAAAGTAGACCAGTAAACACAGGGGAAATAGATATTTTATATGACTTACATGCCCTTGCGTTTCATGACACATCCCATCCACTTGTAGCACTTTCATAGCGTTTTTGTAGTCTTCTCTCTGTAAACAGTTTCTGTTGCTTCACTTACATCAGCACAGAGAATCAGTAGAGCCTCCCAGTGCTGACACAGCATATAGCAACAGAAGAGGTTTCACTCCTGGAACACCTCTGAAAGACAAAAGCTTTGCGTAAGCTCTCTCCCCCACATCCAAACACACATCTGTAAGTGTAGCTGTAGTCACACTGGCATTTTCTCGGCAATGCAGTGAGAAGGAGAACATACAACCTTTTCCTCAGACAAAGCAATTATGCCTTACAGCCTAGGGCAACGTCTAATCTTATGATATAATGACTACCCAAGTAAAATTATACGCAGGAGCAACAAAAAATAGCAGACATAGACATAACTACTTAATACTACTTCAAATGTTATTGTACAGCATTCAGTCATTCTTAACACGTCCTTTTAAAGGCTGACAGCAGGGACAAGATCAGTTATACAAGCTATGCAGTCTACAACGTGTCTTCTAATTAACAGGCTAAACCTGTCCAACATAGACAGCTGCTGTATGTAAGACTAAAGGTCCTCTTCCCAAAGACACAGTATCATGGCTTCACTTGAAATCAACTGTTACTAAGTCAATTCCCTTACGTCATTTCAGCAGAAGTGACAAATAAAAGTCATTGGAAACAGCATAACCCAGTATTCTGCTAGGACAGGAGGTCCTAAGTCTCTTGTCTGAATTTTTTTTTTAATTATTTTTATTTTTTTAATATCATCTGTATTGTCCATGGAAGTACAAGCAAAGCAGTAACAGCAATTTTCTCTTGCCTAAGCAGGAGAAAGGAGCTTAGGAAAGCAACACCGCATCTATATCAAACACAAGTGGCTACTACCTACTGAAACTGATGCCATCTGTACCAGTAGAGTTTTTAAGGTGTCCTTCTGAGACAAGATAATCTAAGAACTGCACTTAAAGTGTATCAGTAATGTTTTGCTCATTTGAGATAAACGTACTTCCAGGAAAATGAACACTATCATGGCTCTATTTTGTTTTTCTATGCACAACTATGCCCTCTAGTGGAACTGGCTGTTTCTCTACATACTTTTTCTCAAAATCAGCACTCCATTTGAACTGCGCTTCTCAGAAGTCTTGACCGCTGTTTTCCGACAGGAAGCTGTTGTATTAACTTCTGAGAATTTAACTGCGGAATTTTCAAGACGCTGAGAGAAAAAAAAAAATTAACGTCAATAAAGTTGCCATTTTTGAAGTATCCTTCCTATTAGCCGTTATATTGATAGAAGAAAATCTTGTCTGCCATCTTTCAGATAATGTCAGCAGTAGTATCACTTCAGTGGTATTGGAAAGCGACAAAATAAGTGGCAGTAGTTTGATGTCACTGCTCATCGAATCCTATGCTACTCCCTAGGGCAGACACACAAACAAAAAAGACAGAAAACATCAGAAACAGTAGAACATACAGTTTCAGTCCCCACTTGAAAGCTCATTGGTGGAAAACCAGTCAGGGCACACAGTCTTATTACTCAGCCTCATATCTGGCAGGCTTCAAGCAGCAGCATGGTTAACATTTGGTCTTCAGCTGTCTCACTGACAACAGCAGCACTGAGGATGTGATGGCCTTGGCTGACTACTAAAAAAGCAAAAAGAGAAAAGACTAGGAATGAAGTGAAGGAAGAAAAGAGGATGTGGGGAAAGGAAAGACGGCAGACAGACCATCCTGCATTCTACACAGTTTTCAAGTTCTGTTACGTAGTGATAGCAAAAATTTTGCACCCAGTTTCACAACTAAATGCAGCTGTGACAGAAGAATAAAAAAAATATGAAGTCATCTCATTCAATCTGGGCGTATTTCAGGATAAGAGCAGCGCTGTTGAAGATGATCACTCCCTTCAGAATGTGTTTTCCCATGACACCTACATAGTTGTGTATAGCTACAGGCTGCCTTATTGAATCATTGTCTTAGTGTGGGGTACCACACATACAAACTTTTACTCTTGACTTCAAAAATCCCACAGTCTTCAAAAATCCCATAGAAAAAATATTAAATATAAAAATAAACGTATCTTCTTTCATGCTGTCAGAAGGGTGGTCCATGAAAATGTTAACACCTAAAAACGTGTGTTTGAAGCTTTATAAACCAGGAGATCAAGTCCCACAGCTGTTCTTTCTGTGAGAGATGCCCTCTCAAACGTTTTGGGTATGTGGGACAGTATGTGAATGGCATGGCACTACGGCACTACTCTATATTCATAAGCGTATACCCTGACACAATTTCACTAAACATCGTTTAGCTCTTTGTTACATATCTTTGGCTGATACAAAAAGTAGCCAAATGGCTCGTTCAAAGCCACCTATGAAGAACAGACTTGCCTTATCACTACAGCTCTGCTTGGTGATCACTGCACTGTCACCCTGGCTACCACCTCCAAACATGACCTTGATCTGAGAACTGAATTTCTGGCTTGAGCTCAGCTCTGCTCCCATCACCCTGAGGTTTCCTGATGATCTGGACCCTTGGCTGAATCTCACTACTATCTCTGGGCCTGACCTGTTCACTTCAATTGGGCACTGTGTGCCTGAACCCAGGCTGAGTGACTTCCCTTGGCTTCTGTCCCTTACAGAGCAGCTGGCCCCCACTGCTCCTTGAGACCTTGAACCATTCACAACTGCGTGCAAAGCATGGTTATGAGGCTTTGATGTGGGAAAAGGAACCTGGATTCAAATTTATGATAGGCTATTAGGCGCAAACAATATTGCACCTTTACCAAATAGGACAGCATTCAAAGATTTACAGGTGAAAGAACATATATAACATACATTTGTACCTCTGTCCTTCACAGTGCAACTGTTTAAACTGACAGTCAGACTTACTTATTAAGTTAGCAACTAACTTAAGTTAGTTACATAAAATGTAAGTAAGTTACATAAAATGCTTTTTGGATTGTCCATCAGAAGGATTCTCATGTTCTTCAGATAGCTAAAGAAAGGGACCAGGAAGGCCTGGAAAAACGTGGAATCATGCAGAGGCAGAAATAGGGCTGACTTTGGTCTGCTTAAGCTGTTACAAAAATGCAGCCTTAGGTGTGCCTCAAAGAGCTGCTAATCTAGAAGAAAGTCCTCAATTCCCTCTTGGGTTATCTAGTCAAATGCATTTCTTTGCTTTTAGCTTTACATATTTGTTGCTTCCCACCTACATCACTGTTCATTATATATATGCAAAGCACAGAAAGCTTATGCTTTTGTTGTAGAAACCAGTATAGCCATGCAGAATACTTACACAAGGTTTTACCTGTATTAGTACCAGGAAAGCAAGTGAATAAACTAGCAAAATCATGTTCAAATTTGGGTCTTAGTATCAAACAATCACCTGTGAAATAATCACTAAACTAACAGAACAGCTCATTGATATTTAAAACTTATTTAGGATGAATTTTATCTGCATAAAACCAAACTAACAGAAACAAATGAAACTGCATAAACCAAACTAATTTCATGCAGAATTGTGTTGAAAGTTATGTATTTGTTTCAGAAGCTTGCATTGCATTGCTGTCCAAAAAAGAAAAAAGAAAAAAAAAAAAATCAATGTTGTGCCCAGCTAATGAAGAGTCATCATGATACATGAACACAGTTTTTGAAATTCAATGCTCTTGTACGTTAATTAATTTGTATTATTAAGTAATCTCATATAGGGCTCAGAATGAAGCCATGCAATTTCATCCCATGCAATGGTGATGGGAATGCTAGAACTCCTCATTTTCTGGATTAAATGGAGAATATTCAGAACATAGCAATATGAGTAAGAAGTTTAGAATGTGACCTCAAGGTGAAATAAAGGAACTAAGCTTACTCAACCTTTAAAGAAAAAAAAATAGAAATTAAGCATGGGACCTGAGAACTTTAAAGAGATGGCAGGCTTGCAGACACTCCTTTATTTTACATTCCTAAGAACCTGTAAAACAAAATTCTACATAAGACACAATTTACTGCCCTTGAGCATCTGCTTTTACAAGTCTCCTCTGTTCTTGCATTTCTAGGATTACTGTGACTGTTAGAACTAAGTTGACACATATTTTTTCCCCAAATGTTGGGCAGCAATAGCAATGAACTTGCACTAGGACACCAGTTTCTGCATAGCTTTAACAGCAAAAGAAGCATAGGAGTTTAGAAATATTTACTGCTGTGAATTAAAAGAGCAACAGCTGTTGAAAAATTCACAACAAAACTGAAAATATACAACACTGAAGAAATTCAAGTTTTTTCTCAAAGGAAAGGTGAAAATTAACGATTAAAATCCCTATTTCTGGAAAACTTACATTTCCACAACTTTTATATTACCTAAGGCCAGATCACAGAGCTTCTGCCAGCATTTGTAATTCCTGTCTGCAAATACATCAAACTTGCTGATTCAAGTCCTTCTCCTCTTAGTATTAAGGCTGAACTATGCAGGGAATGAGAAAGTCTGCACTTTCAAACATTGTTGTTGGCCTAAGCAAAATGAAAATAGTGTATAAATGTCATATGCTTTGCTACAGATCTTCATATGCTGTCTGCCACGAAAGCAATCTTTCTGACCTCAAGATGAGCTACACAAATGCCAGTACTTGTAGTGACTAACCCAGTCATCCTCCTCTTAGAAGATATTTAGCTCTTACCTTGTATTAAGGCCACAGAGCAACACTACTTTTCAACAAGCCACTTCAGAAACAATCTATAGATCTCATTCCTCTAATAGCACACAAGTGGAGGATGAAAGGGATTACAGTGTCAATTTTCCAGTTGATTGAGTGTACCTAAGAGCCATTATTGACCTATACAGTATCTAATGACACACACAACAGTCCCTCTCTGCATACGTTCTTCCTGTAAGAAATGACTTCAGTGCTCTCCACTGCCTGAAAATTTCTGAACTTTTAACCAAAATTTAACAGGTTAATAAATACAATGTTTTTCACTTGAAAATCCCAGTCAATTTTATTCTTAAAAATAGATCTTAGTTCATGAAAATTTAAGAATCAAAAGATTCCTCTAAGTCTTGTGTCTTCAAATACTAGCTGAAAACATACACAGTGGAAGACCACCTTCATATTACTGCCAGTAGCTCTGAAACGATCTGATTCCTCCTAAGCTGTCTTTGGACTCATTACACCACTGGAAACAGCTGTTATTTCAATATATAATATTGAGAAGCTTAATGAAAACCTTTAATTATGTTATTTATTACTTGTAATAACTAGAGGCCTATGTTTTTATGTGTTGGGGGGGCGGGTACTCACTCTCCTTAAGAATCACTAACACCTATATAAAGTATCACAGAATCGCAGGGGTTGGAAGGAACCTGCCAACAAGGGATGGTCTGAAGACCATTGAGTCCAACCCCACTGCTAAAGCAGGTTCCCTACACCAGGTCACACAGGATAGTGCTCAGGAAGGTTTTGAATATCTCCAGAGAGACTCCACAACCTCTCTGGGCAGCCTGTTCCAGTGCTCTCTCACCCTCACAGTAAAGAATTTCTTCCTCACGTTTGTTGGAACTTCTTGTGATTTTGCCTTTTGCTCCTTGTCCTTCACTGGGCATCACTGAAAAGAGCCTGGTTCCATCCACTCAGCTGTCACCCATCAGATATTTATGAGCACTGATGAGATCCCCCCTCAATCTCCTCTTCTCCAGGCTGAACAGACGCAGGTCTCTCAGCCCTTCCTTGTAACGGAGATGCTCCAGGCACCCAGTTGTATTTGTGGCTGTCTGCTGGACTCTCCCTAGAAGTTCCCTGCCTTGAACTGGGGAGCCCACAGCTGGATACAGCAGCCCAAATGTGGCCTCACCAGGGCAGAATGAAGGGATCACCTCCCTGGACCTCCTACCCACGTTATTTTTAATGCACCGTAGGGTCACCGGGTCACACGGCCAAGCTGTTATCCACCAGGACACCCAGCAGCCTGTGGGAGACCCAAGAATGTCACTTTCCAGGCTTTTAAGACTTTGTTACAAAGGAGGGTTCCCTGAGATCACACCTACCACAGCGTCACCGATGACGGTGAGGGGCTGGAACTACTCAGGCGCTGACTGCGCGTTTTGCAAAGCCTCGACCCGCAGCTCGAGAGACCTAAACGCTCCCCACGGACCTTCCACCAGCCGTCCCGCACCTCCCCCGTGTCAGCAAGCAGAGGGTCGGGCTTCCGCTGGGGGCGGGCCGGCAAAGAGGCGTCGCGGGATGGGGGTGGGGGCTGAGGGCGGCTCCGCCTCGTCTCGCCTCCAGCCCGCCCC
>JAOWBP010002052.1:7196104-7228109 GCA_028571105.1 Tragopan temminckii | reverse complement strand
CCTGGTCTAGTATTAAATGTGGAGGTTGGTGGGGCGGGCGGGGGGGGGGAGAGCAGGTGACGGGGTGCCGAGCGGGGGAGCGGGACGGAGGAAGGGGAGGAGAGCGCGGAGGCGGGGCCGCGGCCTTCCCTCCTCCAGCAAGGGCGAGGGGCCGGGGCTGCGGTGCCTTCCGTTCGCTGCCTGCCGCTGGCGGGCCGGGAACCGAGGGGAAGGGGCTCCGAGGGGCTGGGAAGGTCAGAGGCGGGTAGAGGAGAGGAAGAGACCGCTGTTTGGAGAGAGGGCGAAGATATGGCTGGGATCGATGGACGAGCCTGAATGTTTTATGAGACGGCTGACCTCCGGGTCAGAATTAACGTAATTGTGATCTGGCGGCTGAAAAGCTTCTCTTTTCCTTGAAAGACGAGAGTTGCTGTCACGTGAGGGAAAGGAGCGCAGGAGGAGTGGAAGCAGTGTGCGTTACGAAGTACAAGATACTGTCCCTGTGTTCCCTCACCGGCTCTTTTTAGGGTAGACAACCCCCCGGCCGCCCCCCCATTTCTTTTAGAAATGGTGTCATGCACGTGATGAAACGATCTGGTGGTCGTTTAACATTGTCTGGGGTCTGTTACTGCAGAGAGTCGGTATGTTTTCCTGTGGTCTCTAGTTTGCCTCCTTCCTTGTGTCACCTTGTTTTGTTCTGCTTTGGGAGCAGCTTTTATCATGTTTCAGGAGCTCCATTAATGGTCTTTCTCAGGGTGACCCCTTTTTTAGTGCATCTTCGTTGCCATAAAGTGCATCTTGAAGTCCTGGTAGTCAGAGGTTGTGGAGAGTATCGGTCTTTCTCCCATATTGCTGCCAGAATGTGAATTGTCCTGCTTTGCACCCCCATTTCCCTTGCTAGGTGATGCAATCTCAAAGCCATCGTGTTCTGAGTTATTCTCTACCCCCTCTGAAGTAGCAGTAAAAGCAGCTGACTTGTTAACTGTAGGTGAATGCAGTTGGAGCAGTTGGATCTTCTGTACCATCTTTTCCAGGGCTTCTAAGGAGAGTATCTGTTCCTCTAAGGAGAGTATCTGTTCCGAATGAATAAGGGAGCACTTATTTACAGCTGAAAAACACCAAATCTGAGGTCATGTAGCTTGCAGAAGGAGCACTTTAAGTTGTTAGCCAGCGTACCAAAAAAAAAGAGTTCTCATTCCGCTGCTCAGATGTGTCTGCTGTCTCTGTCTGTGTCTCCTGTGAGTGAGGTGTCTAGATTTTGACCCATTTATCTGCAAGCAATCTTTTTCACAGGAGAAGAAGAAGGGAAAAAAAAAAAAAAAAAAAAGGCAAGCTGTCTTTGTGCTCAGGCAGCAATTTGTATGCTTCTGTCAGATTGAGTGCTGTGGTTCACGCTGCCTGTACTTTGTACAGAGAGCATTGCTGAAAGGAAGTCAATGTTATGAAGCCTGGTGATGCATCCTTTAACCTTTACTTCTGACTGCATGACACATATCCTAATAAAAGAGCTGGCAATTGTGACCCAGCATTTTCTTCAATCCCTGCATGCAGCGGAGTGCTGCTTTTACAGGCAGAGGTGCATACTGGGGAATGTGATTGGAGAGAAGGGCAAATTGCAGTGCCTTCTGGAACTGTTCCTCAGAGTGCTGTGCTTGTTGCTACTTGGTTGACTGTTAAGAGCAGCTCTCAAACAGAGAGTGGAGACCTGCCTTAATATGTCGTCTTTTAGATAGTCAGTCAGTTCCTAGAAGGTGGTGAAGACTGTGGGAGTGGTTGAACTTACTCTTGATGCAGCTGGGTTATCCTTGCATCAGGGGTGTTGCTCAGGCACTGAGTAGCTTGGAATCATGTGTCTTTGTGTAGTGTCTAGAGCAGATCCTCGGAGCTCATGGGTCACTTTCATTTTGCTCTTATTTGCGTCCTTTATTTCTTCCTATCTCTTGTTGTTCCAGTCAGCTGGGATGCCAGAGGACATCCATCATCTTGGTGGACAGAGAACAAGCAGGTTTTTGTTCTGCACTCTCTTGTGATAGCCTAGCAAACACATACAGGTTATCTGAAAAATAAAAGTGCTAGTAGTGGAGGGCGTTGTTTTCTTTGTTATTTGTTCATTGGTGTTTTTTATTTATTAGGGCAGAAAGGGGGAATATTTGTTCTTGTTTATTTTTTTTCTTGGTTTTGTTGTTTTAAGAAATTTGATTTTAAAGAAGCAAGATACCAGTCACTTTGAAACTGGCCATAGGTGAAACAAAGCTAACTTTTGCCTAGTTAGCAGTGCACTGTGGTAGCTGGCAGATAAAAAGTACTCATACTAGTCTTCTGTTGGCAGACTTATGGCAAGTGGGTGCAAATATGTCTATATGACTGTCATGCTTGTCCTTGGCACATGTGAATTCTTATAGGAGCCATTCTTCAGCATGGTTTGGCTGTTCGTATGCAAAGATCTTTTTTACTTGTTTCCTAAGGGAAGTAGTATCCAGAGCTGAATGACTTGAATATGTAGCTCCTGATAAACTTTTTTTGTCCCCAGTTACTCAGTGCATTTGTAGAAAAATCTTACTGTTTAGAATCAGTGTAGCTGGCAATAATTATATATCACAGTCTCTGCAGAATCAAGTGAAATTTGATTCATTTCTGAAATAAGCTGATATAAAATCGAATGTAATAGACTGGAATTAACGTGTTATGTGTTCAGACAAGTTGTTCCCTGTTGGAAATGTCTAATACTTACGTGTTTTGATTTATAGGTTGAAGACTTTGGGCGATAAATCAAGAGAAGCAAAAAAAAGCAGACAGAGGTACTTATGTGCACCTTACTGTACAGCATGAATCCCGGATGTTATTGTTAAAGAAAAATATAAAAAGGGCTCTTATAGTCCATTTACAAAAATATTTATATTGAATTTTGCAGAATATTATTTTAGTAACAGAAAATACTCTCATTTTGATTATATACTTGGCTTAATAGAATTTTGATTGATATGCCTAAATAATTTTTGATTGTAATACTCTGCAAAAGATTCAGATTGCAGTAAACAGAGATGTAATTTTCTACAGTCTCTGTGAGTGTACTAAAATTGTAATTTTTTTAGTGTAAAAACAAAAATGAACCATTTATTGTACAAAATGTATGTAGAACAGGAACACAGAAAATGTAAGTACCGTCTCTATTGCAAGAACATTTAAGAGTCATGGTTGGTTCTTATCCTCTGCACTTTAGTATGTTGTTTCAACCTATGTAAACTATAGGGGAAGACTACCTAATAGAGGTTTTCAAGTTGCAGGAGGACAAAGCTCTGAACAAGCTGGTCAGATGCCATTGCTGGCCTTGCACTGAACAGGAGATTTAACCAGAGACCTACTGGTGAGGTCTGTGTTCACCTCACTGAATCTATGATTTTTCCCTTGATGTAAGGGAAAAAAAGATTTTATCTGTGTTATTTGTGTTTTCCATTCAAATTGTTTGGATGATAGTGAAACATTACCTGCTCTGATAATCTTCCAAGAGACTAATCTTGGATGACATCAAGATCTTCACATAATACATCTTTAAAAGTGCTGCTGTGTTAATTTTCTTTACCTGATGGTACATTACCTTCATGTTTCAGGCTGTTAGCAATGAATGCATCAAATAAGAAATCAATAGCACACTAGACTGCCAAACATTTTTTAGCTTATTATTTATTGTAGCATGTATTAATAAAAAATCTTTACTGAGGATAATAAGAACTTGATAGTAGTCTTATTTTTAGAATGTTTCTGTCCATTGTTATAACCTAAAACAGTGCTCATCCTGCATACTTGTTAATTATACAAGAAATAGTCTCATGTGAGCTGTTTTCAAAGCAAATAGTCAAGAGCAGTTGAGAATGAACTACCACAAAATAATGGGGGAAGACCAGCTTTGGAATATTCTTTAACATAGGCTGTGTCATGCACTTTAAACATGAATTGAGAAAATGTGAAAGTGAACACTAGCAAATATTCCTGTGCTTAGCATATCTGTTGAATGCACATTTGTGTGTGTGCCTACATAGTGTATAACTATTCTATTAAATAACGTTTGTACATTTACATTTTCCTTATAGAACTGCTCAGTATTCACCTGAGTTTTCTGCTGGACTGGAATTACTGAGCAGGTATGAGCTTCTATTTCTTTGTTAGTGTTATTTCCCGTTATTTCACAACTGACTTCACTAGATGAAGAAAATGAGAAGAAAATGAATGTGTTCATGTTACTGTTAGTTTTCTTGATCTTCTGCAATGAGTAGAGTGGGGTTAATTAGCAGATAATAAATATATTTAAAGCTTGCACAGTTCTTAAGTACTGTAATTTTGGTGAATTAGGTGCAGCGTATGAAAAGATGTGTTTGAAAGATAACTTCAGGTCTAATGCATGAGGAGAAAGGATAGCAACAGTGAGGCCCAGCCTGTGGTTTAAATCTGCCATCTTTCAATTTTTTTACATTTGATTATTTACTTCTCTTGTAATGGAATTATAGACAATATGCTTGTCATTGCCATGAAAATAAAGTGTTTTCCGTGTGTATTTCATCACATCTTTTCTGAGTAATGAAAACTATCTGCATTGTAAATATCATTTCTGTTTTTGTCTTTGAAAACCTGTCTTCACTTTTTTGGGGGAAGGAGAGACAAATTATTAGTCCTGTTTGCTCGTGTGTTTCATTTTCTCAATGGAATTGAGCTCTAAGTATTGCTTAAGCCTGTAGTCCATAGTTTCATAAGTAAGTCTGGGTCCATTTAGATCTTATTACGTGCTAGCAGTTACAAAACAAAAATTCACACAGATTAATTCCTTTTTGAAAGGAATTGCTTCTTACTATGTATGTCTCCCTGGTATTTACTGTTCTAAGATAATTTGACAGCTTTCAAAACTGTATTTCTGTAATCCCTGTAAGTACAAGCACACCAGCACCCATAAATCCTTGTCATTTATAAAGAGGACATAGCTGGAAAAAAAAAAAAGTCATTTATCTCTCTTCTCTTCAGATATGAAGATGCTTGGGCTGCCCTTCATAAAGGAGCCAAAGATTGTGCAAAAGCTGGAGAGGTAAGAAAACAGAAATGCCACTATTAAGATACTTATGTGTGTACATAATTTTATACCAAATTTTTTAGTTTCAGAGCATTAGGCTGTTTCTAGCCACCAGCTGAGCACCTCCACAGCATTGTTCAGTGGGACAGGGAGAGAACAGAATGAACAAAAGTGGATGGTTCAAAATGAAGGCAGTTTAACATCCGAAGGAGAAAGGAAAAAACAAATAATGCAAAAGCAGTCACTTATAACCTTCCATAAGCAGTCCAATGCCCAGCCAGTCTCAAAGCAGTAGCTACTTTGGGAGAGCAGTGTTATTTTGAAGTCATGTTTGACAAACAACTGATGAATGGATCACAGAGTCCAGTTCTTGGTTTTGAAA
This sequence comes from Tragopan temminckii, assembly GCA_028571105.1. Classification (NCBI taxonomy): domain Eukaryota; kingdom Metazoa; phylum Chordata; class Aves; order Galliformes; family Phasianidae; genus Tragopan; species Tragopan temminckii. The sequence goes on along the minus strand of JAOWBP010002052.1, from coordinate 7,222,692 downwards.
GCTTTTAGAGATTGTTGCTACTCAGCAACAATTAGTGTTCCTGATGTATTCAATACAGGTATTGTAAAAACAGCAATTCTCTGTGATCAGATTTCTTACAAGGTATAATCTAGTAAGAATTTTCAGAAGAAATTTCAGCTCTCTGGTGTTTGCTTTCTGGTTTTCCTGTTGTTGTAGCAAGCACTGAGTGTAACTTCCTAGTGCTACTAAAGTATTTTTCAGCTGATACACTGACACCCAGAGTATCTTGACTTTTCCCTTCTGCCTTCAGACAGTTAGAATCACTACCTGTGCGTAAACAACAAATATTAATTACATTAACTCACTGTTTTCCTGGGGCATATTAGGTTAGAGAAGGATACTGAGCAACACTACTTTGTTGAAGTGTGCAAGAAGGTGATGGTAAAAATAAGATACATCTAGATGTCCAGACAGCCTATTTTTGCACTCTTCTGTTGTTACCTGAAATATTTTGAGTTATCTGGGAATATTTGAGACTGCTTAAGACATCTACAATAAATGGTAATGGAAACAATGTAATGTAAATGATAATGTAATACAAACAATAAATAATGTGATTTGATGCAGACAGCTGCAAGAATGATGTTTCGTATTACCACTGTGTAGCTCATTAGAAGCACCAACAGGGCTGGGAAGTGCAGAATATGTCTGGGGTTGAGGCATGGTGGTGGTTAGCAGAGGGGTAGGGCTGTTGCTGTGACGCTGCTGCTGCTCCTCCTGGTGAGCAGGAAATGGCAAGATTTGATTTGTCTGGCTGAAAAGATTCAGAAAGTGCCCGTGCCTGCTTCTGACTACTTCTCTCTTGGAAGTGAAGCAATGAGTTCTGTAGTTTATTTGTGGCGATAAGAGAAAGGCAGCTACAGTAAGTGCTACCTATGCATTGATCTGGTCCCCACCAGACCTCTCACTTCAAACCCTGCTGAAAGGGCAAACAGTGTCAGCTGTGTGGTGTGATGCAGAGCAGGACTGAGCTCTGTGGTTCTCTGTCCCAGTTGCAACCTTCACTTTGCGTCCTTCCTGATTCTTCTGGTTTCTGTAGGAGCTTTCTCTGTGTCTTCTTCCAATATATAAAATCTCTCACTGCTTAGTGTATTTGAAAAGCTGTATTTGGGGTAAGAAAGATGTTTTTGTCTTTCTCTTGCTTTAATAGTATGCCCACCTTTTCTACCAGTTCTAGTGAAGATCTTCAGATACTAGGGATGAATTTCTCTGCCACGTTTGTGTGTTTTACTACTCATTGTTATTTTTAGGAGATCTCTTAAATAGGTTTCATACAATCCTGCAGTACTTGCAAATGCTAAAAGCGTTGTGAGTTTCCATGTACATAAAACCAGTGTAAACTTAATCTCACATGTTATGACTGCTGGGAAAGATTAAAATGAAGAGCTTCTAAAAAGACTAGAAAATCTTCTATGAAGTTCGGATACCTAATTTTGAGAGAATCTAGAATACACTTTCATGAAAGTAGAAAATACAGATTTCAGTAATATCAGAATTGTCTAAGCACGTGGGATTGCATTGTATTGTATCAGGCCTGAAGGTCCACTTGTCCAGTAGCCTGTTTCTGGTAGTGGCCAATTGCAAATAGATCAGACAGCTCTCTTAAAAAGAGAAAGGAACATGAAAATTTCAAGGTTTAATTGCTGATGCTAATTTACATTTCCATCTACAAAATTACTCTAAAAATACTGCTTTTAGATTCTTGTAATCTTAGTTATGTGTAATTGTCTCTGGTGCTTGTGCTATCATATAAAAAATCATTTTTTTTTTCTGATTGATTTAATGTTTAGTTGATATGAATTCCTTATTTCACACTCAAAAATTCATCTGGCTTTATTTAAAATAAGAATGTCAGTCTTCTGAAGCATTTGATTATTCACTGAGCTTTGGAATAATGTTTCAAGCCTTGTCTGGTAAAACGGGACGGCTTTTTGACAGGCTGGGTAGTTGGAAGTATTTGGAAACAGAAGTCATCATTCTTCTGAAGGTATTTGTCTAAAGTGCATAAAATTATATTACAATTCTTTAAGAACTTCTTTTGCCCATTTCTCAGACTTTTTCAGTTTCTGCAACTAAATTGTATGAAAACTGAAGCATTCAGATTGCAGATCCACCCAAGGGCTGCAGTTCTATGCGAGAGGAAGAATAAGTAATGGAACTAAGACCAGGGAAGCTATAATTGAATAATCTCAAGCATGGTATATAAGGGTAACTTTTGTTACCTAAGATCTCTTGATTTTGCCGTGTTTTGTAGCCCTATATTTATTTATTTTTTTTAGAAACACCACTTTTAAACAGTGTATCCTCCTCTGTAACTTTTATTGTATAATAATATACTTTTACTGTATAATAAAAGTTACAGAGAATCAAACAAACAACGAAAGATGTAGAAGTGTATTCAGAAAGATTTGCAACTCATGCAATTATATTTATCACAAAAGCAGAAGAGGAAGACTGATGCAAAGTTACCTTTTTTAAAAAACACCATTCTTTTCATTTCATATTCTTAAGTATTTAGTACGTGCAGAATTTGCACTTTTGTTGTTAAGATGAGCAGCTGCCTCCTCAATGGATTTTGATGTTAAGAAGATAAATGTAGTGTGTCACAGACTTGTAACTTCTAAGGATGAAACTAGTTCTGAAACAGAAGCTGCTTCTAAACCGAACGTTCTGTTTTCTGGGGTGGTAATAAGTGAGAAAATGGGGAGAAGTTGTATTGACTTGTCAGTTTCACCTATTGATTAAGTTGACACAACTTAACAATATTAAACAATATTTAATATTTAACAATATTAAACTAAGTTATCAATTTAAGTAAGCCTTAAAATGCAGCACTGCGATGTTGTTACTGCGTACTGGTGCAACCCTACTGTCACAGTTTCAGATGTATGCTGTTTGCTGTTGATAAAATTCATAAAATGTGTTCTCTGTTGATTAGTATAGTGAGAAAAAACTTTTTGTCTTGTTTCAATCAATGCATTTGATATAAATATTTCATACTATGGAGGACTTTCTTAAACATGTTGGATATCTACTTGAGAAATATATATATGTTGTAGTGCTGTAAAATTTTTGTACTGATTTGATGCTTGCAGAAGCATGAATTAAAAAAATTGGTCAGAGTGCTCATAAACAGGTATGTAAACTTGCAAGTAAAACTAAGGACTTGTTTGTTTCAGCTGGTGGACAGTGAAGTTGTGATGCTCTCTGCACACTGGGAAAAGAAAAGGAACAGTCTGGTAGAACTACAGGATCAGCTCCAGCAAATACCGGGATTTTTAGCAGATTTGGAATGCCTTACAGCAAGCCTAGGTAAGGTTTTATAGACATAACAAGCGTTCAAGTCAGTACAGAGGCTTAGACAGAAGTTCAAATGTTGTGAACTTTATAATAAAATTTAACTTAGCTCCTCAAACACATTGTTTTTATAAGGTAGTTGTTCTTTCACTGGTTTTGTAAAGGAGCAAAATTTGTCCTGGTTGCTCTTAGTATTGTATGTGTCATAATTTGGGGGGGAAAAGGTTGTATGGCAACTGCAAGTCTTGATAAGATCAGTTGAAAATGATTACTATTGAAGTCTTAAATTCTGAACGATATATAAATGATGTCAATGCTTGTTTTTGTATGAGTCTGTTTCATTTAATTTATTAATTTGTTTTAAATGATCATTTGTTCTGTAGTAGTTCTTTGACTCGTAGGAACTGTTTTTATTTTTGAAGCAAAGAATTTATTTCATTTTTTATTACAATTATCTTGTGATACCACATGATTTCATAAAGCTTTATTATGTGCAGTAGCCTTGTAATATTGGCTTTTTGAAAATCTCTCTTATTTTCTAAGGAAATATCAACTCCCATATTGATTTATTTAAATAATAAATTTAATATCATCATGTATAAAGTGGTACAGGCTACTGGTAGGCCAAAGATAAATAATATAATAAGACCTAATGGAAATGTCTTTATAAAAATAAAGATTTCTTCGTAACTGCAAATGCCATAAATTTTGGTGAATTTGAGTTACCTTTCCAATCTTAATGTTAGAGTTTTATGAACCAGCATTAATTGCACCCTGACTATAAAATTAGCTGGAGGATTCTCAATGTCTTAAGAAAATTTTTTATTTTACTTAATCAGCAGATATGGAAGTATTAAGGAGTCTGCTCTGGGAAGCTAATTTTGATATACACTACTAAGGTCATGAAATCTAAACCACATCTTCTAGCCTCATCTCACATGTCAGATGTCGCATAATTTACCTAAATTCATTCTTCCTGACCACTGTGAATATTTTGTTTTGAGTTTTATTTTTTTCTCATATTTTTAATAGAGTCTATTTGAAGAGAAAAGTTTAATTTGTATCGAATTCAACATCCGCAGTTCTGAAAGTGATTTACCATCTTTACCGCAACTTTGCTGTGATATTCTGCTTACTGTTTTTATTCTTATGTAAGTCTGAGATAGTTTATATTTAGAAAAAGCAGGTATTCACTTCCAAGAGGTGATTAGATGATTAATACTGTCTTAAAACAAACAAACAAACAAAATAATAAATGAAATAGAGCGATAAGTTGCTCTTTCCTAGTTTGTGCATCAAAGATGTACTTTGGCTAATCATTTCAGGAAAGTGTAGTAGTTCTGTGTTGTGACACGTCTCTAATAAATCTGTTAATGCTTTCATTCTGAGACTAGATAGGGAATCCTGGCTGCTTTTGGTCAAATGAATTTCAGATAAAAGAAAATAGCCTTTTTTTGTGACCTATGTAAAATCAGTCTAAGTCATGTACAGTTTCTTCAGCTTTTTCTGTATAACAAGGCATATTTTTTATTAGCACTTTATTTATAAGCCCACCTTTGGTACTCATTATCAGCCAGTCTTCCATTAAAAACTCGTATAAATGTACTGTATATGATCTTGTGGCTGTTGTTGAAATCCTTGAAGAAAAAAGTACTCTCTTGTAAAAGCAAAAAGAGCAGTTGTCCTTTCGAAGTCCAGCGTCTGAATCATCATTTAAGACAATTTGAGATACTGTAGAAAATATCTGCTTGCCAGTATCTGGCATACTTTTCTTAATATAAAGTATGCCTCATGTTTTATCGGGGGCATTTGCTCTAATGTCTGTTTTGATTTCAGCAGATCAATGTAAACAAATGTTGATTCAAATCCAATTTTCTTTTTTTTAACCAAACATCTTAACGTTAAGCATCAAATTGATACTGATTTCAGAGAGGCTGGTCTCGAACGTAGGTAACAGATCGAATGAAGGTTGAGAATATTTAGGCTAGCAAGAGTGAGAAGAAAATAAAGAGTGATATATAGTCACAGAGATAAAAGCTGCTGCTTCCTAATCTTTGAGATTTTATTTTTTTCTGTTGTTGTTGAGATCTAGGTAAGTATCCTGACAAGTTATGCACTGTTAAGTGAATAAGACTCTATAAATTGATGAACATACATGAGACTGAATTATCTTTCATGTTTGATCAGAAGATTCTTTTTTAAGAAGTTAGAACTAGGTAAACTTGTAGTAGCACTGTTGCACATGTGATTGCATGAGAAATACAGACCAAACTAAAGCAGTTGGACAGATGTGACCTAGTTTTTCACATATCTAATAAAATACTGTATTTCTACCAAGTGTAGTATATTGGCATATAGAAAATTCTTAATTTAAGAGTTCAGTGAGTGTTTTTTCTCCTGCATAGCACTGTTTTAGAGTGTGATGATCATTGGTGCCTTGTGGGATTGTGAGATTTCTTGAAGTATGAGCTGCCTGTCAAAAGGCGAGTAGAAATCCTTGGTGCTTAATATCCTGCATACAGAGGGTTTCTGTACCTATGGTGTTCTGAGTTTTAAAATATCATGACTCTGATCTGCCCAGATAAGCTTATTTAAGCTTAATTTCTGTTTTCTTGTTTCTGTTTAAATTGCAGCCCCATGTAAAAAGATGGTGGTTTGTCTGTTCTGCTTGGAGCCTATCTTGATATATACGGATTTCAGCTTTTTAAAATTAAATTTTAAATTAAATTTTGAGCAGGAAAAACACAGTAGTCATGGAAGTATTCTTTAGAAGATTAGCTGGCTTTCTGGGGCAGGCTCATTCTAGTTGCCCCTGCAAGCAATAAACTGGAAGCAGGGAGTTTTTAAATTAGGTTTTTTTGCTAAATACCTTCTTAAAAGTATGAGCTTGTTCATCTGTGCGTATAATAGATGAGAACTGATCAAACTTCTTCATAGCTTAAATTTCATTAGATTAAATTAAATACACGGCTTTGATTGAAACTTCTTTTTAGTGCACAGTACTTGTATTCTCATTTGGGAAGAAGAGATGTCAGTTCACAACCATAGCTAGTGCTATGCAATTGCTTTGGCAACATTGCTTGTGAAAAGCAAGTAAGTTGCCTTTCATTTCAGAAAGAAAAGATCTGTAATCCATGTTGCAGCAAAGCAAGCTTGTTGTGTTCTGGAGAGTTCTGAAGTTGTTCCGTTATTCAGGTGCACTCTAATTTCTGCTGTTCCCACTAGAGGCTGCTCAAATGCTAGTGCTAGGAATCAACTGGCCTCTAGAATGCACTTTTCATCGTTACATTTTCCTGTTCTTTGTAGTTGTCTTTTGGTATTTAGTTAGCGTGATTTAAACATTTGTTTTTTAATGCACTTAGAAAGGTCTGTATTTTAAGCAAAAGGGACAAGCAATTGTAATTAAGGTTGTCTGGTATTATGCTTTGAATAATTGTTGGATTTTTTGAGAGAGGAAGTTGAGTGTGATAAACAATGCATGTTCCACATCATCATCTGTCCAACTGGAACATTTTTTTCTTCAGTTGTTTCAACATGAATGTCTGCAGCTTTCTTTCAAGTGATCTTTGCTGATTACATGAATCATTTTTCCTTTTCTGACTGCTGTGGGGCATTACCTTACTTTCTTGTTAGCAATAAATAACATATTGGAAAGGAACTGGAGCTGCACATATGAATATGCATGCTTGTGTTTATGGAGTCTTTTAACTCTGATGTTCTAGGGGGATTGCTGTTATAGCGATCTCTAATTGTAATAGACAAGCAAGTAGAAGTTTTGTATGTTCCAAAATAGGCTCCAAGTAGCACAGTCCAAAGATTATTTGGGGTTTTGACAGAAATGTGTTCAGGAGGAGCACAGCCATTTGCCAAAACTAGGATTGCTTTAGGTTTTCTGCTATTTCGTTCCATCATCTGCATAGTTCTTTGCACTGACAATCAAGCTTCAAATTAGTGCATCTAACTCTAAACTGCAAAATTCCATCTTTAGGAAATTCTCTTGTGGCAGGACATTGGGAAATGATTTCAAACTAAAAGAGTGGAGATTTAGTTTGAATATTAGGAAAGAAAGAAACAAACAAGGGTAGTGAAGCACTGGAACAGTTTGTCCAGAAGAGTGTTGGATGCCCTGTCCTTGGAGACACTCAATGTCGGTCTGGATGAGGCTCTGAGCAACCTGATCGAGCTGTAGATGTCCCTGTTCATTGCAAGATGGCCTTTAAAGGGTCCTTCCAGCTCAAAATCAATAATCTGTAATCTTCTCTTTGCTTGGTAGTTTGTTTATAAACATGTAAATGTAATTTATCCTTTTCCCCTCTGGTGTGGGAGAAATCATGGCAAAAGTGTGGATAATAATCTTGCATTCACAGAGCTCCATCCTGGAGTGATTAGTTCATTAGAGTTTTGGAAAATCAGTTTTTCCACTTTGGGATCCCAATGAGGGACATGGAACTCAGTATTTAGTCACCCATAAGGGGAGAGATTTTTGATGTAAGCTTCACGTAGGATAATTCAGTTCAGAAGGTACTTAAGGAGATCTAAACTTCTGCTCAGAAGAGGGTGAGCTATGAGATAAGATTTCTCAGGGCTTTTCATAGGCGTGATCTCTTTATCCATAATGTCCAGAGTCTAAACTTAAAAAAGAATTGAAATGTTTTCTAAGCATATGTGGGATAGAGGTTTGCCCATCAATCTATCTTTATTGGTTACTTTTTAGATGCTGTGGCTTGGGTTATCACAAGGTCATGTTAGTGTTAAAATTCTCACGTTATGTTTTACTTGAGTTGAATATTTAAGGTCAGTACTGGTCTTGTTCAGTACATCTTCCTTCCTCAGACTGGTATGATACAGGAAGGGGTGAGCTGACAGTGTGCTTGACTAGCAAAATTAAGCTACAGATTCTGGCTGCTGCTTTTCACCAGGTAGAGACCACAGGTCTGTGATGTGCTGAAGCAGATACAGCAAGTGATTCAGTATCTTACTGCAAAGAGAACCGCAGCTAGATCTCAGTTAAAATGGTGCTGTTGTCATCTTTACTACGTGATATGAGATGTGTTTATCTTTCTGAGCCATTTATGCATGTGTAATTATTACAGTGTTACATGTATGAATTCCCATTTCTGTTTGGGTGGGTTGTATGTCTATTGATACAGTTTGGTGCTCATATAAATATTTCATATAGCCCGTCTAGAGTCAGACTTTGAAGAAATGGAGACTCACCTATTGTGTCTTGAGGACCTATGTGAACAGTGTGAATTGGAAAGATACAAATGTGTGCAGACGTTACAGCTGGAAAATTACAAGAAAACAAAAAGGTAAATAAAGCAATTGCTATAAATATAGTATAACATAATGTATAACCCTCCTGTGATTTTTTCTTTTTTTTTCTTTTTTTTTTTTGTATACAGTACAATCCTTTTTGTTTCATCTTCTAAAGAAACTATAATCTTTGACAGGAAGTTTCAAGTTTGTAATAAATCCATTGAGTTTTGCTCCAACGCTTGGTGATGAACCAAGAGTGTGTATTTGGAAAATTACTGCTACATTGTTGTTAAGATGAAGTTGTACGTATTATCCTCTGAAAGCAGTCAGAGTAAGGGATATTGTGAGCTATTATGAGCTCTGATGAATTGTTGATTGTTTTAAATCGTTGTCCTGATTTTTATATTTTTTTCTCCATTGTAACCTTCGAGGTTTGTGACTTATTTTTCCTCTGGCATCCTTTCAGTTCTGTCATATCCTAGAAATATTTTCCACTCCATGTGATAGTTATTACTCATCTGTCATTCCCATTCATAGAGACATGGCATTACTACTAAGAATTCAAGTCCAACTTGAACAGCATGTGTGAAAAGTCAACCACAGAACCTCTTACGCTTATACTTCATGTTTCTGTATAACAGCAAGAGATAAATGTTAGGAGCTTAATAAATTTACTTTCTTGGCTTTGTCACTGAAAGTGACAAAAAGAACCTTATTGAAGAAGGTGAAAAGAAAAGTAATATTAATTTTGTGACATAGACAAGGAAATGAGGAGTGAAATTGGAGCCATGTCTCAGAGATTGTCTTTGATGGACCTGTGTGGGTAGATGCAGTTGCAGGCATTGACATAGGGATAACTGGGTTGCTTGATCTGAGCACCCTGTTCTCCTGTTAGGTAGGGGAAGCAACCTGGCACCCTCCCTAGTTCTTGTTATTGTGGAAGGAAGCTTGACTTGTGTAGTATGGTCAGAATAACTGGTTTGGTTTGTGGTCACTGATTAGAATGTATTCATCAAGCTCAGGGCTCTGTTAGTTGGTCAGCCCTAATAACTTTTTCCCCATTGATCTTGATCTTGCTACATTTCTGCTCAAATTTCTGCTGCTACTATCTATGTAATTTTGTAATGTTAGGGATATGGTTACCTTTTGTATTGCTCACATTAAAGTTCTGTGTCCCAGAAACTCCCCACTGCCTTCAGTTATCTATGAAGTTTGGCTACTTTTGATGCAAGTCCCCTTTAGCTACCTGTGAAATCCAGCTACATCTCATGGTGCTGTCTGTCACATCCAGCAGATTCTCATGCCACAGTCCTTTAGCTTTTCAGCCCTGTTCAGGTAACTGAACCTCGGAACCTCATCAGTGGTCTTGTGATTTTCCTGCAGCTTGGATTTACTCTCTCTTTCCTAAGTCTGGGCAACATTATTTCCATTCCCTCCAGGAAGGCTGATGCTAGTCAGTATGTCTGAATGTCTTCTGACTTCTTTAAATAATTGAGTATTTAGTAGTAATATTTTCAAAACTCTAAGTATGTGCTATTTAACCAACTAACACATAAATGTAAGATGTGCATAAAGCAATAGATCTACACTCCTCAAAATACAATAACTTTTCAGAAGTTGTCTTGACTCTTGTCTTCCCTCTCACCTGAGTCCCACTCCCCCTTCCTTCCTGTTTCCATCCCCCAGCCTCTGCTCCTATAATCAAAATAAAGTGTTAAACTGTTGCCTACGGTGCTTAGCATCTAATCAGTTTTATAAATAGAATGCTAAGCAAGCTACTTAACATAATTGTAAGCTGATTACTTTTGGCCAGATCTAGACAAAACAGGAAAAATGCAGGTAATTTCTGGTTGATCATTACCATAGTATTTGTTTAGGTAAGAAATTAACTGTCAGCTCATTACTAGAAGGACACTTGGCAGTGTAGATACTTGAAGAACGAGCAGCCAGTTAACTTAATGTGAGTGTCATTTGTTATCTATGCTTCCAACTCTGATTTTCTGTTCCTCTTTATACTGCTTGGGGGTTTTTACTGTGATATCAAATACTGAAAGAATCAAGTGGGGATTCAGGAGCCTATGTTCTCTCTTTAACAAAGTGATTTTCAGGGAGTGATTAGTTCTGTGTAAAAAGGTGTTTCTTTTATGTTGACCATGTGGGGATGAAAACTGTGAACACAAGCTCTAGAAGCTGTGGTTAATTTAAGGATGTAACTAGAAGTAATTTTACTGTAAAGTTATTTCAGAGATTAAGCTAGAAGCTCATGTATTTCAAGTCTTTTGAAAAATCTTCCTATATGAAAGATTTAGAAGAAAGCGCTTTAGGTCAACATTGAACCTTTGAAATGCAGCTTATGGTAACTATGGGAACTGACTTTCAGAAATAGGTCTCCCTATTAAGTAGAGCACTTTATTTCTGTTCAAACAGATCGATTTTTTTTGCTTTAGTCATTGCAATGAGTACTAGTTTAAAGGTAGATTCATCGGTCCAAGGTGTTTTCCACAACATATTTTAAGGAATGCAGCTGGGTGGTGGGGGAGTTGCTTGTTTTTCTGTGCGCTTATCCCTGGATTTTAAGTACGTTTTCATGTACTCATTGATCAGGGTACCAGTGTTGTAGTAGGGAAACCAGGTTCCACCTTTTCTCTGGTTAGTCTTGCTGCAGTTGTTTGCATATATGTTAGCATTAAACCATGCCGTTAGTATCCTCTTCTTTCCTCAAGCATGATCCTATTCCTCCTCCCTTTGCCCTCCTGCTGAGAATGTACCATTTCTGGTTCCAGAAAACTCCTGGTGTTGCTCCAGTCTCCTATGGCATTTCTTGCATTCTCAGGACAGTTCACTGCATTGTTTAGGAAGCAGTGTTAGAAGCTCACTTTTGTGCTAGTTTTTACGTGTACCAAAATCCATGCTTGTGGTGTGAGCTAAAATGATTGTCTTGGAGCTATGAAGCTCTTAATACAAATTGTAGCCATTTCAGAGATCAGTTTTCTCAAAAAATAGCACCTCCTGGTTATTTTATCAATTAAAAGGAGATGACTAACAGTAATATCTTGTAGGAACACGTTTTGAATAGAAATTGTCCCTTGCTACTGGAAATAAAGTGAATACATTTTACTGTGTCATTTGACTTGAAATATAATTAGTAGAATCTTAATTTGTTAGCATTTGCTATTTGAGAAACCTTTGTTTTCAATTTGATTTGAGAACAGGCATAAAAGGAAAATGATTGAAAAAATCTAAAATCTTGAGTCTCTTCTTGTTTGGATGTATCCAACATATGAATATACCAAAAGCTTCAGTGGGACTTTTTGTCTTTCTGGTGACAATTGAAGAACTGCTTTACCTAACATGAAAGTATGTTCTTGGGTATATTTATAACTAAATTTGCTTTTTTGATTTTAAAGATTTCTTTGTTACCAAACAATATATAATCCTCTGCTTTGGTTATTAGCGAAGTAGTTGAGGAGCTTGATAGATTGGGGTTTTTCCATGCTGATAACATACTGTTTTTATGCTCCTGGAGACGGTTTGATTCACTTTCTCATTCAAAAGGGTATAAAATTTACAGCAATGGCATTGTATACATTAGAGATGACTATTTGAAAAAATGCCCTAATCAGTTACTACTGAAGTTTATTTTTTCAGAGTAGTCTTTTGTTGTTTTTGTCCCACTTTCTAATTGCTTTGGGAGCATAAGGGGCTGTAAGGATAGTTGCAGTTGATAAAAAGGCTTATGTTAGGTTTAATTGACATAAACATCCAAAATATAAATCCATAAACTTCCTGAGACAAATCAGATTATCTGCTTATGGGAAAAGTTCCATCTTAGTGGTTATTTATCCACTAGCATTAAACAAAGAGAGAAAAGTAATATAGTAGTTTTTCTTGTGTGCTGCTTTCAAATATTATCTATAACTCCTGCAATATGTAAAACTGTAAAGCATTGTGTTTACCTAAATTATTTTAACAAGGTTGAAAGAGAGAGGTCAGAATGGTTAGTACCCTACCATACAAAACTGTGTTGCCTAAAGGAAGACTTCTATGTCTGCAGACTTTGTTTAGGTCCCACAGTGCTTCCCGTGTGATAAGCTAAAGCAGTACTCTATCTCCAGTGATGACTGCCTCCCATCTGGCAGCAATAAATTTAAATTGTAGCTTTATGACACTTCTAAACTTCACATGTTAATTTGTCAAATCGGTTTTTGATTATGTAAAAATATTGTTGCAAACGTTTCAAACAAGTATATTCTTCCTTCAAACATTAAATGCACTGTAAATTATTTCTAAGGCTCTAGTTACATGTTTCATAGTTCTCAGTAGAATTTTTCTTCCAAGTAGGGTTGTATGCTATATTCTTCTTGATCAGCCTTCTGCTGGTGTAGATTTTCAGTGGCTACACCTTCATGTAGGTGAGCATATAATGAATTTACAGGGGTGTGTGTAGAAACTTCTCTTCAGGACAACTGTCACAGTAGTCGTGCTGTGAATGACTGGGTTGGAGTTTTCTTTAGACGTTAATTGTATGGCTGTAACTTTCTGTGCCAAATCAGAGTTCACGCTGCAGGTAATTTTTCCATCCTGCTGTTCAAGGGTTTGCATGCAGCACAATCGGTAGCAAGTATTTTCATGGTAACAGGAGGCTGGAATTAATTTTGTATCCATCAGTTACTGCACTTCTTTGGACAGATGTGAGGATTGAGAATTCCTATTGATCCTGAAAAGCTGAGCTTGCACAACCTTTTTACGAAATCCCTTGATAATTGTGCTTCGTTTTACACAATTTTGGGACACCAAATTTCTTTTGTTTGCAGGAAGACATCCTGTACAGAATTTTGCATATATCATATCCCCAGAAAGAGCAAGCTGCTTCATTATTAGTAGATTTTGCTTCCATAAGTGCTCCAAATAACATCTTTAATAAATATTGAGCAAGGTTTTGTAAATATTAGATCAAAAGTTTTTGTTAGTGTTTTTGGCGTTGTTTTAAATACTATTTGCAAAGTGTGACTTTGTTCAGTATAATTTCTGTCACTTAATTTAATTTGGTTTAATTTTGCCCTTTTATGTGATGATCTTTGCCTGATGCAGAAAGACAGTGAAAAAAGCAAAAAGAGATTCCTAGTGTGCTTTCTCCTAGTTTACTTGTCCTTTGAACAGGCAAAAATGCATTGTTTTCTTTGTTAGCTTTTGTGACCTATAATTAAGACAGCGTTTGTGTTGCACCCTCTGCATTTTACAGCATCTTTTATTGATGTCTTCTAGTAAATATTGAGCATTATGCCAACCCTGCATAGCTTCTCTACTTTTATATAGTTCTAATTACTGATCTGCAAATCGTATCAATCTGTTAGTACCAGGCATTCTTCTACCAGAGTTGCAGTACCCATAATAGAAGGTTTAGGACTGCCCTAATCACTGCTTCATAATTTCTCTTACCTCAGAACTGCCTTATGTGTCAAATTCATTCATTCACTGTGGCTAGTAGCAGAAAAACGGAGCGTAGGTGTTCATCACTACCACACTAAAATCCATTTTCTGCTTTTGAGCTGCAGTTGTTTCTCCAGATACGTTCTGTCCCTCTTCAGTGGGGATCATTTTCTTGAGGTCTTTGATAATCGCTTTTCAATTGTTTGGGGAAAAAAGAAAATGTTTGAAAGTTGTTCAAAAAATGTGTAAAATGTATTTGTTGACAGCACTTCTGTGAGGGAGGTTTTGCATTTCTTTGTCAGAAGGATGTGCTGAGGATGCCTGAAGTGTCATACAGGTTACAGCTAACCACCATGATCGCGTTCTGTCTGTGCAGAACAATGCATATGTTCTAGGTAAATACTGCATTTACAGTGGTAACAGGCTTTTTTTTTTAATTATTATTTTGTTTTTGTGAACATTTGGCATGATATTAAATCACTTCTGAGTAAAATATGTCCAGTTCTTAAATACTCTAATTTTAAACTACATACATAGATACTTTTAATACCTATAGGGAAACTGATGGCCAAGTTAAAGTTAAAGCTGGATCTGGATTTTGTTTTATGGCTCACCAAAAACTCTGCAAGAACCTTTTTCCTTTCTATTAAAAACCTAAATATACTACTTTTGTGGTAATATTTGTAGTTTCTCTGCAATTTCAGCTTTAAGCCTGGATTTCTAAATTTTTGGTTGTATGATAAAAATCACTAGAACTCTGCTGTTGCATTTATCCTTTGGTGATTCAATGATATGTGTGTATATATATACACATATATATATGTATGTGTGTGTGTGTGTGTATGTATATATGTATATACACAAAGATAAATCTCAACGAGATTAAATTTAAAAATGAATTCCCTTCTGTTGATATCAATGGAATGAAAGCAAACCCATAATAGCAGGGTCCTAAACTAAACCTACAAATGAAGGTATAAGCTTTAAAGGAAGCTAAAATTTATTTCACCTTTCATCTTCCAATTTGGAATGCATTTCAAAGGTAAATAATTTCCATTAGTCTCTTAGGAGAGGGCGAAATGTTTACTTGCTTTTAATGATTTCACTGATTTCTCTCACACCATTTTCTTCTGTTTTAATGCCATTGCCTTATTTTTCTTCTGAATGTTGCACCTGAAAAGTAACCACCCAGTGTTCTTCATCGGGATAAATATTGGTTTCTTTTTTTGAAACATTGAAAGAGAAATGCTTTCACTGTACCCTGAAACTGCTGAGTATATGTGGTAGTATTTGGTTTTAGTTGTACCTATTGTTGACTACCAGTTGGTGTTTGCTGTTTCATATGAAGAACAAATTTGGTTTTGATTCACTTCATCTTACGATATGAAGCTGATGGAGATGTCTTGCTGAAGGACATTGAAAGACTTCAGCTGCTTTTGTAGCTTCATTTCAACATAGAGTTTAAAAAAAAAAATAAATCCCCACTGCAAAAGCATTTGATTCTTTTTCTCTTCTGTTTCAACAGTATTTTGTATTTTGGTAGTGGCTTTTGCTTTTATTGATTTTTTTTTTTTTTTTTTTTTTTCGTTCCTTAAATCTATTCAGTCTCAATGGTATTTTGAAGTA
This sequence comes from Tragopan temminckii, assembly GCA_028571105.1. Classification (NCBI taxonomy): domain Eukaryota; kingdom Metazoa; phylum Chordata; class Aves; order Galliformes; family Phasianidae; genus Tragopan; species Tragopan temminckii. The sequence goes on along the minus strand of JAOWBP010002052.1, from coordinate 7,207,059 downwards.
ATAGCTGACCTAAAGGTCAACCAAAAGGATGCTCAGGCAATCTGGCTGAGGGAAAGCATTTCTGTTTCATTGTCAGAAGTGCTAATCCTAAGCATATAGGAAAGTACAGTGCACAGAAGATTACTTAAGTAATAGTGACACAAGTTTTGAGTTCTCTTTTTCTTTTTTGTCCTTTATTTCTTTTGATGAAAATCATAGTTTCTCTGTTAAGCTTTAGTCTACAAAAAACTGAATCAGACAGTAGAAGTAAAAAAAAAAAATCCAACCCACAAGAGAACCCTTAATTTAGGTAATGTAACTGTACCAGACATAACAGGTGACACTTCTAAGGTTTTGCTTTGGATCTTGTTAGGTGCCAGAAATATCTTAAAACTAAAGTGCAAACCAGCAACTGTAAGTGTTTCTTTTGGTTTGTAACTGGTATTTACAACTCAACATTTAGAAACACATTTCTTTGTAAAATCTATTAAATTCAATACTCATTTTTTACCATCGATATGCTATTTTGAAACTATTTCTTTACACATGAATCTAGTAGTTGGAGTTTATTGACTGTCTGCTACCTACAGAGCTGGTGCTATAAGACCATTTCTGACATTCATTTATGATTTTGCTGCTTTCTTGTCTGCCTACTCTTTCCCTAGAAATTAAATACGCAAATGTCAAGTTTTCCTGCTGTCTTCATTGCAGAGAACTTGGTTTTTCTGTGCTCTCTGGTTATTTAACTCCTTAGTGCTTTGTTACATTAAGAAAATCAATCTTCGTGTTACAGCCCTTTGTGAGATACAGTAGAACTGAAAAACCTTGTCTTTTGTTGAGCAATCTGACTTCCCATTGATTTGAGTAACTTAAAGCAGCATGGTTTTGACTACATTGGATTACTATTGTAATCTGCATTCTTATTTGGCTTGGTATGTATCAGTGATTCTGTGAGTTGCTATTGTATGGTCAGTATTTTGTGATTACTGATGACATTAAATTGAAGTGATACAGAGAATAGTCTGAGTAATTTGAGAAGCCATTGTTTAAAGAAATATAAATAACAATTTGTAATGAGCTAAGTAGCCAGGGATTCACTTATAATTCCTCATCCTTTACAGGAGACAGTTGGGTGGTGGACGATCCCTTTACAGAAACTTTTGTAAAACTTTGATCTATCTGCTACATCTTAAATCATTTCCCTTATGGATATCAGCTTAAAACAGTGTGCAGTTGCTGTACAAATGTGCAGCAGGATATGTTGTTTTGTGGTTATTTTCCATTCCTCAGCTAGACAGTGCAGACCTAGTGGTCAATATTCCTTTTGTCACTGCAGTTCTAAGACAGTGATGTGATCCAATAAGCTCTTAAGCAGAAGTTACTATATTTGATACTTTCTTTCCATTCAGTTGAGATTTTACTTAAAAACAGGCACACCCCCCTCATTTGAGAGAATCTGCCAGATTGAGTTCTCATTGAGTTGAATTGAGGCTTTGCTCCATGGTTGTGTTCTGACTTTGGAGTGTTTGGGAAGGTTTCTTTAATAACAGAGCCCTAGTCAGTGTGCTTGTAAAGCAAGAAGCAAATGAATTATGAAATAATAGAAACGTCTTTAAGCTTGCAGGCAGCCCAAGTTTCCAATACAATTTCGGATATATGAGTTGACCTGTTTTCATCAGCTACTTCAATTCCAGAAATCTAAAATTGACAAGAGAAGACAGTGCTGTGGTTTCCATGCCAAATGCGTTAGCGGAAACATCAAGCTGAAATAATTATAAATCCAGTTGTCATCCACTGGCCGCTGCATTTTCTTGATTCATAGTGTGTTTTTAGGTAAGAAAAAATGTTGGCATATAGGAAAGCTGAAGTATATATTTAAGATTGAACACTTGTTTCAAATATTGTTTGGATTTGGCTTCAGGAAGGATGTCACCTTTCAAAGCATGATGGGGTTTTCTTGAATACCCATAGAAGTATTTTGCTTAGGCTTTGTCTGTGTTCTACTGTTTTCCTGAATAAGCACATTGAGTGAAACTGCTTCTGTCCTCTGCTTTCACATCTCTGTTCAGGTCCATGTTGGTGCAGGATACTTTCAGAAATCACCTAACTTAGTCTTTTCTAACTTTCTAATTTGTAGCCAATTTTACGAGGAGATGATGACAAACTGATGAATTTGTTCAGTATGTTCTAAGCTCTGCATTAGATTCTCTATGTCTCCACCCTACACTGGTTCAGGGACCTCTAAAGGTTTGAAGCCATCATATGCTATAACAGTGTTGTGTCAATTTTAGGTGCCTTAATGTGCGCTACAGAGAGCCGTGCTGTGGTACACTATGCATCTTGTAAATCTGACTGCATCACCTGGCAGATCAGAGCAGTTAGTTTTGGAGGAATGGTATGATATCTACATACCCTGAATTTTAAGATTTATAGACTTCATGTATTTTCTATATCTTTCCGGTTTGTGAAGTTGGAAGCTTTCAGCAAGCATTTGTTTATGACACTTGTTTGCCTTCACCCTCTTCCTCCTCCTACCATGCTCCTCTTTCTGGATTTTTTTTTTTTTTTTGTTTATCAGTGATATTCAGTAGAATAATATTCCTAGCATAAATCTCTGTCCAGTGAGTAAGGCAGGGTTAATCCAAAAGTGTGAGAAGGTATGTGAGGAGAATGGGAAGGTACTTGGGAATTTGTTTGCCTTCTAACTATTCATGTAAGTTGTGCTCATATGAGTTACGAAGGAGAAGTTACATACTGTAAAAAGTTTATTTTACCTGTAGTCTCTGAAATTTATATTTTCTCAAATTCTCACCACAAACCCCAAAGCTCAGCTTTTCTATAAATGAAGTTGAGAGCACTGGCTACGTGATCATTGGAACATTCCAGATAAATTAAAAATAGTAAATCAAAGGGCATTTCCTGCCTCAACAGTGCTTCAAGGCACTGCAGCTTTAATTTACTTCAGAATATGTTGTAGTTCTTGCAAATAAAGATTTGCATAAAAGTTATACTTAAGACGAACATGGAGTACTGTTTTTTATGAATGTCTGTGTGTATTCTTTTCCTCCATGCTTACGGCTCTGGTCTTACTTTTTGGTAGGATGTTTTCAACAGTCTCTTGGGTTAACAGTGCTTTGATTTCATTGCTTTTGGTTATTTTAAACCGTGAGGTGTAATCATCTGTGCCACTTCAGGCATGGTGTGTGGAAGGATTTGTCTTCAGATTTGTCTATGTCCATTATGCTCAGAAGAGGCCAAGAATCTGACTAACGTCCCTCTTATGCTGGCTTTAAACTTTACCTGAATATATAATCTCTGTCCTCAACTAAGTATTATCTTGAAGTATGAAAACAATCAAGTACGAAAGCAGCTGAACTTTCTCTAACAACTGTTGGCCTTTTCTTGCTTCTGTCATTAATCTGAGGGGTGTAGAATTTCACAGAATAATTAAACCTCCACCTATTTATGAATGCTAGCAACTGGAAAAGGAGAAATGAAAATTGCTGCCCATATGTGGCCAGTTCTCAGTAACTCTAGTATACATATAGAGCCTAAATAGTTTCTGTCTCTCATGAAAGAAACTGGACTTCATAAGTTGCTCTGTGCACAGAACATTACTTTTCTAGTGCCTCCATGTCTGTATACTCTTATTTCTTACCTTCATTATACTCTCCTTTTGTGTGTATGTGCTTCATTTTTCAGTAAAAGAGGAGTATTTACATTGTGCTATAGTCTGTTACTTACAGAAGTTACTTCTTAATGAAAGCTTACTGTTAACTATAAAAAAGTAAAGAATGACAGAATCACAGAACTGCAGGGTCTAGAAAGGACCTATGGAGACCATCAAGACCAACGCCCTTGCTAAAAGAGATTCCTTACAGCAGGTCACACAGGAAAGTGTCCTGGTGGGTCTTGAATAACTCCAGAGGAGACTCCCCAGCCTCTCTGAGTAGCCTGTTCCAATGTTCTGTCACAGTAAAGAAATTGTTCCTCGTGTTTGTATGGAATTTTCTGTGTTCCAGTTTTTGCCTATTGCCTCTTGTTTAATCACTGCACACTGAAAAGAGCCTGGCCCCATCCACTTGACTCCCATGTTTTAGACACTTATAAACAGTTATGAGATCCCCTCTCAACCTTTTCTTCAACAGACTGAAGAGTCCCAGGTCTCCCAGCCTTTTTTTGGCAGGAAGTGCTTCAGGCTCCTGATTATCCTTGCCACCCTCTGTTGGACTCCTTCTAGGAGATCCCTTCCTTTTTGAATGAGGGAGCCCAGAACTGGACACAGTACTCCAGATGTGGCCTCCTCAGGACAGAGTAGAGGAGAAGGATGGCCTCCCTCAACCTGATGGCCACGCTCTTTTTAATGCACCCCGGAATACCACTGGCCTTCTTGGCCACCAGGACACATTACTGGCTCATGGCCAACCTGTTATCCACTAGAACGCCTAGATCCTTTTCAGAGCTCTTTTCCAGCAGGTTAGCCCTTAACCTCTACTGATGTACAAGGTTATTCCTCCCCAGGTACAGGTGCCTTCACTTGCCTTTGTTGAAACTCATCAGGTTTCTCTCTTGCCCAACTCTCCGGTCTGTCCACATCTCATTGAATGGCAACACAGCCTTCTGGTGTTAGCTCCTCCTCCCAGCTTCATTTAGTTCTTTGGCAAACTCACCACATTTTCATTTGTGTAGCTAGACAGAGTTGATGTCATTAACCCAAGATTTGATAGCTGAAATAGAAGAAATGTATAGTCAAAATCCAAGTAGTAGGATTGATTGATTAGTGGTCAGATATAGCCTGGAAGGTTCTTTAATCCTGGATAGATGCTGAATTACCCACTCTGCCTCTTAAAACTGCTCATGTAGGAAGGCTAGGGGTAAAACATGTTTTCTTCCTAACGATAGTGGAAAGAAGTATCTTAACCATCTCCCGTATTTTGTTTTCTTAGCCAAAAAGTATATGAAATCCAGCAGCGCTTTTCTTTAGAAAGCTTTAAGTTGACTAACCAGGCAAATATACTGCAGTTTTATCTCCTATTATGATGTTGTTAGTAAGCTGTCCATCAAAGACTGAGCTCTATTGTATAAAACTAATGTAAAACATTATCTCAAAGAATAAATGATTTAAAGTAAAATAAAAACAAATATAAAAAAACTAATATATGGTATCATGACTAGTAGTTTAATATGGTAAGACCTAAAAAAAAAAAATAAGAGGCAGAAGTCCTACCTACTCATCCAGGCCTGAAGTGGTTTTTGGATTTTTTTTTTACAGATTAATCTTTTTAGTATTAATTGCCCGAGTTAGCTAATTTTTTTTAATAGAGTGTCTATGTATTTCAAATATATAGTTTCCTTCTTAATGCAGCTTCGATGTATTTATTTCTGTGGATTACTTTTGCCTGCATTCTTACAGATGTATCTTTTACTTTTTTTTTTTTTTGTTTCTGACAATTTATGAATAAAAAATAAATTATTTACTTGCAAAGTAGAAGAGAAAAGGAGCTCTTTGTAATATATACTTTCTGTAATTATGTCTGGAACTCCATAAAAAATCATCAGTCTGGATCTGAATTGCTACAAAGATACTAGGAAATGCTGATCCTTAAATTCATAATCTTTACTCTTGCTGCATGCTAACAGTAATTAATTCTAAGTTTTCAGAGGTATGTGATCAAAAACAATTGCTGAATATTCATTTCTAGCTTCCTTAATTAATGTGAATTATATAGATGGATGTAAGGTTACCATCTTAATGGATCAACCCTAAAACGTTTTGATGGATTTCTAGAGGGAAGATTCTGGGTTCTGAGATGAAAGCCCTGAATATCACTGTCAGTTGGTTACACTTTTGCCATCCTGTTTGGTACTATATTTGCACGTGATTACAGTAGTTATGTTATGTTCCCTTTTGGAGACAAGTGGTATGAGACCTCTAGATTTTAGGACCGACTAGTGTAGGTCTTTTCCTCTTACGTTCACAAGATGTTTCCTCAGTATGGTTTTGTTTCTGACTGTGGAAAATGTGCATTTCCTGCAATTGATTTTTTTTTTTTTTTTTGGTCAAACAGCATGCAATTATTTAAACATAAGGAGTGTAGCTTGAGAGAATGCTTAAGAATTTTTTAATTATGCTTAGAGCACATAGGATGGGAAAAAATAACTGGAATTTGTACCTACAAATCATATGTGTTGTAAGCTAGTTTTTTTTTCTGTGTTAAAAAAGTGAATATCTGAATTGAGAAGGGGATGGAGACAGGAAGGGAAATAAATATCACAGGAAGTCAGAATTAATAGGCTTCACTACTGTAACTTATGCAGTAGTTTTTTTCCTGCCAAAGCACACGTCCTTTCAGAAACTGATGTTTGATTCTTGGTGACAAAATTGGCACGTTCACTGGAAATGTGGAGGTAAATGCATTCTCTGGCTGCTTTTGGACTGCTTTGTGCTGCTTAGAAAATAGCTTTGGTTTTAAAAGTTTTGTCTGTTCTCTCAGCAGGAATAAATACTGAAGAACTTCATCTGTTAGGGAGGAGAAGGAATTATTATAGTACAGCATATGTATTATGAAAGAGTCTGCATCGTATGTGACTCAGTAATGACTGAAGCATATGTTTTCGTCTATGAATAGTGAGAAGTGTTTATCTGGAGAACTGTTAGTTCAGTCTTTTTTGAACTTTTACTTAAAATCACTTTTGCATTCCAAATCTGGAATTTAGGCTTATTATGTGCATGAGACTTAAGTCTTGAAGGCACAGGCTGAAAAGATGTTCGTTATTAAGGGAACATTTCATAAGGAAAAAGCCAGCATTCTGCCTTTCTTAAGATAAGCTATTACTTGGATTTTTCTTTTTTCTTTAGTTTCTCAATTCTTAATAAATCACTACTTTGTAGCACTGGCAGATAGATCATTTTGCAATTTCCTGAATACAGAGAAAATATTTCTCTTATCTATGTGCTTTGCATTCAGAATTGCCTCATTACTGAAAGTGGAATGTGGCCTGGTGTGAAGGAAAAAAGATGCATCTGCTTTTGACTTGATTTCTTAGTTGTCTGGTACTGGAGTATTGTCTGTTTTCTGTCACTGTGTATTTAAAATTCTGTCCTCCGAGGGGAATGTTTCTGTTGCCTTCAGAGTGTGTTGCAGCTGAGTGAGTGAAATTGTAAATCTTTGTTCTTTGCCATTGCCAAAAGGATTTTTTAATAGCACTGATGAAAATGGAGCACTTACTGTTGTTATTCACTAGTCAATAGATGCTTTAGTATCCGAAACCTTAAGAAGTCCTGATTATTTTTTTAATAATGTATCTTGAAATTATGTGGATAGATATAAATATGCAACATCTGTGTAATTGTGTTTATTAATGAATAGATGGTAGCCTAATTTCGAAACAGTTTGATTTAGATAAGCACACTTAGTAGTATTTATTACCCTTACAGATGATGAGAATAAAATTCTTTGCTTTTAGTTTTTTAATGAGTCTTAACATTTCTAATTTACTGATTTACTTATTTATTTGTATTCTGGTTTTCTCCTACAGGAAGGAACTTGAGACCTTCAAAGGTAAATTCTGGTGTTTTTTTTTTTTGTTTTTCATGTTTTACTTGAATATTTACAAGAGTTACTGTAATTTTTATATCAAATGCAGCCAGCACAGAACTGTTCCACTTCTGCATTTGATGATCTGAATTTTGTGTCAGATCCAGCGTGTCAGATCCAGCATGTCAGACTCTTTTTATTCAGTTTACCTGTTCTTGCTCCTGGTTTTGCTGGGGGAGTCATACTTGTAGGAAAAGCACAGAAGGTACTGTTGTTTTAAGTAGATTTCAGAGATTCTGTATCAGATTCAGGTCTCTCCCTTGGTTTTAAGTTGTGAATGTTAAGTGCTTTGTCTTCTGCTAGTTAATGTCTTTTCTAGAATGAATATATTTTTGATGTGTTGTTGGCTATTAATTGTTGTGCTTCTGTCTAGCTATGTCTAGGAAATTTTCACAGTATTATTACATCAGGTGGATGCAATTCCTGTAGCTCAACTGTTTGGATATAAATTATTATACATACACGTATCCATCCCAAACAATATGCATTGGCTAGGAACTCTGTGGTGTTTTATTGCTCTGTCATTGTTGTGTGTAGGTAGAACACTACCATTTTCAGTTAATCTTAAATTCAGGCTTACTCTACCTATTAATGTTAATGTTTGATCAGCTTGAGAATCGTTACGATCTTTTGCTTTGAATAAGGTATGACTATGGCTTTGAGACTAGTCCTTATTTATGAATATCAAGTCAAGTACTTTGACTTATACCAATTAACTGTCTCTTCAGATTGAAGGTAGGGCTGGGAATTTCAATCAACTGCATTCCCCTTTGACTTTTCAGTTCATTACTATCTCATCCTTACATAATGCTGAAAAAGGAAAATAATAAAGCTAACGTTAGTGGACAAGCTACACAGATTATGTAAAATGTCACTTTATCTGTAACTTACCATAACAACTCTTTTTTTTCATTGATGTGACAGCTTTCAACACAGACTAGCTCAATATAAAACCAAAGATAAAGCCAGACTTATTCTATCCCATGGCAATGCAGCTACTTTGTATTACCTGATACTCATGAGAGTAGTGAATCTTATTTTTGTTTGTTTTAATTAGGGGAGTTAAGTGAGTCAGAAGGATGGTTTCCAAAATTAGTTCTCTCTTGGATTCTCTTTTTTTTTTTTTTTTTTTTTTTATCCCCCCACAGAGGTGGTAACTTTTTGGAAAAGTAGATGTTAATGTAGTTCACAAGCAGAAATATTTTCATGCAAGGGAAAGGTGCTGGCTATATGCTTACCTTGAAATTTATGTCAACCTAAGTAATTGGTTTTGTAATGGATATAGATGCATACAGTTTTCCAGTAGTAGTTATGAAGGCTTATAGTAAGCAAGAGAAGGTTTTTACTTTACAGAAAATGTAAACAGATGCCAGGAAAGAATCCCAAGTATTTTCTTGCTCTTTCACTGAAAAGTTCAACTGCAGTCAGTGGTTGTTACAATTTGTATCAATGACTAAGGACTAGGATCTCATACTGTACCAGGAAAAGACCAAGTTAGAGGTTTATCTATGCCTGGGGTGTTTCCAAACCAACTGATCAAATTTATTATCAACTATCAGAAGCTGTGGAAGGCTGAAAGAGCACAAACACAGTGTCAGATCTTTAAAAATAGAAATTAAGCATCAGTCAGCCTAAATGTTTTTGTTGTTTGGTTTTTTTTGTTTGTTTTTTTTGTTTTGTTTTGTTTTTTTTTTACAAATTGAGCTAGTGGATAAGGTTGTACTCAGCAGAAAAAAAAGGGAAGTAGTAACTAATAAAATTTATTTCACATGACAGAATGGTCATGTCAAGCAAATTTAAATTCTTTTTATAAGATGACAGCAGCATAGTTTAAAATGAACAATACGTACCTTATTTTAGCTCTAGGAACTGCTTGTACTGTCTTGCCTGATGTTATCCCAGGAAGTAGAGATTAAACCTACTGGAGAATGTGTACTGGAGAATGGCTGGTTGGAAATTCATACTTGGAGGGTAGATTTCTGTAGTTTCTTCAGTTATCTTCATTCTCAGCTCTGATTGATGCTGCTTGGAATTCTTGCTGTTAATGTGGATGGTAAAACATAGATGCTTACCAGGCTGATTTTAATCATTCTTTTTCTGGCCTTTTGGAACTTATACCAATTTCTGAGTACCATAGTATGCGTTTTATCAGCTGATAAGGAACATAGTGATTTTACTCACTCCTCACAGAGTGACAAGTGTTTCAGTTCTTCAGCAGCTTTGTATGGTCTCAACTGGTGGTTCCTTCATGCATATTTCTGTTTTAAGCTGCTTCCAGAGCTTGTGCAGAACATGATCTGCTGTTTGCTTTAGCTTTGGTTGATGCAGTGTGCTGAAATAGCTCAGTAGATGACCAGAGGAAAGGAATGTTGGCACAGGATGAGGAAAGGCCAGGGAGCGTGTCAAACTTACCAGTGCAATGCAGTCACCTGAAAAGCAAATACTTCTGATGGTACAGTACCTAACATATTTTAAAGGCTGAGATGAAAGCGTATTAGTACCGTTGTGCAAGATAAGACTGAAATACTGCATATAGCTTTTGTATGCTGTATACAAAATAGGGTAACTAGAAGTAGTTGGGTAGATCAACTGATTTATCCTTGTGTAACTACCCAGACTGAAATGTGTTCATAAAAATGACCAGTACTCACAGAATCACAGAATCACAGAATGGCCAGGGTTGGAAGGGACCACAAGGATCATAAATCTCCAACCCCCCTACCACGTGCAGGGCCACCGGCCTCACCATTTAATCCTAGTCTAGTTAATACTAGACCAGGCTGCCCAGGGCCCCATCCAACCTGGCCTTGAACACCTCCAGGGACGGGGCATCCACAACCTCTCTGGGCAGTACTGGGTAGGCAGAAAAGAAGAACTGCCTAAAGTAAGAGCACTACTTTTTGGAGACAGAGGAGAAGGCAGTACTTTCTACAAACTGTATACAAGGACATTTAAGCTGAGTATTAGAAGGCTTTCTAATTATCAGAGCCCAGGGCTTCTAGAGTTGATACCCACTATGTGCCATGGTTTTGTCTTCTAACTGATTTTAACCTGGAGCTTAAGATGTTTATGAGGAAGATAATTTAGAGTGAAGTGCTTTCATTACGGACGGAGTGGACGCTGAATGTGGGATTTCTTCCAGGCTGGTGCTGAAAAGATGTCCAGTTGGAAGCTGATGTTGTTAAGTAGCGTGAAACAAGCACATAATAATACGTTAAGAAATTAGGAATGATTTCATAGAATCATAGAATGGCCTGGGTTGAAAAGGACCACAATGATCATCCAGTTCCAACCCCTTGCAATGTGCAGGGTCGCCAACCAGCAGACCAGGCTGCCCAGAGCCACATCCAGCCTGGCCTTGAATGCCTCCAGGGATGG
>JAOWBP010002052.1:7170198-7196089 GCA_028571105.1 Tragopan temminckii | reverse complement strand
ACCCTCTGTGTGAAAAACTTCCTCCTAATATCTAACCTAAACCTCCCCTGTCTCAGTTTAAAACCATTCTCCCTTGTGCTATCACTATCCACCCTCATAAACAGCCATTCGCCCTCCTGTTTATATGTTCCCTTCAAATATTGGAAGGCCACAATGAGGTCTTCCCAGAGCCTTCTCTTCTCCAAGCTAAACAAGCCCAGTTTCCTCAACCTTTTCTCGTAGGAGAGGTGCTCCAGCCCTCTGATCATCATCATGATTTTTATATTTGGAAACAAATATACTATTTTAGAATTTGTTTCTATATTTGTTTGCATTTGTATAACAGGCTGTACTCTTAAACATCTTGAGAAGTGGATTTTATTATGCTTTTCTTCCTTTTGCTTTAAGACTATTTACAGGGCCAGACATTCTCCTTTGTTGTTGGCTGTACCTGTGGAGTAGAGTATCAGGACAAAACCCTCCAGTCTCTTTTATTTTTGCCTCAGGGGTTTCTATTTAAATGTAAGCATAATACATTATTTATTATCTATGACACTAAGAAAGTGAAGGTTAGAGGCTTTCTGTCTTGTATGAAGCAGCTTTGAAAAAGGCAGGGAGTGGCTGGTGTCTCCATTGTTACTGCTACAGCACCGACACTGGTGTATCCAAAGTGTGGATATGCACTGGAACAAAATATCTCAAAGCCTATCCTGTTTCTTTTTAGAACAAGATATTACAAAATATTACTTATTTTGTAATAAGTAATCTTACATAAGAGATTTGCTGTCAGAGATGATGGATTTATGGGTGAAAACATTGAGTATGACATTTGAAGTAGCCTGCAAGTGTCTCCCTAGTTCTCATCCATTTCAGTGTACGCAGGGCCACTTTTAGAAGCTGGATTATTCCCTGTACTGCCCTGTTCTGGGTGCTTAAAAAAGTGTTCTGCTGTGGATCTTGGCAATTTCCAGCAAGATCAGACAATATTTGTGTGTGCAATTGTTTTTAGTATTTGATGCCTTTTACTTTTTGATTTCAGAAAGGAGTGTATAATTTTCAATTTTACAGTTGAGAAATTAGAAGTTAAATAGCAAAGGCATTGTTATTTTTCTTTATTCTTGGAATTGACTGCACTCATATAACTGCACTGAGATTTGAAATCTTTGGGCTGCCCATTCAGAGACGTGGTACAATTTATGTTTTGGTGTTGTTTTTTCTTTTTTAAAGTGAACATTGTTTCTGTCCCAGTGCATCCAGGACTGTGCAGTAAATGTTCAGAGAATACTGTAAACCTCTTTTAGTGAAGCAGAGCAATGAGGTAGATAATGAGGGGGGGAGAAGATTAAAGCAGTAAAAGCAGTACATTGCACAATGGTAATAATTTACATTGCTGAGTTTAATTCAGGCTTCATCCAAGTGGGAACTCTACACGTGACAGATTTTAAAATAACTTGCAAAAGTCCCATTTATTAAATAAAAATAAGCAAGGGATTTAGGGTGAAATGTTTTCAGTTATGTTTCTGGAAAGAAAAGTAAGCAATTTAGGCTATTTAAAATCAGCAACTCATCACTTTTTGACAATGAAAGGTGTCAGAAACTTTGTAAGGGCAAATATGCATGTGGCTTTAGCTACTGAGTCATGTGTATTTATAAGCTTTAACAGGATTAGTTTCATTCAAGCTCATGGAAGCTGGTCGTACAGTCATTTCCAGCACTCCTGTTTACAGTACAACAGAATATATTTCCAGCTCTTCACATCAGAGATCCCTCTCAAACAAGTCCTGATGATTTTTAAAAGCTTTGTCAAAGTATTCTTTCTGAAAAAGAGAATGGTAAAGAGACAAGGTGTGTTTTTCTTGTTTGCTTTCCTTTTCTATTAGGTTAAAGTATTGGGTCACAATGGAGATGCAGATCTTATGTCATTGCTCTTTACTAAGATGCTTCTGTTGAACTTGCAGTTTCCTCCGCCCTTTTTATTTAGTGGACTCCCCTCTACAGTGCTTCAAACAGATTTTAATTTTTTTTTTTCTCTTCTAGCCTAAGGATCATCTTTTTCATACTGTATTCTGATGGCTGTCAAAAACCAACTTCTTCCTGGTCTTCATATAGTCTTGCAGATGCATGAGTAATATACAGTGAAGATCTTTACAGACTGTGTTTGACACAGTTCATTCTTTCAATGAGGAAGTAGTGCCATAATCTTGAGTACACCATCCCCCATACTTTTGAGCAAGAATAGGTGGCGCTATGGTAGAAGTTTATACCAACTGCATAGAGTCCATTTCCTTCAGTGTTTCCGATTATATTACCCCCAAACCTTTCACACTCTGAACATTCATCGTATTTTTTACTATGAAGAACTTTTTATTGACAAGTTATGTCCATAACCAAGTTGGGTAATAATGATGTACTGCTGTATTGTGGGATTTTATATTTCAATCACCCTCCCTCCCCTATTCAAGTAAATGTCTTATATGTTTGGGTCCAGCTTCCAAAGCGTGCTATGGGAGATGGCAGCTGTGGGAGATAGCAGAAGAATAGATATTCTTCTATGGGCAGAACAATAGCTTCTGCTATTGGTGCTTCTCGAGTGTTTCTTGATTATTTTAAAATTTATTTAACTGATTGTGATTTAAAAAAAAAATGTAGCACAGATGTAAAAGAGGACAAATCTTATTCTGTCACACCAGAAAACACAGAATCACAGAATGGTTTGGGTTGAAATGGACCTCAAAGATCGTTTAGTTCCAACCCCTCTGCTGTGGGCATGATTACCATCTGTTAGACGAGACTGCCCAGGGCCCCATCCAACCCAGCCTTAGACACCTCCAGGGATGGGACATCCACAACTTGTCTGGGCAGCCTGTTCTAGCACCTCGTTACTCTCTGAGTGAAGAATTTCCTCCTGATACCTCATCTAAATATCTTCTCTTTTAGTTTAAAACTATTTCCCCTTGTCCTGTCACTATCTACCCTTGTAAAAGGTTAATTTCCCTCCTGTTTATGAGCTTCCTTCAAGTACTGGAAGACCGCAGTGAGGTCTCCTTGGGCACTTCCCTTCTCCATGCTGAACAAGCTCAGCTCTTTCATCCTGTCTTCGTAGAAGAGGTGCCCCAGCCCTCTGATCATCTTTGTGACCCTCCTCTGGACCTGCTCCAAAAACTCCACATCTTGGCTTTGTCAGCAAACTTGCTAAAGGTGCACAGACAGTGGGATCCAAGATGGATCTCTGGGGGACACCACTTGTTACTGACCTCCACCAGGACATGGAACCATTTACCACAACCCCCTGGCTGCAACTTTCCAAGCAATTTCTTCTCCACCAAATATTCCACTCTTTGAACCCATGTCTCTCCAACTAAGAAATAACAGTATGGTGTGGAACTGTGTCAAAGGCCTTGCCCAAGTCCAAATAGATGACATCACTTGCCCTCCCTTTGTCCAGTGATGCTGTCACTCCATCATAGAAGGCCACCAGATTGATCAGGCACAATCTGCTGTTGGTGAAGCCATGCTGACTGTCTCAGATCTTTAGAACAATTGCTTCATTCTCTTGTTGTAAAGCTAAGATGGAGTTAAAATTTTTTTCAAAATATTCAGGCTTTGGATTTTTTTTTCCATTATTTTGTGTTATTTTGCTGAAAATATTTTGGGAATTTAATACATGTTACCAACTTCTTTCCTATTCCATCAAGCCTTGTAACTTTAGATATTTTGTATTGTTTGTTACAAGAATTGACCAAGACTCCCACATATAATAAATATTCTCTGGAGAATTGAACAACTTGAGACTTGGTTTCCTCTAGACAATTCTTGAGTGAAAGGCAAATGAGTTTAACTACTTAAGTCTTCCATCATGCTGTAATAGGATAAGACAGATGGAAAAGAAAAATGGTCAAGCGTTCTTATAGGTACATTGCATTTGATTTGCCCATTGTGTTTTCTTGTCTGCAAACTCTCATATATATATATTTAATTCTCAGGACACTTTTTAAAACTGTCTAGATCAGAGATCTATCTACTTGTAAGATCTGTGCACTGCAGGAAAAATATTATCTGCGTGTTTAGCTTGAATCACTATAAAAACAGTATTTCCCTTTATGCCTTAGTGAGAAAGGGGCTACACAGTCAACTGGATGTCAGACTGAAAATTATTTCCCCCTATCCCATTTTAACATTTTCAGTTAATGAGGGGAAAAACAGGGCTTCCTTTGTCATGGCAGTACAAGCTTTGGTGAGCCTTAGGTGATCATGAAATGGCACCCAATTTTAAGCTTGTTACGTATGACATTGGAAGTGGATATGAAAGTTTAAAGCTGTAAATAGAGAGAAGGATTTCTGAAGGAAATCTAATACTTAGAAAAGGACACCAGACAGATATCAGATTATTTATTGACAAACCAGTTCATCATCCATCTTTGGAGCAAATATTGTGTGTTCTTGCAACGCAGCTTATTAAAGATTGCTTTTGTTCTGGTCACTTATTCCACCTCAAGCTACCTCTGTTTTACTGCTTTAAATGCTTTTTTCTTTTTGCTTATTGTGAATTTTGCCTATAATGCAATTTTGTGCGCTGCAAATTTGATGGTGCTGTTTGTTTGTTTGCGATCTATTTACTTGACTAGATTTCAGGCTTCTATATGATGGCTGTCACCTGAAAGTAGTATTCAGACAATGAAGTAATATCCATACAATAGTAGTGTTCCAGATACTTCAGAAACCTTGTCTTTGTCAGCTTTTTTGTCCTAATTATGACTGGGGGAGAAAGGAAGGATACTTCTTTTCTTTATAATTCTTTCATTTCCATGTATTTTTAGAGAATCTTGTGGTTTTAGTTGTTTGTTTTGGGTGGGTTTTTTGTGTAGCTCTTCCATCCTATCATATGTTACTTTGTGTTTTGAGGGAGCTAGCTTATTCTCCCAATAAATTTTAATATTGATGTATTTATGTAGCTTCCGTTTTTGTCCTCAAATTTTACTTTTGTGTTCTAGTCTTAAATTAAGTCCAAAGCCCTTTCAGGGATCAGATACTCCACAACAATTTTGACATCATTGCAGCAAGAAAAAAGACGGCTCCTGGATGTACACATACAACTCCTGCTGGCTTCAGCAGAATTTGGCTCTGGATTGAAGTCAGCCTTGCCGAATCCCGTTTTTGTAAGGAGTGGAGGGGCCAATGTTTTAATAAAGCAAGAGAGATTGAGTGAACAATAGAGAGTAAGATGAATGGTGAGCCATTTAGGTAATGGGAAAAAATTTCATGGGAACAAAAGCCCTGTCATACCCACTTTATTTAGAAAATAAAACATTTAAAGGTGTACTATTTTGGTTGTCTGTAATGCTTAAATGACTGATGTGGAGGAAAAAAAAAAAAAAGCCTATTATATTTGCAGTGCTAATTGGAATTCATTCTTTAATTACTGAAGTCCAGTCTGCTGGCAGGATTTTCTTGTGATTATGTTTTTCTTTTAATCTTCCTTATAAATATATTTGGTGTTATTTTCACCAGCGAAATAAACTAATTTAATAGGCCCACGTACTCCTGGGATTTTTTCCCTCTAATCAGGAGGATTTGAGAAGTACGTGTTTCATAACTTCTTTTTGTCTGCACTCTATTTTGAAAATTGTAATCAGAAGCTTTTTGAAATGTGTTATTTTTAAGTAAGAGAGAAGGCAATCACGTTGTCTGTCATGGTTTCCAGCAGCATTGAGAACGCTCCTAAACGGAAGGAGTAGCGCATGCCAAATTCTGAGCAATGTCTAACAATTTCTGAAACACAAGAACAGTGTTGTGTAACTGTAGCATCGCCATGACCAAAGATTCTTGGCGATATGCTGTTTCTGTAATTTTGTAACTGCATGCACATCTGCATTTTTTTTGATGAAAATCCTCATGTGTGATGCAGAAAATTCAGTTTTCAGAAGAGAAGACTGCTAATGTGTTAAAAAATTGCCTTCAAGTTTTTCCATTTTTTATATGTGAAGTGAGAATAGTATGTAATCTGGTTTGTGGGGTATCTGAGCTGAGCCATGTTAAGTAAAAGTACTTTGAGGGGAGATCCATATGAATATTTCCCAATTAAAAAAAAAATCATATTCTTCTCTTACCTTTTTCTTGTTTCTGAATGCATTCAAGTGATTCCAAGTCTCTGTGAAATAAGTGCACACTATAACTGCATGCCAAGGAATTGTAACCCAGTGGGAAGCACTTCCCCTTTCAGCCACCCCTTTATTCAGCTGCATGTGGTATCTTCCCACATACATGCATGCATTCTGGTGTGCCACAGCTGCTGCTAGCTTGCATTCAGGTTCTGCAAAGGCAGGGAGTTGGAGCATCAATGTGCATGCAGCTGTGTACGAGTGACCCATTGAAAACTGTTAGCTGCCGTGTTACTGCTTTGAAAAAGCAGGCTTCTAGCACCCGTCTTTGTTCTACATCAGTGAAGATGCACATCAGCGAAGCTGCTTGCTAACTGAGGTTTCACTTGACCGGTACTGTGCTCCTGTTTGCTTGCTTCTTTCTCACTGCCATGTCATCTCCGGGAGCCCCTGAGAACACTCCAAAGAATTCACGTAGGTGCAACTTTATTATCCTTATTATTTGCCAGGTTAATTTGTCAAGCTAGTGGAAGTGAGCTTTATTCGTTTCTTCACTTACCACAATTGCCTGATTTGTAAAGGGCGTGCTGTACATGGGAGGTTGAATATCAACTTGATTTAGCAAATCTGTGGGAGATAGCGACTTTGTGTCTGTTTTGTCAGAGCTTTTGTTTATTGCTTTGCTCTGTTCTTTTGCATTATTGTCAAAATAATATTAATTGGACTGAGCGTGAGTAAATGTGAACTACTAAAAGGATACAAAGGCAACTATACCGTGTTAGCTAATATTCAGGCAGACTTTTGTCTGAGGGTGGGGTGATGTTGGAGGATGAGGGGGCAGGGAGAATTGTTATCCGAAGATAGAAACTCAATATTAAAAATTAGAGTGGTGGATTCATTAAGGTAGATACAGTTGTGCGAATGTATTATTGCCTTCAGATGAAATAATAAATAATAAAATCATATTTTTTAAATCAATTGCTGTTGCTTACTTTAATGAGCAGCCTGTGTCATATGAAGCAGCATTCCTGTTAACATAATTAAGAACATTTTTATGATGTTAATTTGTAACTAAGTTAATGTCTAGAATGGTGCATCGGTTAAAATGAAACCGAGAGATGGATTTCTGCTCTGATTTTTATGTTCTTTTATATAACCACTGAAGGAGCTTTTTATATTGCCGTTCACATGGATTTTTTCAATTGATATTCAGGATCGACAGATAACATAAAATTGAACCCTTTCACTTTTTTAATGACCTGGTGGAGTATGCCTTTATGAAGGTGCTACCTATGAGTTGTAGTTTTGACCACTAAATTTGGTGTACATGTATGTACAGCAAAGTTTAACATCTTACATTAGGCAATTCACGTGGTATGGGAGAACTCCCTTCAATTGTATTCATTAGAAATACTTAATATATCAAATAGTTGTTTTTCCATGTATTCAGACAGAACGGTTGACTTCACATAAAGGTGGCAAAATTTACACTCTGTTCTGCTAAATGTAGTGTGACCACTTTGCATTCAAAATTGCTGGTTTATAGCAAGCAGTATGCATACTCATGGCATAATCCATTTTGTTTCCTTAACTACTTTGTACATCTTGACAGTAGTTGTATTTTGTTTCATTTTGGTTTTTAATTCCTCAGATTGAAATGGAGGCATGTTGCTGAGGGTATGTGGTATCGAGAGAGCTGAATCCTTCAATTTTTCCCTTATTTTCAATGATATCCTGGACAGAACAGCTATTTTGTGTGTGTGTGTGTGTCTGTGGCCTAAAATTAAATTGCTGTAATGAATAAAAAGGGAATTGCAGAGTATTTCTGAAATGGAGCAATAGCAATATCATTCCTCCGATGACTGATAGGAAGAGGTAGCATTAAGCATGAGCTTTAGTGTCAACATTAATTCTGGAGTGGTTAGCTCCTCTGTGGTAACCAGGTTTATTATTATTTTTTTTTTAATCACATTTCCTTCTATATTTTCTTCTTGATGACCAGGGGAAAAAAAAAAGTAATACAAAAAGAAAGGTTGGCCTATAGAATTCTCATGATAATGTTTGCTCCCCATCTCTGTAGGCTGAGGTTAATCAGAAATTAGGAAATACTCATCTACATGGTCTTAGATTGCTTCACTCTAGCAAGATCAGATGTGACACGGTGTTTGATGTTACCCAAAAGTATCTTCTTCTTGCCTGTGAATGCATCTCTGTGCAAATGAATTTGTGATCAGATTCCTTATGGCAGTATTCTTTTTTCAGTTGTGCTTCTTCTGTGTTATTACATTAGATATGTAAATGTTAGTGCAGGCATTTCATCAATTTGATTTGTAGCTAAATGTACGGTTACAGATCTCATGTTTTTTTTAAATATTTCTCCACAAGACAGTATTTCTTTTGGTAGTAGCACTGTAAATGCAATGCCATTCTGGTTCTGAATTGGTAGAAACGCTTTAAAAGCTGCAGTAGAAATAATTTATTCCTCCTGTGTAGCGCATCCTTAGATAAATCTCCACAGCAGCCTGTTACCAACTACTTGTTCTGCTTTCTGATCATGCAGCTCGGGAGGGTGGGTGCCTGAGGTGTGCGTATGGACATGCAGCAGTGCTGCAGGTTTCTCTACTCCTCTTCAGGAAAATGGGCAAGAAGGGAGATGTTCTGGTAACCACCTCTGCCCAGTTTATTTACTGACGTTTATTTGGGAGTGTTAAATTGTATGTTGAAACATTAGAGCTGTGAAACTGTGCGAACATAATTTTTAAATATTGTTGCTTGTGTGGCATCCCATTTATAATGTATTTGTTTTTGCTGAACAGATTCAAGACTGTTCTTTAGAAAATGATGTTGAATAATTGAAAAGATAGAATACTTGTATATTTTAAAATTAGTGAAACATTTTTAGGTGTATGTTATATTTCTAAACCACACATTTTTAATGGAATGTGTAAGCTCAGGCTGAAAGAGGTAAAGAGACAGTTTTGACTAACTGAACTCATTGTTTCATTTTTAATGACTTGGGTTACTTGGTAGATTAAGAGGAAATGAAAATCTTGTGGAGATGTCACTCAACCCTTTTTCCTTTTATGTAGAAGCCAGCTAATGCTATTTTGACATTGCATCAATGAGACTTGATCAAAATGTAGCTGGCTGTGTCTCATTATAAATCAAACAGAAACAGTGCCATTTATATGAATACATTTTTGGTTTAATTAGATGATTATATAATCACTCTAGGCCTAGCCCACCAATATTTCCATTGGCTCGAGAGGCTTTTAACTTGGATCATAATCATGCAAGAAATCCTCAGATTTCTCTCTTTGGTTTTCCAACATTAAAGTGAAAAAACCCTACTTCCCTGAGAAGGCAACTGAAAATACGAGGAGTGGTTTTCGCAGTGTGTCTTGTGCTTCTACACGGATGGGAAATGTAAGTGGGGTACTTGATGAGCTGATGTTTTGTGGCCCACTGGTGATGTGCAGACCACAGTTGTGTGGACCTGGCTGTCTCAAGTCCTAATGGCAGGTGCAATGGAGTGATTTCTTTTAAACTCTGTTTAACCATACAGCAGGCTTACGAGGATGGGCTTTTTAACCTTTGCTTTAAAGAGCGCTAGTTTACTGTCCGTGTCTTTAGTGTCTTGTGCAGCATTGCTCCTGTAGCGTGCTGGAGATCAGGGCCCTCAGGAAGTGCTTGCAGATTCTGCTGCTGGCTCCAGCAATCTCTGTGACTGTCTCACTGTGTTAAGGGCTTGGATGACATATGTATTTTCCCTTTTTGTTTTTTGGTACATATTTAGAGGGTTGCACTGCCAGTCACTTAGTATCTGGTTCTCATCACACCCAAATGTGTTTTGGATGCAAAGCTGTAGGAAAGCTGACAGAATGGAAAGCCAAGTCCCAGACTTCTATCATATCTGGGGAACCATAACTGGTATGAAAACTTTCATTAGGCGCAGAATAGGAGGAAGTCTGGCAGAGACACTTCTCTGCCTTCTTTTGTCCCCCCCACAGAGTTACAGTACGCCTGAGTGACCTTCGTACCACTGAAGAGTTCTCCTGCATATTGGTTCACTAGTTCTCATGAAGTGAAAATGAATTTTGGTATACAGAAGAATTGTGAGATGTATTTTAAGTTAAGCTTCATAGAAATTTGGAAATTTTGAGGATTTCCAAGACAAAAAAATGTGTTCGAAAGAAAGTTGCAACATGCTGGACTATGTGTAAAGGCATTTTTAATGCATTATCGAAAAAGACTTGAATGTATTTCAGAAAAGCCAATACTCTGACTGGTAGTGCTGCTTACAGTCCTCCAAAGTTCAAGATTTCAAAAAAGCATTAGTCATAATGAGATATTTTCATTTTAAGATAAAAGATTGATATTAAGATCTATTTTTTTTTTAAAGTATTATGGCAATTTTTACACACGTATTGTTACTTTTTGACTGATGGATGTAGTGCAGTTCTTTAAGGATTACTCTCATGCTTAAAAATACACACATTACATATATACATATATATACATATAACTCTAATATTAGCTTTTAAAAAATACTTATTTGATCTGATTGAGTTTAAATTTGGAAATTCTGTGTTTTAGTTTGGAGAGTTTGGGGCAGTTTTTAGTTTTGAGACTAGGTGATTCTAGCCACAGTAGTGAGAATAGGTGGTTCGTGTCAGTAAAACATGCAGAAAATAAAACTTGTGCTCTGCCCTTGCCATGATTACTATATTAAGAGAAGTGGCAATAATAACTGTTATGCTAATCTTGCTTGACATTACTGTTCAAAAAAACAGCAACTTGGCTTACTTTATACTTCTGATGACCTGCAGGGCTTGTAACATGATAAAGAAACTGGCAGAGAATTAGTTGCCCTTGGAGAGGTGCTCTACTTCAGCTATTTATATTTCGCCAGTTTTTAAGCTGTTTTGGTAAATAGGGAGATTGCTCTGGAAAAGAAGATGAAGAAAATACTGAGAAGGGATGTCCTGGGATACAGATTGGGCTTTAGTACATCTTTAAGTCGGTCTGGGAACTAATCTGATTAATATCAGTGATACAGGCAGAAATACTGGAAGGGTACTAATGAAACCTGTTTATGACAGATGGGATGTCTTTTCTGCACTGAAAACACTGTCGATGCAGAGCTACAAGAATTTAAAGATGAGAGTAGGAGCAAAATGTAGCGGCCATTTGGTTTGGGCTTTTTTTTTTTTTTTTTTTTTTCCTGTGGAAGAATCTGAGCTTTCTATGGATCCTTGCGTTTCCCCTACCACTGTGTTCTTGGTTTTTCCCCACAGTACCTTAGTTTTCTTCTTGAGTTTCCAGACCCCTTTCCATGCTCTCCAAAAGCTTTCAGCTTTCTTCTTTTGCCCTGCTGTCTGGGTAAGGATGGGTGCATATGGCAGGTGTTTCTGCAGGAAGGGGCACGGAGGCTGCTGTCTGGCAACAACCTGTCTCATTCTAGATGTGCCTACGGAATAGGTAAAGTCACCACCTCCGTGCCTGTTCCTGGTATAAGATTGTTAACAGAAGATGATTTTCTTCCAACTCTCACTTCTGACATAATCTGTAGGAGTTTGGTGTTTTTCAGTCTTCACCTCCACTCCAAATGTGGATGAAAATAACCGTTAGTGGGAAGGGTTGAATAGATTCCCAGCAAAAGGCATCAGCCATAAGCCTAAGATATTCCTAAGGAAAATTCCTAAGAAAACCATGCTAGCTCACACATTTTGTCCTCTGGTAGTTAGCAGCAAGCCAGAAAGTTGTACAAGTGACAGGTTATTGAGTGAAAATGATTTAGGAGGTAAAGGATCTCCGTGATAAAGCTGCATTTGATAAATGAGCTACTGAGATTAATTCAACTGTGAACAGCGTAAATAGCATCCTGGGATAGATCAGTCATGAAATCTCCAGTGGACAGCTGCAAATGAGAGGAGGTGCTAAAGAAACAACTGAGTTATTGCACCAGGAAAGCCTGACTGGCTGGAGGGCTGGTGGTGGGAGACAATTCCATCAGTAAATACGTTAAAGGAATCAACAGCAAGAAAAAGAGAAAAAAAAATTGTGAAAGGCCAGTGTGGGTTGGGGCATTATTTTTGTTTTTGGGTAGCTTTTTATTTTCTTTTTTGCTGATCAGTATGCCTCCAACTAGTTGTTAATTGTGTTAAACTGTTCTAGTATTAACTCAGCAAAGAGGCTTTTTAAAATCCTATAAGCACTGAAAATGCCATCTGCCTATGGTGTGATACTATTTGTTCTTTTATTCTAGTGTCAGTTGTTTTCTGACTTACTCCGGTCATCAAATTATTTGGGAGGAGGAATACAAGAGTATTTGATCAACTTTTCTGAAATCTGTTGGGCAGAAACATTTTTTTTTCCCATAAGCTGTTGTTTCTGTGAGTTTATTAGAAAGTGCTGCTCTTCCACCTACAGAGCTTGAGAGCTGATAGCTCTGTTGTATAAGTTTTGTCATTGGTGAGTAGTCTGAAAGTCAGTTTCGCCATATTCTGTTAATTGATATCCATCATTCTTGGTTGCTGTTCTGAAGGTAATACGGCAATGCCATAAAGAGAGTTCAGTATAAAGCTAAAAGGTGGCACATAACCATCAACCTTGCTCTCAAGGACAAGACAGAAAAGAAGTGGGATTATTTATTTATGTGTTTTTATTATCGTCAGAAGATTTAACCGCACCCCAAAGTCCCAAACTTGTCTTGCATTTCTTCAGAGATTTTCCTTACTAATTTTCAACTGATCTGGCCTCTAACTCAGTCTGCTTGTTTCTGTGATGAACATTCTTTTCCATATTATGAGCACAGGGGATAGGATTAGGGATGGGATTAAATTTAGTAAGAATAATGAAAATATGTTTGGTTTGTTTTTCGTTTTCTTGTTCAAAAACAACATAATTTCTGTTTTTAACTATCTGTATTTGCTTGGAATGCCAGTTTGCGATGTACAAAACTACACTGCTTCACCTTTTGGTTTTCAGTTCTATGTTGCATGCGAAATTTTCTCGACTTTATGTTTTATTAAGCCCTGTTGGAAGTTTTAAGTAACTTATGTAAACACAAAGTTGATGCACATTTAGGAATGCCGTCCTGACTTCCATCTGCACTTGTATAGAGAACATTATTGGACATCAGTGTGATCTCTTGTGTCATGACCTAAAAAGACAAATGAAAAAGCAGTGTGCCCTTGGTTCTCAAGTCTTGGACAATTGCCAGGACTTTGCATTAAAGCCCACAAGCAGTGGTACTAGAAGCATTTTTGCATTAAAAGATAGGTGGAGTTATATGCGGATCACCGATCTAGCATCTCTGGCGGGATGGAGACAGATTTGCTCTGACAATATAATGCGCTTTGCAAGCTTCTATTTTAAGTATTCTTTGTACTATGACTTCTTTAAGACTATATTGGACAAGTATTTTGTTTCAGGAGTCTTACCCTTCAAGAGGCTCCAGGTTCATAATGATAGTGTTAAAATCTCCAAGTCAAAAAGTTCATACGTGTAGAGCAGTATTTTTCATGACTGCTTCTCAGCGTAAGCCTTTTATATTGTAGAGTGGAGTTGCTGCATACTGTTCTTTTGTGCTTACATCTCCTTCCAGAAATCTCCGAGTGATCTGAAAATCTGCATTCAGCTTCAGGATGAGTGCAGCACGAGCAGTGAAAGCGCAAATGGCATGTCTGTGTGCTGCCTTACTTGATAAGCTGGAGGTATTAATATGCTGAATCAGTTTGTGTAGCCTTGGTCACGCAGTGCATGTACGTTGTGCTTTCAGTACTGCTGATTTGATGAGCTGCCTACTGCTTTTCTCTCTAATCTGTCACCTGTCCCTGTAGGTGATAAAGGGGAAGGGAGGCTATCGTTTTGACTGCCTAGGATTTTGGAAGAATATTTTATTTAAACAGAATTTAATGTAAGACTGCCCTCATATGCAGTCTCCCTTTTTGTGTGTGCGGAACTCACTCCCTGCTGATCTGATCAGGAAAGGTATTTCTAAACAGAATCATCAGATATGACCTATATTGTAGGTTGGTTCACTGTAAATATGTCTCTATTTTACCTGCAGGAATACAATTTCTTGTTTTAATTTCTAAATGCGTTAATATAGGTGCGTGCTTATGAAATGCATTTTTTCCAGGTTTTTTTTTTATTATTTTCCTCTAGACTGAATATCATCATTCAGTCTTTTTTGAAAATATTAAACTAGCATTAGAAGAAGCAGGGTGTCAGTCTATAATAGCTGCTGATATGATTACAGTTTTCACTTTTAAAATGGATTATAATAGCAGTGTGCAAGTGTATCATTTCTGACCTATTTAAAATAACGAGTGGAAACTGCTACCTTGCATACTTCTGTAGCAAAATGTCATTCATTCTGGGGTTTTAATATTTATGGTATTCACATGTGAATTCATTTGTAATACATCGAGTACAATGCATTTGTACTTAAGCTTGTACTTAAATGTTTGTCTTTATTAAAACTGACTTAGGGGTTTGGCATCTATAGGCGTATTAATAGATAAAAGTAATTAATCAAAGCAAACAGTATATACATATATTTTATTTCATTCAGATTAGTGGTATAAAAAGTCCCTTGTTCTAAGACATACAGACAAACTAGTGTTTTATAGGGAGCCTTGCTGCTTAAGTTTCTGAATGCAAAAAAATAACTACTTAATGCCTGATGAAAATCTGTGAATGTGTGTACATTTTGTGGTTGATTGGGAAGAACTTGTTTTCTTGGGTAATGCACCACATTTACCAATCGTATTTTGAAAATATGGTTTGAATGTATTATCGAATCTTGGTGGTGTTTTCTTCCTTCTGGGTCAAAATTTCACCATGTTGTGATTGGAATTGTCTCTGTTTGATACTCTATCTGCTGCGTATATAAACACAGATATTGTCAAGGAAATTTACTTAATAACATAAATAAAGATTGCATGAAAAACAGTTTAAAAGGAATAATATCAGCAAGCGTGTTTCAAACCGTGAGGCTTTCTACCAAACATTTACAGTTTTTTAGAGCATGAAATGATAATGATGATGTTACTTTGATTCCTTATGCATATTTCAGTTCTCGTTAGCCTTGTCACTGTTCTGAACAGATTTGATACTTTGTAGGAGAATCACAATAGTTTGAAGTTCAACACTTCAGACTGAATACCTTCTTGCTTTATCATTATATAGAGTGAAAAGTCGTCTATCAAAGAGGAAGAATGCCCCCACAGTACCTCTTGGTTGGTTCACAGACCTGCAACTCAACCCTTGTTTCTGGTTTCTAGTATATTCAGGAGCTGATGCAGAGGGTGGCACATGCACCAGATGCTATCTTTAGTTTGTTTCTCTTGGAAAACCTTGTAGCCATGATGATCTCCACGTCCAAAAAGTCTATTGTTAGCAAAGCCCTGGGACAGATCAGGTCGTTTTTGTGTTAAAATATTGTGATGGATTTGTTTTTTTAACCGCCCTTCACTATCCTGTCTTGCCTGCCTTGTTTGTGTTTTAAAAGAACATACCAAAGTCTGAGCATCAAACATTCGGATCCCATAATATGGTTTGTAACACATTTCCATGACATTTAATCTTCAATTTAGAAAATAAACCTTGGCTTTTATGACTATGAGCTACTTTTTCCCTGTGTGAAGCCAGTGTAATCAAATATGATATCATCTGTTGGAGGTAAAACTTAAGAGTTCTGCCTCGATCTCTGTTGAAAAGCATTAACTCTTAACACAGAAATAAAATTGTGATATTTATATCAAATAGAATTCCTGTTGGTTGCTCGAGGAAGGATGGAACAAATCTCTTTGCCTGTAGATGCTGTTGGGGCTGACAAAGCAGATGTATGATGACAGGAAGAAAAGGAAGGAAACAGGGCAGATGTAATAGTGGCCTGAAGGCATTGTTTTCCCATTGTCACGCTGAAGGTGTTGTGAACAAATAATTCGTATTTAATAAAGGCCCGTATTGTGCTCTAATAATATCTTCATTTATAATTGGTTGATATTCAGCTTTTAATTGAGAGGCATGTTATGTAAGCGTAGATACAAGCCACAGAAAGGGGTCAATACACCTCTACTTTTGGTCCATCTTAATGTTTTAAAAATCAGCATTTCTGTTTGCTTTCCCCGAATCTCTTTGAATTGTTACAGGTACAGGTGGTCATACACATCATACAGGTATTGCATGTGATTTTCATGGCTACAGAACTGAGAAAAGCCACAGATCACCTTGGGCAGAGGGATGTTAGTTAGACAAATATGGTCATGGTCAAGAAACGTCACTTTTTCAGAAATTAACCACATGTTTATGCAGTAAATGTGCCTGCATTTTGTGAGGTTTAAAGTACTTATTATTGATATCGTGACTTATTATTGATAAAAAATACTGCAAATGATAAAATTGAAAATGAAATTAGTAAGGCCTTATGCCTATTCAGAAGATAAGGAAAAGATAATAAATCAAACATTCTCTATTTTTATTTGAAGGCTTTTGAAATGCCTACCAATGGCAGAAGTTAATTGATAGAGGTGTCGGGGAAATTAATTCTGCATTTCATGCTGTACCACAGCCCAGGCTCAGTTAAGCACTTGCTGTCCCGAGATGTGTCAGAAGATGCTGAAGACTTACACGCCACTGTATGCTGGAAAAAGAGAAGGCAGGGGAGAGATCTCAAATTGCTGTCCATGTTGAAAGGAGCAACTTTGCAGGAAGTGTATTTTTGAGGTTTCACTTGAGGATTCCATTGACTTCCCTCTTCAGGCAGCCCCCTTCCCTCTCCCTTTCCCCATGTCAATGCTTTTATCAGCTTCCTGAATTTCTGCTTTTATTCACTCCTCACTGTCACTTTGATGTCTGCACATCCTTTAGGAGGCTTGCCTTTGTTTGCCTGAATGAGATACTGTATCCTAGGTGTCATCTGTCAGGTCCTTTTTACCACAGGCATAGGCTCTAGTCACTGCTGGTCACCCCGCGCGTGCTTTAGTGCTCATCTCTAATTGCTCCTGTAGCTCCTTGGGTTTTTGTCTGGTTCAGTAGCTTCAATTGTGCAGATTTCTTTGGCAGTCACCAATTCTACTGTGGTGAATTTTGTTCTTAGTGTTTGGTTTTAACACAACAAAGCATTCTGGGGCTCTTTCTCCTGGTTAGGACCGGTTTTCTCCTCACAACTTTTTTAATCTCTACCAGACTGGAGAAATCCAGCGTAAAGGGTCATATTTTATTTATGAGCAACCCGAGTTGTCAGCTGCCCTTCCCCTCCTCCCCTGCTCCATCTTCGTTTCTCTTACTTTGTATCTTCTTTCCTTCAGTCTTTTTTCTCTCTTGTTTCCTGCTCCACTGATGCATTAGTAACGTCAGGCATCTGCTGCAGCCTCTCTCAAGTTCACTGCTTGAGGTCTCTTGTTTCCTTATGCGTGTGTTTGAATACCGAGTTAAGCAACTGATAGACCTAGTAAGGCTTACACTGCTTTGATGATGATTACCTCTCTTCGTAAGAAGCAGATGTAAAACATGAACATTAAATAACAAAAAGGTCTTATCTGTTAATTGTGCTCTTTTTATGAGGATACAGATGACCTAGTTGCTTGGTTATGCTAGCCAAAGAAAAACTTGCCTCGCCTTATTTCATCCTAATAAATTAATCTATTAATCTCAACTAATTTAATTAATCTATTAATCTTAAGCTATTAAACTCTTGCGTACGTGAGAAGACCTGTTAGGTTTTGCACAGGGTCTTTGAACCAGCCTAACGCAATATTTGGAAGTCAATGTTGCAGTCACTTACATCAGTTTGATTCGAATGACGTACTTTAGAAATCAATTTATCTGATACTGCAAGCTAAACTGATATGAACACGGGTTCAAATTACACTGTAATTTCATGCCTGATGCTGACAAATTAATGACTGAACTGTGAAAAGAGTTTTGTCGTGCACTGAAAGTGAGCACAGCTGCCATTGTGGTTTTGGCTATAGGTGCCAATGTGGTGTCTATTAGTTATAACCTGCTGTCAGTTTTGTGCCATCTGCAGGAGGACACATGAGACTTGTTGATCTTTAAAAGCAAACAAGCAAAAACCACCAGAAGGGTTTGTTCTTCAGAATTGTTTGATCCATAGGAGATATTTTTTGCACCCAAGCACAAATGTGTTTGGGGTGTGGTGGTGCCAGTTTGATCTAGTACCGTAAAATCAGATTTATTTTTTACTGGAGTGATGGCCTACCTTGATTTTGCCAACACTGATCCGCTAGTTTATTCTGGTTGGCTTTATAAAAAATAAATGTGGTAAAAATTTGAATGAATTCAGAGTGAAAACTTGATAACTAATGAAATGTAGTTTCCCTTCCTGTTACTAGCAAACATTGGCTGCCATAGAGGATACTGGAAGGCTTAAAGCATGAGACAAAAAGAAGAAACCCTGCTACACATTTCCATCATAGTTTAAACTGTAAGGAAAGTAGGTTTTTGGTTTTATGCCTCCCTGCATGGGTTGCTCTTCAATGTTTATTCTTGAGTGTCCTTAAAAAATAGACATGGCAAAGTTGTGGAAGCCTTTCTGAGTTAGTTGCAAAATTATACAAGTCTTTAACATAGGCCTTTATTCCTCAATTAACACTAAAAGCTGAACAATTTAGAACAAATAAGCCGCCAAGCCAATGGGAGCAGATCATCTTTTAGCACTTTTTTTTTTTTCTTCTCCAAAAATATTTATCTTAAAAATGTATGTATTTCATCAGAAGAATTTATTCGTGCAGTGGAGCTCTTTAAAACCAGGCAATATTTTGCCAGCTGGAATTTTTGTCTGGGTTTCTTTTTCTGTTAAGATCTTTTATTTCTGAAATATGGACCACTTAGTATTTTGTTCAAAATTAAGTGGAGAAGCATGTGGGATGGTTTCTAGTACCTGAAAACTGGAAGCAGAGAGGAAAGTCTAAAATGTTTAATTAAAATTTGAAGTTCAATATCCTTCCTTTAGAATAGGCGTACTGGAAATTATCTTTAGAAAATTGACAGCCATTCTGGTTCAGCATTAACTAAATTGCTTTTCTCTTTCACTCAGGCTTTTTTTGCTTTTTAAAAATAAACATTGTCAGTGGGAAAAAAGCACACCAGTGGGTATTTCTGACCTTAATGTATGATGCCCATTTTCTTCTTGAGCTTAATCTCCAAATTGTGACAATAGTGGTATATTTCTAAAGCACTGCTGTATATGTTCAGCCTCGTTGTTTCTAAAGAATTGAAATGTAGTCAATTTTGGGGTTGGCTGTCAACGTTTTCTCATGCCTGTAGCATATGGCAGCGTTACATGTTCAATTTTAAAAAGAATGATTGCTGCTTTGTTTTGCATTTGAAAATAAATAGGGCTTTTCAAAATAAGTTGGCCTGTTCTAACTGATGGTCTGTGGGTAATGAATGCAGGACAGCGAGAATTTTAAAATTCCTCAAGTAGTAAAGCATCTCTAATAGCTGTGTCAGGAAGTTCCCCCTCTTTCATGTTACTTCCTAGAAACTGTTAGGATGTTCTGAGGTCCTACTTCCTTGGTATGAACAGCACGTCAGATCTTCTTTTGCTAATTGCATCAAATGAGCGTCTGGTCCCCACTAGGATCTCTGATATCTTCAGTGTGATGCATTTTTGGGCATTAACCAGGCAGTTTGGAACTGGACTGGATTTTTAATCCAATAGTCTTTTTTCATCTCTAAGAATGAGGAAGGAGAAATAGCAGTAGCAGTATGAATGACTAGCAGTTTTCCTGCTTGTACTGGATATTGCTTTGACAGAAATAGAGAAGGTAATATACTAAGTCAACAAGGAAAGATAAGTACATGAAGCTATTGATATAACCATTGGGTTTCAATGTTCTTTAAAAAAATATTACCGCATATGAAATTTTGACCCCTTAAGCAGGCATTGTGTGTGGCGAAGAGTGATTTCACTGGCATTCCCATAGTCCTGACAACTTGAAAGTTGAGGTTTAATTTGTAGGTTTTTTCCCTTTTTATGCTTAGCTTAAAATAGAAACAAATAATGGAGAACAAAAGCTTTTTTCTGTTTGTTTCTTTTGTAGTTACTTTTTGGTCCTCTTGTATTGACTGAGCCTACTACAAAGGGGTAGATGTGCATTTGCCTTGAGACAAAGCCCCACTTACATGTTAGAGCCAGGCCCTTGCATCCCTGACACTGACATAAATTCACTGCTGATATCTGGGAGTGCAGCAAGTCTCATAGGCTCTGTGCTTTCGGATCTCCAGTTCTGTGATAGATCCAGATGAAAGAGGTCTGAATATTGGGAATGATTCCCAGTTCTGATGGACAAAAACATTTCATGTTACTTGCCGCACGTTTGTAGATAGATCTGTTATGAAATGTTGTTTGCATAACACATACCAAATTCCCTATCATGTGGAAGAGATGAGGAAAAATAAATTCTTGTTCAAATAGTTGTGTATTTTTTTTGTTAAAGGTAAGATTATTTTTTTTCTGTTTCTGATTAAGTCATTGCTTACGTTAACCTAAGATTTGTATTGAAGTGTGCCTTAAAATAAAAACTGGCCCTCTTCATGCCTGAAATGCTTAACTCTCTGCTGAAGTTAGTGGTCTGTGGTGACGCTGATGAATAGAAGGAAGATTTTCCATTTCCAGTCTTATATGAAAATACAGCTGACTGTGTCTGTTGAAAACTGAAATTTGGATTTCAAGACTAAAACTCAGTGAAATGCCTCCATTTGTTTTCTAAAACACTGCTGTGTGTGTCAACCTCTTAAGGGCTCCTCAGATGCATTCTCTTTTCTTACCCAGAAGTTACCACAGAGTGAAATGGAAGGGTTTGTCCTGAGAACTGTGACTAGGGATCTGCTAATGCTGAGGAATGTCTCTCTCCATCAGGCAGCCTCATCAGAGCAATTAGTTCAATAGACCTATTCTGTGTGTAGGTAAAATACAAAGCAAATTCTGATTTTTGCATAAACATTGCATAATCCAATGTAAATATATTCTTTTCTTCATGTTTCCATCCAGAAAGAAATAAGATAATATTATCTAATGTAATATAACATATTGAGACTGTGAACCCACATCATGTTCCTTTTGGCCCTGAAGCTTGTAAAACTCATCCAGAGAGCTTTACAGAAGAGAGGGAAATGTAAACTTCACGTTGAGATCAGAAAACTGGCTATTCTAAGAACGCGGTGTGGGATGAAACTCTCATTTTCATTTTTCTTAGTAGAAAATGATAATAAAAAAAAAAAATTTGCTCATGTTCAGTTTTGGGAGTCAGGAGTTAGTTAAGCACTGACTGGTATTTCTGTGCTAGTCTATATAGCTGATGATGGTTATAGATTGGTTGAAAAACAATTTCACGAATGCAAGAGTTCGAGGCTTGGTGTTGTTCTTAGGGACAAATAAAAGCCAATACCTGCCAACTGATTTGCCATGTTGTGGAACCCACATTTTCAACACGTGTGCAATGTGTAGTGACAGCAAAACAGTCTCTCATACTTTATTTATAATGTCTGTGCATGCGTATAATTAGATCTAAAGGCAAACATCTGAGGTGTGCCAATGTTGAGATTAACACTGCTGTTGGAGTAGCAGAAGACATTTGTTTCAGTTTAAACCTTCCAGTTCCAAAGCAAAGATGGCTACCTTTTTGAAATGAAAAATAGTAATTAAACTGTTCAGTAGATCAGTTTGTACTCGGGTGATGGGCTGCTGTTAGTCGCAGTTGGGATGTTTTCATGAACTTTCACAAGCCTGAACATAATATTTGCGGTACTATGGTTTCTGTTTTAGGTACTTTGGGCTTAGATTTACTATTGATTAGTTTTTCCATTTGAAAAGGAGTATTTTGAAGGGAGACAGAAAAAAACAGTAATTAGAGAGTGTATAGAATAAATAACAGTGCTCATGACAGTAGACTAGTACTGAGTCATTTGAACTGTTTGCAAATACAGTTTTTGTTAACAGTGGGATTTTTCTGTAGCGTGTGGCAAGATTTTAAAGCCAGATTGCCTTGAGAAATAAATCAATACATAGTGAAAGGTACATGTCAGGGTAATTCATATTGAAAACAAATATTTGGCAGTTTACTAACAGAATTATTGTTCTTACGGTATGGTAAATGGTAGATTCATAGGGAGGC
The DNA here is from genome assembly GCA_028571105.1 of Tragopan temminckii. Taxonomy (NCBI): domain Eukaryota; kingdom Metazoa; phylum Chordata; class Aves; order Galliformes; family Phasianidae; genus Tragopan; species Tragopan temminckii. The sequence continues at coordinate 7,173,858 of JAOWBP010002052.1, read as the reverse complement.
AGGAAACAGGCACATGAGCTCAGATGTTTGCCAGTTTTACTGTGGAATTCCTGTACTAGTTCAGTTTAACACTTCTTTCACTTCTGTGAAATTGGACCAGGAGGCTGAAAAATGTTTGATTGTAGATTTGTTAATCCAAAGCAAGTCAAGAACTCACAGTGAGGGTGGTGAGACAGCGGAACAGGTTGCCCAGTGAGGTTGCGAATACCCCCTCCCTGGAAGCATTCAAGGCCAGGCTGGATAGTGCTTTGAGCAACCTGGTCTAGAGGGAGGTGTCCCTGCCTATAGTAGGCAGTTGGAACTAAATGATCTTAAAGATCCCCTCCAACCCAAATATTCTATGATTCTCTGATAAGAGTGGATCTGGAGGAGATGAATTTGCTGTCTAAAGCTTTTGCTGTAACATTGCCACCCTTCGTGAGATGTGCACTTGAACATCTGAAGGCAGAAAAGTTTTGAAGCGAGTGCAGATAAATAAAGCAGTATGTTGTAGTACAGTATATCCATTATGATTTTGGCTGTGGTTAAAGCCAATTTTAAAAACTCTGAAATTATTGATGATTACCACATTTGCAAACATGAATTCTTGTCTGCTCTTTATTTTAAAAAATAATTGAGAAGCAGGCAAATACGCTTGGGTTTCAGGGTGTTTTTATGAGAAATAAACTGGCCAAAAGGATTCTTGCTGTTTCTGAACTAGAGTAGGTCAGGCTCTAAGGCAATATAGTCCTCTGTGCTGCTAGAGAACAATTTACAGAGGAGTCCTCAACTGGATGTAGCATGTTGTATGTGTTTTATTGCAAATGTGGGGTTGGGCAAAGCAAGATATATGCTTCCATATGTAGGAAACTATCTTTAACTTCCTGTCGTATGCTTGATTGAGCCCCTAAATTAATTGTGTGTGTTGTATTAGCTGTTTAAAAATGAAAACAAGCCCAAACCTTTGTTAAATGGGTGCATTCTCTCCATAGTTCAGGTGTGTGCTCATCTGAAGTAGCAAGCTGCTGCTCTGCCCCCAGAAAGGCCACCTTTAAAAGGCTTTGCAATGTAGGAGAGAGCTAAGAAACTGTGAAAGTAAAATAAATGCAAATGCAATAACTTTTTGCTTGTCTGACCTGATCCTGATACTGTCAAACCCTTAATATTCTTCTCACACCATGTGAGGGAGGCATATGGTTATAAAGACAGTGTGATTATTTCTTTAATTCTAGATGTAAGTACATTTTTAGAACCCAGTTTGTGCTGTTAGGTAGAGTGTATTTTTGGGACCTCTTAATTATAATGATCACCTGCAGCCAAATAAGGTTTGGAGCTATGTGGAAACCTTCTCCCAAGTAGTTTCCTGTCATATTGGTCGGAAGCTGCTCTTTCCTCCAGGTGGTGTTTCAATACCTGGAATCCTGACATATGCAGGCAGTTGCTTTCAGTAGTTTGTTCTGGTATTTATTTAGGCTGATTCTGTATTTTTGAAGGTTCTCAAGTAGGCCATTTGTTTGTTTAGAAGAAGTTTTTGAAGTAAGCCAACTTACTGAAACTGCTCATCGGGAAACATAATTCCTCTGCTCTGGTGAGACCTCTGCTTTTGTTCTTGGCTGGATTATTTCTGGGCTAATTAGTGGTTTTGCTTTCAGATGCAATCCATAAAAAAAACAAGTTAGTTAAGTGTTCTCAAGGAATGCAATTGGTTTTATTGACTGATATTTTAATAACATTAGTTTTATTAACCTTGATTTTAGTAAAATCTTTCTTGATGAAAATGCAGGATATCAAGAGAATAAATCTCATTCAGAGCTGTGACTGTTTTTTCCAGCAGAGATGGTTTTCTACAATTTTGCTGACTGCAGCAACATGCAATGTCACTGAGTTCTAGCAAAAACCTGACTTCACTGTCAAGTGAGCTGGAGCTTAATTTTTGCTTTGTAGTCATTTGAATGTGCACTTGAAAGAAAAAGTCTTTACTTTGCAAACAAGTTGTTGAATCTGAGTTCTAAAATAATTATATTTTGTAGTTTTCACTTATTTTAGTTTCATTCCTATATGGATCAGATATTTTTGTGCCTGTATCTCATTTTCCAAATTTTGCCAACACTTTTCCCACCACTTTTTAGCAAAGTACAGAGCAAGAATGATCTGGTGAGCTTCCTCCCTCATGTTGTCAAAATGTTTCCTAAATTCCATCATAATTCAAACATTTTTGAGAAAACCTGTATTCTTTGAGACACTTTCCAGCATCTTCTCTTGTTTTTCTCTTGCACTTAAAGGGTAAATAATGAGACAGCTGTAAGTTACCAAACTGGGGGATGAGTCAGAACAGCAATAGTAGGACTGAAGGACTGAGGGGCTCACCAGAAGGGACAAGTGCAATGCTGCGCTCCTGGGCAAGAGGAGCAGCTCTGCAGAAAGGCCCTGGTGGGATGCGGAAGGCAGCAAGCTGGGTGTCAGTCAGCAGCAGACAAGGCAGCAAGAGAGGCCACAGCATCCTGGGCTGTAGGAGCAGGAGCACAGCCAGGAGATCAGGGAAGGGATTTTTCTGCCCTGCTGGGTGCTTACTAGGCCTCATAAGGTGTCGAGTTCAGTTCTGCCCATACACCCACCACCCAGTTCTGGAGAAACATCAAAAACCTGGGGTGTGTTCAGTGAAGAGCTGCTTGAAACCTTGATGCGGTTACTGACAGCAAGAATCCCTAGGAAGAATGCTTGCATACATTTTGTGGTCTAGTTGAAAGAGTCTACAAAAAAACATGAACTGCAGGGAGGGAAAAAGAGCACTTAGACTAAGCTCCAGTTTTTGTTTTGTTCTGTATCTTTCCCTCTTCGTGGCAGATGCACTTATTGATTCTAGTTCCCAGGGGGACTATAAAGTCATACATTAATTGAAGAAAAGTAAACTGCTTGGGTAACAGTATAAAAGCACCAAAACCCATCTTTGTAGGTTACTCTGAAAGTAATGCCTCCTATTTATTTCTATGGAAACTGTGACATCTACAAAGAGCGCAATAACATTTTATAGAACAAATTCTCAGCTACAAAACACTTACTTTTCAATATGGTCACATCATTAGCTATGCATTTTAGCCAGCAATGAACAAGAGCTTGCATGCCATACTCATAAAAGTCTGCACCAATGGAGGTGGCCCACTGTTGCACATCTGCCATGACAGCATTGTTGCTGGGAAAATGTTGCCCACGTAGTCCATCTTTCATTGGCCTGAACAGATGGAAGACAGAAGGTGCCAAATCTGGACTATATGGTATGGTAGGACAGTCCTGCCAAAGCAATGTGCTCCATGGTCTTCAGATGGGTCTGGGTGTTATCATGTTGCAAGAGAAAGGTTGTCTTCTCTGACCTGAGTCTGGCAGTTTGAGCTTTAACTTATCTAGTATCGTAAAATCACCAAGGTTGGAAAAGACCCACAGGGTCACCCAGTCCAACCATCCACTGATCACAAATAGTCCTCACTAAACCATGTCCCTCAACACAATGTCCAAACATTCCTTGAACACCTCCAGGGTTGGTGACTCCACCATCTCCCTGGGCAGCTCATTCCATTGCCTGACTGCTCTTTCAGAGAAGTATTATTTTCTAACGTCCAGCCTGAATCTCCCCTGGCACAGCTTGAAGCCATTCCCTCTAGTCCTATCACTAGTTACACGAGAGAA
>JAOWBP010002052.1:7088902-7169425 GCA_028571105.1 Tragopan temminckii | reverse complement strand
GTCCAAGCCACGGGCTGCCAGCTTCTGCAGGAGAATACTGTGGGAGACAGTGTCAAAGGCTTTGCTGAAGTCTAGGTCAACAGCCTTTCCTTCCTCCACCAGACAGGTCACTAGATCATAGAAGGAGATCATTTTGGTCAAGCAGGACCTGCCCTTCATGAACCCATGCTGGCTAGACCTGATCCCCCAGTTGTCTCACACATGCCGTGTGATTTCCCTAAAGACAATCTGCTCCGTAACCTTCCCTGGCACCGAGGTCAGGCTAACAGGCCTGTAGTTCCCCGGGTCCTTCTTACAACCCTTCTTGTAAATGGGAGTCACACTGGCAAGCCTCCAGTCTTCTGGGACCTCACCAGTCAACAAGAGGCTCTGATAGATGATGGAAAGCGGCTCAGCTATCACCTCCATCAGTTCCCTCAGCACTCTCGGTTGAATCTCATCTGGCTCCATGAACTTGTGGCAGTCCAGTTGGAGTCGTAGTTCTCTGATTGTGTCCTTCTGAATCGTGGAGGGTTTTGCCTGCTCCCTAGCCAAGACTACCAGGTCAGAGAGTGGAGTACCCTGAGGATAACTGGTCTGACTTCTAAAGACAGATGTAAAGATGCATTCAGAACCTCTGCCTTTTCCTTATCCTCAGTGGTCACAATCCCAGCCTCATCCAATAAAGAACAGAGATTCTCCTTTGTCCTCCTCTTACTGTTGATATATTTCTAAAAGAGTTTCTTGTTCCCTTTTACCCCAGTGACCAGGTTGAGTTCAAGCTGGGATTTTGCCTTTCTGATTTTCTCTCTGCACATCTTAACAACTTCTTTGTACTCTTTCTGAGTTGGCCATCCCTTCTTCCACAGAACGTAGATTCTCTTTTTCTCCCAGAGAATCGTGATGTAGCAGTCAGAGTTGATGATTTGTCAGGGTTCCAGGAAATCCAGAAGGATCACTCCTTTCCTATCCCAAAAGACTGTTCATCATTTCGCTCACTGAGGGCTGTGTCTTGAACTTTTACTTTGATAGGAAATTCAGGTTGCCACTCCATGGACTGCTGTTTTGACTCCAGTTAGTCACAGTAATGATGCAATCCAGAAAACTGTTACTTTCAGCCTTGTATTGATTCAATAGGTCCTGACAAACTTGCATACTGTTTTCTTTCTGTTCCTGCGTGAGCGTTCATGGGACCCCCCATATGGACTTTGCCACCATTGTTTCCATTGCACTGAAGCCAGTATTCAGTTCCCTACATGGTTCCCTGATCATAACCCACTGATTCACACAGATGAGCCAATCAAGACGCTCTTCATCTTGTGGTGTGACAGCATAGCTATCTGGAAAGTGGCTTGTCCTTCGTGTTGCTGTTGCCACTGCTGAAATGCACCACTCACTCTTGCACTGTGCTCACATCCACTACTGGATCTCCATAAATGTTCAGCAAGCATCAATGGATGTCCAAGGATGCAATGTTTTCCTAGTGGAGGAATTCAGTGACACACCTTTGCTTCATCCACACTTCCATGTTAGGCTTCCCTGTCAGTTTTTCAGATAGCCCTTCTGCTGCTGTCTGGCATGTGGCAACAATGAGCTGCAATGGAATGTTGGTGGGAAGGTTCAACCCCTACTGCCACACCACCAATATCCACCTCTGATGTTGCTGGCCCACATAATAACATAGGGGACATTACTTCCAGAGCAGCCCACATATTTGGACAGCTTGACATCTTTCATTTTCATGTGAGGTCTAAGGGATATATTGGCAATCTACAAAAACTTTTAAATTGCTGCTTTTTTGTAGTTGTTCTCCCAGTTTGCTTTCTTTGTGGACATACTTATTCAGGATATCTGTTGTGTGTAGCAGGGAAATGCCTTAGATTAAAGTATAGAAGAGTCCTTAGCTGGTGGTTGGATAAACTCTTAGCTACAGCAGCAGGAATTCTGTTTTGTAGCAGATCGGTCAGTCATGCGAGTGCTGTCAGAAAACAGTTCCCTTTACACTTGAGCTATGTGGTTGTAAGCTATTGTAATTTGCTCCTTTGGAGTCTGCACATCCTAGGCTCTGCTTTAAGCGCTTATGTTTTGCCAGCAGACAAGGTCAGCACAAAGGTCACAGACATCAAATTAAAAAGTGCATTTATCTTCAGTTAAGTTTAAAGCAATGAGATAATAAATGAAACGATACAGCAAGAATAAAACAGAGCAAGGCAATGCACCTAACCATTACTACATGAGGATAGTATTACGAAAGATGCATCACCAGCTGCCCAAATACTTTACCATCATCCAGATCCACAGTCCCTGGGGACCTCAGGATGCAGTGAGGATTTGGAGAGCCTTTCCCAGCGACTGGGAAGTCCTATGCAGTGTGTCCGCTCGTAGATGAAGTCTCCAACTTCACTACAAGAGGGTCCAGTTTTTATACTGTTGAATAAACAAGTTTACGTGGCAGTTAGGTGGAACCATCTAATTTAGTTCTCCCTTTTGGATTCCACCTCAAGCCTGGCCAGGGCTCAAGGAGGAACCAAGGAGGTTTGTGTACTAGTAGGCCTTGCTTCTAAACAAGCAAATGTTGGTATGTTCTCATAATGCTTAGTCTAAGCTACATCTTTTGTCCAAGATACGTATTTCACTAATGATTGGATATTGATGATATAAATAATGCTGTGTTGTGAGATTCATCTAGAGGTCAACTTTGGTTCGAGGCCTACTGTTTAGGCCTTAGTACTCCAACGTAAGATATGGCTTTTTTTTTCCTCCAGAATAAGAGTCCGTTTGTAAATCAAGATATTTTATGAAGTCATTTGGAATTATTATATTAAAATCTATTCGAATCTCATCAAAGATCTGAGGTCTGTTCCTGGGGATGGGGCAGACACCACAAGCTTCCAGTTCTTAAGAAATATTTTGCTTCTGCGTAGTTGTGCTCTCACAAAAAGCCACAGGTGGCTCAGAGCTGCGAATGGCCTCTGTGTGTGTCGTAGTGATGGGTCCCACAGATCTGCAGCTATCTTCAAGCTGGTGTTTTCTCTGTAGTCTGCCTTTCTTCTCTGGTGCTCAGCGGTGGAGCGGTTGCTGGTTCCAAGGCACAATCACACAGAGAAAGAAAAAGTGAGATAATATTTTATGTGCGTCAAGCCCCAGCGATGTCTGCAAGAGTTCACATGTGCCCATGAACAGCGTATGAGTGTGTATGGATGGTGCTTGTGTCTTCTCTTTTGGTGCTGGGTCTATTGGGGGTGTTATAAAAACATGAACCCTGCTCTTGGATAATGGGAAATGTAATTCTGAATAGCTTCATGGAAAAAAAAAAACCAAAGCAAACAAAACAGAAAACACCATTAACAAAAGCCCCCCCGCATGTTTTCTGTTGTTCAGGTGTGACTGCTTGCTTTTGCTTAGCCCAGCGGCAGCCCTTCTTACTATTTATCACATTGTCAGCACGCAGGCAGCCCTTAGCCTTCAGCTTTGGCCAGGACAACGGTGGGAGTATGTAGTACATCTTAGGGAGAAGGGAAAAACTGAGAGCGTGGTGCTAGGGAAGTTGTACCATTCTCATGTGTTGCTTGGATACTGCCTCTCTTCTGGGGTTAAAAATACCCTGATGTACCCATATAGTGTGCAAAACTGTCAGATTATATTACGAGACAGACGGGACGTTTCTGCTGCCAGTGGGAGCCGCTGGCTTTTATTATTACAATTGAATAACATTTCTGCATCATCCACAGGGTTATTAATAATTGCTTATCATGCAGGGTCGCAGTAGAGGAGGAATGTATCCCCAGATCGCTCCGGGCAACGTAGAGTCAATGTACGCAACTGCGTAATTGATAATGAAGATGGGTTGACTTAAAGGAAAATGCTTTCCTTGTAATATACTGATTTTTACTACCAAAATTCCCGTTAACAAAAAGATTTCAGCTTATTTACCGATGGTTTAATGGCTGTTTGGTTTGTCGGTCTGGTTTTATAGCTCCTTTTGGCAACTATTGCAGCTTCTGTGTGTAAACTGTGACCATGATGCAGCAACAGAGGGAATTACTGCGCTCTAATGTTTTTGCCCAGTGCAGTGAAACACCTTTTGCACTGTGATAGTAATCTCAGTAATAGTGAATGCTCCTAACGAATTCCACAATCTGAAATATCATTAATATAGCATTTTCCCTGGAGAACTGATGCAATGCTCACCCTAGTCAACCTTACGCCCTTTCAGAGTTTGCCTGTATGGATGCCACGTTCCGGCTGCATCTGTGGGATGCATGGAAGCCAGGATTTGTACCTGGCTATTTATGGAGCTCTCCCTGGTGGGTAGAGCAGCTCTGTGCCACCCCTGCCCTTTCCATCAGCTGCTCCACAGGCGAATTCTGCTCCTTCTTGTGAGCATAGAGTTTGTGAGAGCACTTTAGAAACAGGGAAAGAGAGCTCTGAGAGGAACATTTTCAGTTTTTGTATTTCTCCACAAAGGCAGATCTGCTAAAGCATGTTCTGATAGGCTGGAGTTTGTACTTCAGTAGCTAAGACCTTATTCTGGAAAATGTTACTCTTCACCAAACATAATAATTTGTTTCTTCGTATGTCCTCTGCCCTTCAGTGATTCCTGTAGGGCAGAACAGAAGGAAGGAGATCTTCCATTGATATTCAGGCTAGTATTGGTTTCTCCACAGAAGGATGGAGCTGCTAGAGGCCAGCATTAGACATGTGTAAGCAAATCTGGCTGTCGCTGTGTGTCTGTACACGGTACACAAGCTGCCCCTTTCTCTTTAGTAGTGTATTAGGAACTCATGGCAACTGGCTCTGCTTCTTTGGTGTCAGTGTCATCATCCTCTGGCATCGTCATTGCTGCTGTATACGGAGAAGACTCTGTGTATTGATGTTAATGACTGTGCGATGCTGGCACTGAAAACAGTACTAATTGTGTACATCATGTCAGCCCAAGCTGCACTCTCAGCTCCTCTACGCTGCACCTAGGATACATTTCAGCTTCTCTTCTCAGTCTGTCTGGGGGCTGACAGAATTAGAACATCTCACGCAGATATGTACACACCTGCGTATGTGTATTTCTGTGTGCAGAGATGTGCTGAAACATCCCAATTAAAGTATTTTTTCTTGTGCGTGTATAACATATGTACAATAGCAGAAAATCAGCATTAATCGGATCTGAAATCCTGAGTATTGGTAGATGGTGTTTTCGGGTTCACATGGTTCAAGAAATCTGCATGTTGTCTCACCGTAGTTATGATATCACTTTAATGTTAAGATCACGCTGCGTGATATAGTATTCTTATTGTCAGTTTCAAAATATAGCTGCAAAGCACAGAAGTCTCCTTGTATGACAGCCTCTGTTAACAGTCTGTAGTAACAGTCTGTCGCTATTGAACTTAATCTTGGCTTTGAAATCCCAGGAGGCTGGGGGACATGCACATGACTGATTTGTTTGTTTTCTTTGCTTTATGCTCAGCTGAGCTGGATGCTGAACATGCACAGAAGGTTCTGGATATGGAGCACACCCAGCAGATGAAGCTGAAGGAACGTCAGAAATTCTTTGAAGAAGCCTTCCAGCAGGACATGGAGCAATACCTTTCTACGGGATACCTGCAGATAGCAGAGAGACGAGGCAAGTTTTGAAATACTTCAGGTGTGATCCACAATCTTGCAACTTAGAGAATGTTGATTAAGGGTCACAGCCAGCAATGGGCACTTACAGCTGAAGAAGAGCAATGCCTAAATTCTTCCTTGGGGGAGTTGAAAATTTAGATAAGCTTTTGAAACAGCCTTTGGGTCCCAGAGGAACTAGATGCTTTATAAAGTCAATCAGACCTCTGCTTGTTTGAGGAAATGCAAAGTGCTGAGTCACTTCTGGAATGGTGCTCTTCCTTACAGCTCATGAGTGCACCCATATCTCTGAAGGTAAGGGTGGAGGTGGGCACCTGTGTCATGATGCTGAAGTCTGGCATCATCGTCTGGTAGAAAGGGCCTCAGAACGTTTCCAAAGGTGCAGGCAAAGCTCAGTGTTGTCTTTCAAAAACAGTTCCCAGACGGCAGCTTCTTACATTGCCTATGAAATCTCCAGAGTATGTGATCAGGATATAGGAAATGTAGATGAAGCTTTCTCCTTGCTGAGATGACTCAGGTCTGACAACTCCCAACTAGTTAAAGGACAAGAATGCCGTAGACTACAGACAGTTCTGTGTGGGAAGCACCCATCTGTTGGGCCAAAATGTTTGTAGGACAGGAAAGAAAGCAGGAGATAACATCATTCATGTAGCAGGAAAAACGTGGAAGCTCTGTCCATGCTTCAGGAGCAGATCTGCTGTCATTTGTAATGCTGGAGCAGGGAACACAGTCCAGGATTTCAGTTTCTCTACACAAGTGCTATAAATGCTAACCTGCAACATGCTCTAGATTGTATCTCCTAGGTTTTGTGTGATATATATATATGCATACATGTGTATATATATATATATATAATCCATTTATGCTAAAAGTCAACGGTGTCACCGCTACTAGTGGTGGCTGTGTTGCTCTGTTTGAGAGAGGTGGGTATGTGCCTTTCTGAACTTCATATTTTCAGTATAATGCAGAACCTGTGTGTATCAAAGAAACTTTCTATGAATAATTGGATCTGGGCAGTACATGTAAAACTACAGAAGTACAGTATGTATGGAAGAAGAACGCTATGATACAATTTTATTTCAGTTCACGTATGAAGGCTTTAATAGCGTAATTGTTCCACTTAGATAAACCTTCAAAGTGCTAATTATATTTGTGAATACACATGCAGCCAAAGGACTTAAATCTTGAGTACCCCTGAAAACTCTTCTTCTGTGTTTGTATGCTCTATTATTCAAGGAAGAAGATGCTCATCCAGGCATTTAATTCCCCTGTGAACAGTCAGTTTTATACTGACAGTAAGAAGTAGTTTTCTTGAGGTGTTAATGCTGTGAAATCCCCATGCCTGGAGAGATATTGGGCATCAGATGTTGTGCATACTGCTGCCACTTATTAGACTGAATTGATAGAATGAGGAAGAATGGCTGCTCCGTTAACATTAATCCTCATTTCTAGTTTCCGTGTCCCCATCCGTTGATGCCTAGAGATTGTGTGCTCAAACTTGGGTTTTAATCTAAAAAGACTTGGCTGAGGCAAGTGGGAAGGAGTGCTGCAAAATGGAAACTTCCAGTGTTTGTCCCTGAGGCTCACCTGAGAGTATTTCTGAAGCTATTGCTGCAAGCGTTGTTGCTATAAATGTTTTGTTTTGCAAAAGCTGTAATGGATTTTTAGTTTCACAACAGAGGTTGCACAGAGTTCTTGGATTCGGGCTGAGATTGCTGCCCAGCAGTTATCTGATGCGTGCGCTCCTTCCATATCTGGTTTAATTATTACTGATGCGTACAATTATAGCAGCAATTAAAGCCTTATAGGTAATAACATCATGTCACTGACGGTCAGTTTGCTCATTGCGCTATTTTTACTACAGAACCAATTGGCAGTATGTCTTCCATGGAAGTGAATGTGGACATGCTGGAACAGATGGACCTAATGGACATGTCTGACCAAGAAGCACTCGATGTCTTTTTAAACTCAGGAGGCGAGGACAATAATATGCTTTCTCCCATGCTGGGTATGCTCCTAGTGCTGCCAAAGTGATTAATCACAAGAATTGCTCTCATTTGTAATGGATGATGTTATCTCATAAAACACTGCATAGATTGAATGTTTTTCACCGGTGTTTTTCAGGATGCTTGTATTGAGTCGCAACACAGGAGAGCTTGCTGCAGAACTGTGTGGTGTTTCTGGCCTGTCGCTATCATTGCCTGCTTACTGCAGCTTAATGTCTTATCTGTTAAGATACGGACAGGGGATGTGCTGCATAGAGCTTCCTGTTGCATTTTTACTGATAAAAAGTTGATAGGGGATGCTGTAACGAATGTGACTACTGAAGGGTTTTATATATTATTGCAAAAACTGCATTCAGATGGCTGATTTTTGATAGACATCCAGTTCATACATTGGTTGAGTTGATCACTGTTTGAGTGTGTGCTAATTCCAGAAGCCAGGGCTGTTCCCCATGCTGGTTCTGGCAGATGTTGGCTCAGGGGGCTCCGTGTCTCATCAACAGACAGTATGACTGCATTAGTGAGGAAATGCAGAAAGTGCTGCGTGTGGTTGCATTCTGCCTAAGCTGATTTGAAACGTATCAGCCTCTGAAACAACTGTGATCATTTTGTATTGTGACACAAGTGTTACGGTGTGTACAGTGTATATTTACTTGCTGTATACCTGTGCATACGCACCATAATGTAATGTGCTAGTGCTGTGGTGCTCTGTAGCACTCAGCTGTAACACAGAGGTGGAACGGGCAGGCCTCACTCCTCTATAGCTGTTGCTCCTACATTGTGATGGCCTTGTGAACCCTATTTTTGTGGCTCCAGATGATTCATTTCACTCTGAATCAGAAGGGATTTGTTTGCTTCTATTGCCTCCGGATGCTTCTACAGTGGTTTGCCAGTTACAGTGCAGCTCAGTTACTTGGTGGGACTGTGAGGTCCATTGTAGGGCAGTGTAGTATGAGCTGCTCTGCATCTGACCTTGAGCAGGGCTAAGGTGGTGTGGTCAGCTCATTTCTACCCACACCCTCTTGAAATGGCTATTTAAAAAAATTCTTACCTAAGAGTATTATTTTCTCACTGTGGTTCCTCAGTGCTGAAGCTGTGCGACCTAACAGTTTCTAAGTATAGCAGGAAAGCAAAAAGAGATTTATTTAGCAGATCATATAAAAAGAGAGTTTAGATTTTTCTGTTTTTCATTACTTACTGCCAGGAAGCGTCCAGAGGAGGATATAAGATAGCTAATATTAGAGACTGAACTCTCAAACTGCAAGCAGACACTGTTGCACTGAATTTGCTTAGACATCTTTTTGCATAGCATAGAAGGAGCGCAGCCTTAAAATCCCACTCCCAGTTCCTTGAGCTATAATGCAACTTTACAAAAGGAGTTCTGTCATGCTGTAGTGCAAGGTAGAGTTTTATAGGATCACAGAATTATTAAGGCTGGAAAGACTACTAAGATCACCTGGTTCAACCATCAGCTCATGCCTGTGACCTCTCTAGACCACGTCACTCAGTGTGACATCTACCCTGTTCTTACAAACCTCCAGGGATGGTGACTCCACCACCTCCCTGGGCAGCCTGTTCCAATACCTCACCACTCTTTTGGAGAAGAAATTTTTTCTAACATCCAACCTGAACCTTCCTTGGTGCAACTTGAGGCCATTCCCTCTCATTCTATCTCTGTTACCTGGGAGAAGATGCCAACAACCCCCCCACCTCACCACAGCCGCCCTTCAGGTAGTTGTAGAAAGTGATGATGTCTCCCCTGAGCCTCCTCTTCTCCAGACTGAACAATCCCAGCTCCCTCAGCCGCTCCCCATGAGACTTGTGCTCCAGACACCTCACAGCTTTGTTGCCCTTCTCTGGACACGCTCCAGGGCCTCAGTGTCTTTCTTGTAGTGAGGGGCCCAAAGCCAAACACACTACCTGAGGTGCTTCTGTATCTTTGTTTTAAGTCAAATCTGGAGATTGTTTTTATTGTCTGCCTTCCAGGTTTTTGTGGTTTCGGTTGTGGGTTTTTTGTTTTGTTTTCCATTTATTTTTTGCATGTCATTCTGTTGGACAGTTATTTTTGGAGGGTCTTCCTGTTGGTGATGATTCTTAGCACATGCTGTAGCCTGAGTTAGGAAGGTTAATGGTCCTGGCTAACAGGCAAACTGGATGTAAGTTATGACAACGCTCCTTCCCTCCTCTGTAACTGGAACTCGAGTATTAAAATACTGGAACGAGCGAGAGACGTGCACCATCAGAAACATTTCAAAAATCAGCCTGCAGCTTATATTTGAGAGCAGTGTCAGAAAAGCCAAGGGGCAGCTTTGTGTCTTGGAAGGTTTTTTAGCATCAAAAGGAGCAGAGGAGCCTGAGTGCAACTCATAAACCAACTCTGAGCTCTGCTAACACAGTGACTTCTCATTGCATTGCTGAGCCATAGCTTATTTCTTCTTGTTGTTTTTCCACCTGTAAGGGCCTGACTCCAGCACCTATGTGAATGAGATCAGTCTTCAGGTTCCGAGCCAGTCCGAATTACGCCACAAACTGTCTTCTCTGTCATCCACCTGCACTGATTCTGCCAGCCAAGAGGCGAGCGAAGGAGAATCTCCGGTCGTTCAGTCTGATGAAGAGGAGGTTCAAGTGGACACTGCTCTTGCTGCTGTCACTGAAAGGAAGGGTGCTTCAGATGTTAGTGACGAAAGTGACTCTCAAACTATTTGAATCTTAAAACCATATCCTTTAAGAATGACTTCTGAATGAATGAACAAATGAATGAGGAGCTTGCCTGTGTCACAATTTGCTAATCAATCCGAACAGCCAGACCTTTTTACTAGTACTACGTGCAGCCTTTTTACAGAATTGCCAGTCAGGTGGAAGTTGGTTTTTAACAATAAAAATATGCCTAAAGCACACACACTTTAACAGTAGACTTGGGGCTCAGGGGAGCAGTGAAACTTTTGTATATACTATGTATAAAAGAAGTAAAGGGGAAAGATAAAAGTTACTGCGACCGCTAACCTTTAAACGGCTGATTGGGAATCTTTCCATTTGATGTATAATACTGACCCCAAATTGTTCCTTGCATGTTTTCAGCTGCTGCAACTGAAGATTTAAGATCCAAACCAAAATGGAAAGCTATTTTCTACTCTTTGCTACCTACTGTCTGCCTACCGCTTTTGTCTACTGATGCAGCAGCATTTACTATCTCACACTTCTTATTCAGGACCGACTTAGTTATCATAGGTGTTAAGGAAAAAAAGAGCAATTCAAAGGAGGAGAGGTGCGTATGGAAGTGTTACACTCCTCGTGGAGCAGATACCGTAGCATTGTGTAAGCTTACTCCTCTTTCGACATAAAATAAAGTATTTCTATCCCAACCATGTCTTTCACTTGATTACCCAAAGTACTTTCTCCATGACAGCGAACAGAGGAGGCTAATGCAGCAATCAGAAAAACTGGGTATTTATCCTGAGCACCAGTGGAATTTACTTTTCCATAGTAACATCTGTGTGACTGCACTGAGGCAAGCCAGCAATTTAAGGGAAATAAAGCTGAATAAATTATTATAGATGAAGTGCATACGTTTTACAAGATTTCAGATGTATGGTCGTCATCTTAATCCCCTCGTGTTTTTTTTTTGCAGTCATTTTCTCTGCACTTGTGGTCTGGACCTAACTCCTGTTTCTTGTCAAGTCTCGCGCTCTGTTTGCAGGGATCTGCTCTCCTTTGAGAAGCTTCCCGGCTCCCGCTCTTCACGTGCTGAGGGAAGGGATGTAATCAGAAGCGGCGTAAGTAAAAGGAGGAGCTGTGCTGCAGATCTTCCCAAGACCGACCCCGGCAGTTAGTGGTGGGCGCTGAGGGAGATGAGAGATGAGAGAGAGCCACTGGGAGGCGGCTGCTTTCCTTCAGGGTTCGCTGTGTCTCTGTCCCCTGACCTGCAGGACGCGTTGGCTAGGAGCTCGCTACCTACCAGCAGATACAATCCCTCCTTAGCATTCAATGAGGCCGCTGTCGAAAGAAATCTTTCTCGGAGGAGCTCGCTTTACTCACTCACTTTCCAGAAGACAGACAAAATGTCCAAAAAAGTTTTGTTTTTTTATTAAACCTCGTAGTACAAACCTGGAAAGTAAACAAAAAACTGGCAATAAACAACATGAAGTCTTTCCTTACAAGGAAAGAGAGCAGAGCAGCGCTAATAAATTAAATGTCAAACTGTAAGCCATAGTCAGAAGTTTACTGTCAAGAGGGAAAAAGTACACAGCAAGGCCATAAAAACCAGACAACCACATTTGAAAACACTTGACTCTGTTTATGTTATTGTTAAATATTCCAAAACAGTTCAGTCTTCTGCAACAACAACCAACAAATCGTAGTATAGGACTTTCCTGACAGTCACCACTGGCAAGCTCAGTGCAATATGGGTAGCTACGGTATCGTTGAATTCAATTACGAAACAAAACAGTTTGTGAAAACATTTTCCCTTTTTTATTCCACACATACTGTACACACAACCAGAAAAGGGCAACAGCTACTCCATTATTATTTTTTGTTGTTGTTCAGTGATGTAAGCAGCACTTATAAATGTTACAAGAAAAACCCTGTAAGCATCCAATCCAACCGATGAAGAAAGTGAAACGTAAGGCTTTTCTTCATCTCGTCTCCTCGCCGCCCCTCCCCCCACCCCAAGAAAAGGCTCAAGTATTTAAAAAAATTTACAGGCATATGTACAAAAGGTGTGATTTTTTTGTTACAACATGAAGAGAAAAAAGAGACAAGATGAAAGCAAATGCATTTTCACATTCAAAAGAAATACGCAGACCTGCTAGTGGCTCTAAACGTGATCGCATCATGAAACGAATCCGAAACAAAAATTAATGCTCGACGGTGTGAAGGTGTGAAACACAGCAGTGGAATGGAAATGGAATGTTAAAAAGATTGCACGTCTATGACAAAAGAAGCACTTATGGCTTCAATCACTTTTTTTTTTCTTTTTTCTTTTCTTTTCTTTTTTTTTTTTTTAAAGGATGCTATTGAAGGGTTTTTGATAAAGTAGCCAACAGCACCAAAAAATAACAGAATGGATTTCCTAATGAAATCAGGCACAGTTTTCCCTCACGTGACTCCTCAAGGCAGGCAGTCTTTTTTCCTCCTTATTTTTTTTTTTATTTTTTTATTTTTTTATTATTTATTTTCCCCCTCAAAACAGATGCATAGTGATGTGCTGGTAAAAGAGAACATACTCCAACTCTCCCCCTTTTGCCTACAGTTAGGAAACAAAGTCCATCTTCAGCTGCCATAACCTCCCAAAGAAAGTGTGTATTCTCCAATTTAAAAAATTACAAAACTCCGCTTGCTGTGACAGAATAAAAGACAGCCAAAGTAAAGCAATTTTTTTAAATTTTTTTTTTTTTTTTTTTTTTTTTTTTTGTCTCCCATCCCTTTTCGCTCTAGAAAAATCTGCTCACATGACTGGAGAACAAATTAGAAAACACATCCAACTTTAACCTAGTCAAAAAATGGGTTAAAAGCCTTTTTTCACAGTTACCAAAAAGGCTCTTTATTTTCTCAGCCATGGGGACAATACAAATTAATATTTATCAGCCCCTCTCGCCGCTTTTAGAACAGTGAACGTACGGCAGTTTAAAAAAATCAGACTGCTGTATCTATCTATCCTAAGTACAAAAAAAAAAAAAAATTCAACAGTTTAATGCTAAAACAAAATTAGTTCTCTAAAACCAGAAGAAAATCTTCTTTAGAGCTAGTGCAAAGACAGCTTGTATTCTACAGCAAGTACTCCAAACTATGGTATAATAATTACAAAAAATATATATAAATTGACAAAATGAGAGTGTTGGCATCTTCAGGATTAACTTGAAGCACTTTTGGATGAACTGGAGGATGAAAGCCTGGATGATGGCACGTCGACTGTCGCTCTCTTCCGAGGTCCTCTTTTTGGTGTGGGCTTGCTGATACAGTTCTCAATGCTGCCATTTTTACCAGATACTTTTCCACAGATTTGATTGACCAGACTGATTATTTGTTCCTGTTCGGGAAGTGGGAAAACAAGACACGAGTGAGCATCCTTCCTTTTTCCGGGAGCTTCTGTTTGTTAGAGCGGTGTAGCGCCGTCCTTTGGCTGACAGCACCGAAGCAGGGGGAAATAGCTGCTGCTTTGCTAACTAACCGCACAGCAGCCCATATAACCACGTTACTATTTCACAGGTGGGCTTTGGCTAAGAAGCACTGCATAGTACCTAGAGTGGCGCCCCTGCTATAGTTTCCTGGCTTTGAATGCAAAGTCAGTGATGGGTGACAGGACTGCGCCGAGCTGAGCTCTGGGCTGCACATATACAGCTCAGCAGAGCCAAAACTTTGCTGCAGATGCAATTTAAAACCACTGCTGAACAAAGTAATAAATGCCATGAACTTAAACCCGCAGGTGACAAGGCTTGCTATCTGCTCTTTACTGAATACCTATTTAAAACTTCGGGAGAAAGTCCTGCTTTTCCCTATCGAGATTGTTGTCATTTGTTACAGGATGCTATTTTCCTTTACTGCTTTTTAGGATCTCTGCATGCCTCAAGCGCTCCAGGCCAGCGCTTGGTGTCACACAGGGCAAAGGTCATTGGCACAGCAGTAAGAACGAGACAGGAGTCCCTGAACAGCACAGCACAGTGCCTGCGCTGCATCACCGCTCCTGCTCTCACTGCAGTCAGTGGTTCGGTGAAATCTGGGGTGGGGGGGGACGGTCCCCTCCTGGCAGGAATCATAAGAAGTTGGTTGTGAGCAAAGCACAGCTAACAGTTAAACAGGTTTAACAGATGGCATCTGACGTGCAGGCTCTCTTTCTTTCCCTATTCGCAGCTCTCAAAAAAATTATGTAACATCCACCAGGCATACACTGAGTATCCTTCAGAAGTGCAGAAATTGAGAGGATCTTTTCATTTGGAGAAGAAATATTATCCAGTATTGAAGGAGAGATTTTTCCCTTCCCACTGTAGCCCCAAATCCCTACTTTGTAATTATAAAACCAGTCATTACTTTATGTGGTGCTGATTAAGAGTGGCTTTGAAAACCTGAATAGAGATATCAGTTCTGTGAAGACCTGGGATGTAAGAGCCTAAATAAGCTCAAGAATTAGAGAAATACATTTAAATTTCCGAGGAGTCTCCTGGCACTCCTCAGTGTATATACCATGTTACAAAGCCAGTTTCTCTGTTGCCTGGACATCCTAGATTGTACCTGTTTGTAGCTACAGCACCTGATGGCGCAATGGAGCCCACAATGAAAATCAGAGCCAGCCAGAATGGCACAACTTCTCCAAACTTTTTTTTTCCCCCTCTGGACCTCTGTGCACATCAGAAGCTGCTGAGACATCCGCCTCAGAGCTGCTTGTATCAGCACTGCTCTCAAAGAGCCAATTTTGTAAATTCTCCCACTGTGTCCCTACCCACGGCTCAGGCTAACAAACAGCCCCTCCTCTGTCCGTCCCACCCCCAGACACAGTTCTTTCACAGATGGTGCTAAGCAGGCACGTAAGGAGCGCTGTTTGACTGTACCGCAATGCAGCATTAGCCTGGAACCCAGGCACAGTCCTAAATCACCGCCGTGAGTTCTGTGCTCATTATCTGTCTGCGCACTGACTCCCAGCCATTACCGGGCCTCTCATCTAACAAGTACTCTGTGAGCTCACTTCAAACAGCAGCAAAAGAGAAAATCTGTGACGACTGCACAAACCTCATCATAGCGGTACATCATTTTCAGTCCCCGACAAGACTTCTGTTTCTCCACATGCCGTAGGGCACACTCCAAGCAGAAGACAACGTTTTCGTTCTCCTGTACAACCTACCAAAATATGAACAGGTGGGGGAAATACGGTGAGCTCCAAGCTGAAGCTGGGTTATGCCCACAGTCTTTTCCTTTGTGATGTATCGTTATACCTGTATATCACTGTAAATCAGCAAAGAGGGGGAGTAAACAAGATGCACACACATTGTGAAATGAGCGCTAATGCTGGCAAATACTTACCAATTAGAAAACACCAGTAGCAATGAAAGATAAATCTAATTAATGCTGCATGCCTTACCAATACCTAACGTGTGTCCTAAAAGCCTTCTGAAAGCAGCAGTTTCACATCACTTTAAATGTTGCCTTGAGTCCAAACAAAGCCAGTAGTGTGGCCACAGGACCCCCAGCTGCTGTCTGAGCCAGCAGAGGTCACACTCAGCTGCTGGCTGCCACACCTACAAGTTCAGCCTGGAAGTGAATTGGTTGTCTTCCTGTCCCTTACTGCCGTTAAGAATGACAAAGTAAAATCATCTCCTTGATTACATTTACATGACTTCATCGTCTCCACAGCAAGCTGATCAGAGTCAGAGTTTTTGGTTGCTTCAGTTTTTTTGTTTTTTTTTTACAACTCATTTTGAAGTTACTTCAAACTAGTGCTGCTTAAACATGTCTAAGCTGCTCTAAACAGCGCATTCTGTCCCAGGGAGAGAAACAGCTAGATCTCATCATTTAACATTGCATTTCCATTAAAAACTAGTATTTATGTTAGAAGAAACCCAAAGATTACAGGAAAAAAAGGACTGAATATGGAGATGCTGTATCATGTTTATTTAAATGTTTAATCTTGGCATTAGATGGTGCAGAGAGCTGTAGAAAGGGCTTTTTGTGTTTATAATGAAATTGCCATATTTCTGATTGTTCTGCATACAGCCAAGAACGTGACAATTGCCACAGTGGCCAGCACACCTTTACAAGCAGTAGGCAGCTGCTTTTGACAAAGTTATATATGTGACTTTCTATTTTCAGACAGAGGTTGTCAAACAGCATCTCAGTTCAATGAGTAGGGGACATACGGGGCAACCAGCAGCATGGCTTGGCTCGGGGCATACGTTTTTGTCACTTGCTCGTCCTGGGAAGTGTTGTGCCATGACTTAGTGCTACTGGCAACCTACAGATACCTTCATTACCTCTTTGTGCAATGCAGACACGCTTGTGGGTGTCTGAAAGTGGCTCAGACGGCTCCTTCAGTCCTTCCCTCCTTACAGGGGGAAGCTAGCTGATGCTAACCCCCGTCTTCTGTCACTGCTACCTAAGGTGACACACCGACACCGGCAGCCTATGTGATGTGCCTGAGATGACCCTGGAGTCATGCATTTTCTCTCCAACGCTTACAGTCTGTTGCAGTGTGTTGTAAACAGAACAGGGGCCACGGTACCACAGCAGCGGCTCAGGATTGTACTCACCATGGACAGATAGCACAGGTGCTGACAAATCTGACATCTTCTCTCTGACGTTTCTAACTGCAACCACTTTCGAGGCTTTTTCTTTCCATCCATCGCCGTGCTGCTGCTGTCGTGGCTGCCGTAGCGCGCCGAGGAGTGGAGACCTGCCTCGTAAAGCTGCCGCCGCTGCCTCAGCTCCGTGTCCCTGTGAACATTGGATGCAATCAGAAGCCAGTAGTTCCTCGTAGCACCACAAAGCCAACCACAGTCACCCTTTTACCACCATCATCACTGAAATCGTAACTGCACACAGCAAAGCCCTGAGTGTTGCTGGAGGTTGGTGCCATACCCTATGCATGCTGAGAGCCAGCCAGCACCACAGGAACGCTGCCTAACTGCAAAAGGTGACCACTGTATCAAGCCAGTGGTTCTCAAACTGCTCCACAAAGCATTGGGGCTGCCGAGTACTTCCTCGAGGTCGGTGGGTGCCCGGGGCGCGTGAAGAGCTGAGCCATGTGGCTGACAACACGGCTGCCTTTCCTGAAGTTGCCAAAAGCCACCTTGAGGAGGAGGAGCCGTTGCCCCCAGGAGTAACACAGCCACCTTCAGCAGGAGGCCAGAGAACCAAGGATCTGCTGCCAGGAGGTGCTTCAGGCAGGAAAGGGGGAGCAGGGCAAGCGGCTGTGCCAAAAGACGAAGACCTTGCTGCATACCCAGGGGAAAAAGAAGGAGATATCAACTAAGAGCAACCACTGAGCCCTCAGGCCGCCCTCCACCCGCTGTGTGTGCAAGGTGGCCAGCGCGTCCTGTACGGAACTGTACAGCATTGCGGGAGCAGGTCGGGCCGCAGCAGCGTGGAGTGAGCTGAGCAGATGGAAGGGGAGAATAGAGACGCTCACCACCAGACACAGCCGAAGATGGGTGGAGAGCCATGCTAAGCAAATGGCATGGCAGGTCAGGAGAGGAGGAAGCGAGACACAGAACAAACAAGCAAAACAGAACAGAGGAAAAAATATATATGGTGCATTGTTCCGCTTTGGTTGTGCTTTTCAGGTTTGGGGTTTTGTTTTACATAAGCAGCCACGGGAAGGACTGATATTCTCCAGAGAATTCCAACCTCAGTATAAGAACAAGTTTGAGAACCACTCTGATAGAGGTCGATGTGATCTCTTACAGCGAGCACCAACATCTCTGTTTCACCTTTCACACTTGCAGACTTTTCCTCTTCAAGGAAAAAAAGTGCGCATGGAAGTGATTATTCCTGCAGGGGAACCAGCTGCAGGTAAAGCAGTCAGCACACCTGGGAGGGGGAGTCAGCACACCTCTTTGTATTTCTTTCTGAACACTAAAACAACACATGGGCTGTATTCCCCTTCAATATGTCACTGGAAACTTTCCAAATGAACATGCTAGTTAGTTAAATACAGTTTGTAGATTCCATTCATCAAAACTTTCTTGGCATCTCGAGTACCAGTTGTCACAAACTTGAAAGATAGGTAGCAACTACATGGTAGGGAACAAAAGAGAAGAACATTACACAGGAAGCCAGGCAACATCATATTTTCTATTTTACCTATCTTAAGAGAAACCCTAAACATGTTTCCTTAATCACTGTGGAGAGAAAAAGGAACGTGAAGCTTTTGTTCTTAAGTGTTCAAATGCATATAAGCTGCTCACTGACTGGTTTAAGAAAAAAACATCTCTGCATACAAAGTACATTCTACAACTTCAGTATACAATCTTGACGCTGAAGACAAGGGTTCCTGCTGCAAAACCCACACTACTGGCATGGATTGACATTGGCTACCGATGCCAAGTGGTTAAAAACTAAGTGGTACTTAACTGCTTGGCACCATGTAGCCCACATAACACATCAGGAAATCTTGACTCTCAGCACCAAGGATCAACAAAATAAAAACCCAAGCTAATCTGTACTTTAATTTTTTGACGGTGCCAGAAGTATGGAATTCTTAGAGTAAGACATCCTAACCACGGGCACCCTCACATCAGCCAAGGAAGTTGCTTCTTCCCCATGTGGCTGTATTCAAATAGATTGGCTTGGTTAAGTAGGTGCGAGATATGTGCCTAAAATGGTTACTTACATTATCCACCTCTGGAGTCTGTCAATGAAAAGAAAATAGGTACAACAGGCCCCGATTCGTTACCTGAGCTCTCCAAGAAGTGATGATATCGTACTCAGAGTCGGTCCATTTTCCTTTTTTGCTTCTGCTGTTGCAATCTGATAAAGCAACTTTTCCATTGAAAATGGTTTGGCTATACGTCGTCTCTTCATTTCCTGAGACAGAAAGTTCCAAATTAGTTCTTCAGCAAATTTGAAAACAAAAATGTTATCCAGGATTAATTCAGCGTAGCAAAAAGTAGCCTTCTAAAAGAACAAAAAGTAAAAGTTTTCTGTAGTCCAAGTTAAGCGAAGCGTTTATGCTCCTAACCGAAAGCCAGCTTACAACCAACTTTGCACTGAAATAAATGCTAGTTATAAATCAGACCTTGCAGTGGAAAGCCAAGTATCCAAATCCTTTGCTGAATTGGACCACTTCTTTCTGTTGGAAGGACTAAGAAAAAAGATTTTCTACACATGCTTTAAAGTGAACCAATGCCACAGAATAAGCCTAACACCTAAACCAAATGCACTGATGTGCAATGCACTACTGCTACCCAGCGACTGAGTTAAGATCTCTTCTGACCTGCTGAAGGTGCAAGGCTGTCATCGCTCTTCATCTTTGAAAGCACGGAATACCACAGGTGATTAAGAAATACAAACAACAGCCACAGAACAGGCAGATGCCAAGGAAAGGAGACAACTGGCAGAAGAAGAGCTTCACTTCTGTTGAGGTCTGCCTTGTACCGGCTGCTCTCTACAGAAGCTGCAAGTTTGGCCTTTCGTCCCCATCAAAACGAACTAAGTGATTTTGGTAGCTTCAGGCCTTCTTGTATTTCTTATGTAGGTAAATTACTTGATTTACTCCGCAACTGGAAGAAGCCTGAAGTTTCCCTATGTCTGAAGAGGCATACGTTGTTTTACACAGCCTGAGAATCTTCAAATGACACTATTGCTGGAGCGTAATGTGAAGGTGCCATTTTGTTACTAGTTAAGCATCTACTCATCACAAACAGAAAAGATTCATCTTCACCCTCAAACTTTTAACCCTGTTTTAATCCTCTCACGTGCTCTTGTATTTCTCTCGTCAGAACCAATGCACCATTTTATAACAGCACAGACTGCATGCATTGCAATGATAGCGAGATCTATCCTAACAGGAATTAATAACCTTTGCTGACACAAAAGCATCCAAAGGATGTTCACAGGTAAGAGAAGTGTTCTTCACAATATATTTACTCTCTTCGGCAGAGGTTGGAGCAGCTGCACTTTTGGGAGCTGCGGGAGTTTTGTTTTGTGTTGGATTTGCTTTGTATATTGCGTGGGGCTACTTAAGAACAGCCACCAAAAGTGCAGAACACCACAGCAAGGGAATGTATTGCTGTGGTGCACAGCTGCTGGCTGGCAGTTCAGGGACCTGAGCCACACACATTTGTTCTGTGACACAACTCACTGCATCTGTGACTTTATCCGAATTCCTGAATCCATGTACAGTACAATACTGAAATACACAGATAAGCATTTTAAAACAGATTTCTGCTTGGTCTTGACCCGCTGCCTAATCATTTCTTTTAATTACATTATTTAATATGATGAGAGATGCTGAACGTTCACATAATCACAGCCATCTCCCTGCTACTGTATATTTGGTCTTGCTCTCATCTGCTTCTCTTGGTCATCAATTTTCCATGCTCCTCTATCTAACACAGGAGCTAATTCAAACTCTAATCATCAGTTTCCGCTGTACTTTTTCTAGTTCCATTCTCTTCTTTCTGCAATTAGTGATTCAGAATTGCATGGTATTCAAGTCATGGCCACGCCAAGAGTGAGTGCGCAGTGGCAGAACAATGTTTCTGCCCTGTTTTCTATTCTGCTCCTATAATTCTTAACATATAGGGTTTTTTTTGAACTTCTCTGGAGCACTGTGCCGACGGTTACGCAGGAAGCCAGCAATCTCTTTCCTCAGTACAAGAGTTTGTTCAGAGCCCATCACTGTGTCTGTCAAATTAGAATTATTTTCTTACTCCCATGTAATTAATATAAAACCTATCAGCACTGAATTTCATCTACCATTTTTGCACTCAGACCACTCAGTCTCATGAAATTTCTCTGTAACACCCCACTGCTTTAATTTTTGCTGTTAGAGTAACATTAACATCCTCAGTATAAAAGATCAGTTTTGCTTTGCACTTCCTTTTCTAGCTTAGTTATGGATGCGTTGAACTGTACTGGTTTTCCTGAGGGACACAGTAAGAGCCTTCCCTCCACAACAAGATCTGATCATGTGTCCCCATCCTCTGCTTATCCATACATCAGTTTAGTTTCTGTGTGACAGGTTAGTTTCTTTAAGAGCCTTTTCTGAGGAACCTCACCAAAAATCTTGCAGGAACACTGGCAGATTCTGTCAACTGGATCTCTTTTGTCTATACATCCTTCAGAGAGTTTCAAGGCCTGGAGGGCATGAACTCTCTACAAAAGCTGCATTTGATTGCCCCTTTCTCATTCTTTTATGTATTTCTTTTCCTTTTGCCTTTAGCAAGTTGTTCTTTAGAATCTCTTTTTGGCCTGCATTAGTCTGTGTTTACATTCATCCTCCTAGAGCTCTGGGTGGGCGAGCAGTTGTGTTATTTGCATTTTGAACTTCTGGACACAAAAGGGAGGGGTTTTTTGTCCTATTTCAAATGGACTCCTTTCTCACACTCTATAGCCATGCCAAGTTTAGTGGGGGGGTCGTCCTTTGAAATTGTTTTTTTGCTAGGCAATGTGCATATGTTGTGCTGTGACCCTCTAATAGAGCATCTTAAAGCAATTTCTATGCTGCATGCAAACACTTGATCCTTCTTGCTGCATTCTCAATTTAACAAGCTTCCTTGATTTTATGCAAGGCTGTCTTTTGAAATGAAACACCAAAGTAGTGGGTATTTTAGTTTTTACTGTTCTCTCAAGCTTTGTAATGTCTGCTCACCATCACAGAGCAGCTCTCTGATAGAGCTGTTCTGAACCACCAAAGGTTTGTCCAGCATTGCTGGGAAATGAGATGGCAGCTTCTCCTCACATGGGTTTCCTGACTAGCTGCTCCTTGAAGCCACTTCAGTTCTGGTATCTCGCACCAAACATGACCACCATTATCTAGCTGGGGAGGGACACCAGCATCTCCATTATCACTGTGCTTCCTGTTCGATCCCCTTTTGTATGACACACTCTGTGTCTGTGCTACTGAGCACTACAAAGCAGGAGGAGTGGATGTGCAGAGCAGTATGACCAATGCTATGGACCCCAAAACCCAGAGGATGAGCCTGGAAAGCCTGATGTTTTGACTTCAGAGCAGTCAAGCCAAGTCCTGAGGCCATACCACTGTTACTGCTGGATGCCAAGTGCACTTCTGGAGTGCCTCCTCCATTACTGCTTCATCTGAAGGCAACCTCGTCTGCTCAGGCTAAGCCAGCTCTGTGACAAGAATCAAGGAGTGATAATTGTGTGGTGTTTTAAAAACACAAACCTAACCCAAACTAAAAGCTCGGAGGGAAACACACGAAGGCCCTGCCAGTATGTGGTTGGACAGTCAGGAGCACAGTGTTCTGGACTGGAAGATCAGTGCTCACAAGTTATATCCCTTACATACCCCTTATGACAGAGTTAAACCCATCTGATTTGACTGTAAGCTCCCTCTTGTTTAACAGCCACACTGCTCCAATGGGATGACTAGCTCCATCTCTCCTATGCACATCTTGTTTTCCACTACCTGCTGAGTCTCTTCTTTCCACCAAGTTTCTGGCAGGCCCTGTGCTACCAAAGCCCTCCTCGAAAACTCCACATCCCAACTCATTTCCACGCCTCCAGACAAGTGAGCATTTATTCAGCCCAATTTTCTGTTTTCCTGTTTCCTAAATGAATTTTACTGACTCTGCAAAGTGCCTTATTTGGAGTTACCCCTTTGCCATTAAAAAACAAACTCTTCCATACCCTTAAGCTTTCTCTTTAGTTTAAAATCTCAAAAGCTCTTTGGGTGCTTTTCCAAAGCCAGCAACCTGGTTTGACACTTGGTGCCAATCAACCTTTGGTGAAACCTGTCTGTTGCTTTACTCGAGGCTTTATATAAAGTTCCTTTACCCCAATGATTATCCCAAGTCCTTATGAACTGGAATCAATGCAATTTGAGATGCAGAATTTCATTTTTGCATATATTAAAGAAGATTGAGCGGTCATTCAATACATGAAGTGAAACAACATTGTTTAGTTATATAAAGAGTCACTATAAAAATCAAGTCACAGTATCACAGAGGGAAAACAAGGTTAATATATCAAACAGCTAAAAACTGTCAATATTGCTGTCCAGAACTGAAAGACAGTAGGGTGCAGTTGTTTGTCAGAGTTCATTAATAGTCCAAAAGGGGAATCTTGCTCATTACACAGAACTTTTCATAATCTCTGAAAAGCGTAATCCCGGTCAGCTTTTGAAAATGGCAAAGTGCCTTGACAAAGGCACAATTTCCAAAGGAAGAATTTCCAAAAGTTAAGAGAGTTGAGAATATAGGAGAGTTTGGAGAAAGATGAGGAGGAAAAGAAAGACGGAAAAGAGCAATGTGGTAGGTGTTTCCAGAGTTATTTTGATATAAACACACATCTGTGGTTCTTGTAAAGTTTGTAAGAGCTGTGATTTCAATTTCCAAGGTAGGTTATCATAGATTAGCATCTGCTGGATTTTCAGTCATATCATATCTACCCAGTGCAAAGCTCTTAAGAGTTAATCAAAAGAAACTGTTCTTCAGAATCTGAGGCACCAGGAAGAGCTTTTAATTGCTGCATAGTGGTTTCTGTCTCACAAGAGTAGCATTTTCACAATATCAAACAAGTACTCAGTACAGCAATAAATACAGTATATGAAGATAATATAATAGTATACCTTCAGACACAAAAGGTTAGTTCAGGATTCTCATTCCTTACCTACACACATATACAATTCCCACCTTCCCCCAAAATAAATCTGTAGTAAAATAACTTTTATTTCAAAGTAAGTTAATATACAGTTAGTATAGCCAGGCTGGAAGAAATCCATTAACTCTAAAGAACCAAAACCTAGGTGTGGGCATATTATATTTAATTACTTTCTAACCACTTCATCTGAAGCTGTAAATAATAATTTACTATTGGCTTAGGTAGAAAATAGGATCAAAATAGCATCTGTAACCCACAGTGTATCTGAGGAGGTCAGACACACATTCAGCCGCATACATTGTTTGTCCCAGAACACAGAAACTTAGCAAAAAAACCCAACTCCTAGGCAGTTCAGCTGTTTGTTTCTGCAGACAGTCAACTTCAGTTAGCTGTGTGAAAAAGGGCCTGCAAGTTTTATATACAGCTTGGTATCAGATGGGCTGGTCAGTGAACCTAAGAACTTTCAAGTCGATTAAAATTGAAATTGCCCTGATCAACAGCTTTTCCTGAATAAAGGGGGCAGAGAAAGACAAGCAATACAGCTGTGAGTGTTAACTGACTCTGCCTACCGTAAAAGCTAATAAGCACAGTTATCCAGATACTTGCACCTGAGATTCTAATGGTTCTAGAAAACATCACCTAAAAAATGTAGTAAGCATCATACAATATATTATCAGTAGCTCTGACGGGATTTTTGAAAAGCTTCCTTGCAAACAGGTCTGCAGGCATAACAACCCTCTGATTTTTTGAAATATACAGAAGTTTTTAGTTAGCAATCAACTCACTTGCTTTTCTGCAAACACTGTATCATCATATGCCTTGCAGGGTTGTTGGTTTTTTTTTTCCTTTTTTATTTAACGCTCCACAAAAATAGACATAGTTGCACTAGTATCAACACTATCTATCTGTCCTGGAATGTCTGTTCTGCTGTTGTTTTAGATGGCAGGGTGCTGAATCCATTTTAACTCCCTTTCTCAACTTACCTTGGCTGTTTTAAAACCCATACTTGTCCACTGGGTGGTAGCAAAGTGCACTGTTTCAGAAACACTATAGCCACAACACACTTTAGACACAAAGGATCCAGGAAAACAGACAACAAACTGCCCGCTCTGCTGTACAGTACGGTGCACCCTGATCCCCTCCTTACACAAGATTTCTGGGGAGATCTGGAAAGACATAAAAGCAATGAACAAATAAAAGTCAGAAGTTTGCTGTACAGTTTAATTTCTTCCTTCCCTGGTACTGCCACATGTTACTTGCTCTGGAGAAAAGCTATGCTCTGCTAACAGCTCTGCTCAGTTTCCTTTCTCTCCTCCCTTCTACGCATACAGAAATTTAAGTTATCCGGAGTAAGAACTACCTGTGTCTCTTCTGAAACCAACAGTTTAAACTTTCACTTGCCAAACAACCACAAAACACGAAGACCCAAAACCACGCTGTCTGTAAAAAGTAATGCAGGCCATTTGTTTCTCCACCTAGAACTTTTCAGACAGACTTGTCATTGGATCCATCTTGCTTTTACACTTCTGTTAGACATGTTCACAAGGACAGCCAAGGAATTTGTTGTGGGCTCCCAAATTTATTCTTAAACGCACTAAATGGAAATTACAATCTATAAAATAAACAGGGGAGCCAAAAAAAAATTACTTTGAAATCCTTCGAAGTATTTGACTTCTCACATCCGTGCCTGTTACCGTAAAATGTCAGTCATGACAGATGAATTGATCACAAAGCACTCACTTTGTGAATTAAATACATTACAGCCAACATTTAAGTGGACATTTACAGCACTGTCATGTTTGTTTTTTCTTTCAGTGTTGTAACACGTGAGCCTTATTAAAAAAAAAAATGCCAGTATGAAGTGTCCAGGTTTTCACAACAGCATCAATGTAATATAAAGAGAAAAAAGAAGTCTGAGCACCAGTCTTCTATTACCCTTGAATTCTCAACTGGGAATATCTCCCCCCAGTGTTAACCTACCATTACATTACTTTCAAGCATTTCCAGCCCTGGAGTGCCATTGGCTTGCAGCAGGGTATGTACCACATCATCAAGTTTGTTCTCCTCCGCAGCAGGAATGCAATACCTGTTGTTTTGTCAAAGGAAAAGAGAGAGATTTACTGTGGAATAAATAACAGTCCCCAGTAACAGGCAATTTAGACCAAGACATTGATTAAAAGAAAGAAATTAAACACAGGCATTCCCACACAGATCTTTTTTGTAAAACACTCAGGATTAATGGAAAGCTGTTTATTTAAATTCAGTCTGATGGTGTTCACCAGATGCCAAAGGACACAAAATCCCCAAATAGTGGAAATTCAGTACTCTGTAGAATTGGAGTAGAAAAATCAGCAATAGCATGATGAGCATCTTAATGGCACTGGAACACCTAATTATGGGCAGAAGTTTGCATCTCTTCAGCACTGATATATGTACTCTTTTATCACAAATGATGATATTTATTACGTGTGCACACACAATTTCTGTTCATAACAATGAAGAAACCACAGATCACTCTCGTTAGTACACTAAATAGCCTTATGCCTGCTTTCCTTTCTTACTAAACAAATCTCACATCTTTTCCCTTACAACAAACGTAAGACCTGACTAAGAGCAGCCAAAACAGCAAGAGAGATTTAAAACCACAGGGTATATCGTCAAGTTGCACATCCTCCTCTCAAGCCAACAAACTTGCAGTGCTCTCTGTGTTCCCTTCCCAGAAATGACAAAAAGTAACAAAGAAGAGTCAGGATTTGGCTCCACACATCTGGAGAACTGCTACTTAGTTGGAAACAAGGATGCAAAACTGTGACAATTCATTGCTACTCAATGTCCCACTCTTGCTTACACCCTGCTGGAAGGGTCTTATTGATGGCCAGCCAGGAAATGCCTGTTCCCAAGACGATGCACTTGATGCCTGACCACTGCAAACTGAGCAGCACAACTTGGCTGGAAACACAATGCAAAACCTGGGGTTGGCAAACTTGCCTTGCGTTGTTGCCATGGTAGGGTTTATCTGTGACATTACTTTATTTAGCTTTGTTATGCTCATGCAAATAAAAAGCACTGCCCAATTTATCAAGACTTATCAGAGTTCACTTCAAACTTTAAGACCTCAATCTGGAGTCCTTTTGCCCCCACACTACTCACACAACACAGCCATTGTTCCAAGCTTGGCAAGCAGTGGAAGAGAATTAATCTGGAAAGATTTTGGGGAGAAGAACACAGTTCCCTTGTCATTTGTCCAGGTCTCACCACCAATTTCAGAATGCATTCTGCCAACCTTGCAGACCTTGTCAGGACGTTTGCTTGTGATGTGCACTAATATCAACTCCATACGCATCATATGATGAATCTATAGGAGGCTGTACTTCCTATGATTTGAACATCTCGTTATTGTTTGCTGTATTTATGATTACTTTGATTTTTCTTTCTCGATCTTCAAGCTGACTGCCTGAAGATATGACAATATCTGCTCCTACAGCTAACTGTAGCTGCAACACAGGCTCTAATGAGCAGCTGCCCAGGCACACGTAGACTGACTACTTACAAATGTACTGACATTGATTAGGACCTTGCTAAGAAATCCTAGGGTTTTAGAGCAGTGCAGTGGAACAACCTTATCATGTCCCAACAGCAACTTTAAAGGCAAGCTGTGTATCAAATACTTTTCAGTACCTGCGCTGTCAACAGTGAGTGCTGCAGAACAGCTGCACGCGTATAGAACATTACTCTAGTTACACAAGAACAAGACATTTTAATGGAGATTAAAATATTTTAAATTCAAACTCAGACTCTCTTAGAGTCAGAAAATACAGTGGGAACAGCCTAGAGATTCGAGCCTGTAATTCCTTAAACCATGGGCCCACGAAAATGCATGGAAAGGATGTGTGAAGAAGTGGAGCAGCACTGAAATGCATGATACTGTCTCACTACTGGCAGGACTGAAGGAATTCAGATCCTTTTGAGCTATGGCATATTCTGCCAGTCTGTTCCCCTGCAAATCTTGATGTACAAATCAAAAATGTGAAGTGAGGAGCCAGTACAGACCTCTGAGTGTCATGGCAAACAAGATTATTTCTCTTTTTAATGTTTGCTCTTTAATGGGCTCTGAAGATACCTCCTAACACAGATCAGGCTGACAACGCAACCTGGCAGCCTCACAGAAGAATAGTTTTGACGAAGTAGTTTTACTTCTTTCTTCTGAATTATTCCTGTTTATTACCCATGTTTCACCAAGGCAGTCACTCTAAGTACATCTGAGGCTGTCTATACATAAGTTACTCCATCTATGATGGGTTTACTTACACATGTAAATGGCTTTTTTGCTTTCTTCTTCTTGGCTTGGAAAAACAGAAGTAGTACCCTCCCCTAAAACGCTGGCCGGCTGCATTCAAATCTTTTCAACCCCAAAACACTGCGTTTTGACGAGCACAGCGTGAAGAATGACCTCAGAACTTAGCCTAGATATCTTGAATGTCTTCTCTTGGTATTTTACAGTCATTGAAGCCTATACCTACGTCACAGAGGGAAACAAACTCACCTAGGGTTGAGAATAATGTAGTTTGCTCTGTAATTTGTTCTGATAGCATATTATTATAAAAGATTACAGATTCCTGAGTCACGGAAGAGGCACAGGAGCCATGAAATGCCCACGACAAAAAGAGATAGAAGCCTCCAAGTTCACAGCATAATCCAGTGTTTATCCCTTAGTACGACCACATAGAGAACAGTTCTTCAACTTTAAATATTTAAAGAGAGGTACTCCTGCAGTAGCACCCCAGGAGCAGAGGCTATGCAAGGGATGCAGACAAGGAAAAGAAATTTCCTTCTCCGACAGGACAGCTGCTCACATGTGACAGCCACGCAGGGAGCCAGGAAGGATTCTGTCCTGAAGCTAGCACATGCAGCAGGAGCCAAAATTAGAGAAATCAAAGAGCTTTACATGTTTCTAACAAGATTCTGAAGCCTTCATTCTGGGCCATGCAGAGTCAGCTGGGTCAGCACCCTTGACAGAAGCACCAGCTGAGAAGCACGGGCATTAAAGGTGACCAAGTACACACTTGGTGCATGAACAAAGAACGGCTGCCACTGCCACTCCATGGGGACTCCTGGATGCAAAGGCCTTTGCTGACTCTGCAAGTAGTGTGGCAGCAGGGCAGCACATCCACTTCAGGCCCTGCAGACCTTCTCCTGTCACACTACTCGATGAGCCGAAGGCTCCCATTGTTCAGGGTTCTAGAGAACTGCTGAAACTGCTGAAAGGCAATCAGCTTCTCACCTTTGGAGGGGTCAGCATTTCAGTAACTTTTGTTCTCCATTTAATTGATTTTCTCTGGTCAAGAAACAGTTATATTGCTTATCGTTCACCGTTCTCACTCATGATCCTCTTGGGTAATAACACCATTATCACAGGGATGTCACAGAAAGGCACGTGACATGCCAGCAGCAACTGCTTCCACTAATTCCTCCATTAGCTGTTGTACTTCCATCGTAACCTAATTCATCATCATCTGTAGCAGCACATATGCATTGAATACAGGAAGGATCACCGTGTTCATAACCATTTGTAAGCGGAGTGCTATGTCCTTTTGTATGAAGTGTCTCCACCATATGAATCATAGCTAGCAACTGAGTACTACTGCCAGCATCCAGGCACTAGAATGATGTGTGCAATCATAATTAAAAATGATTATCGTATGATAAAGACAGAAAAAAAATCACAATAGAAAATATTAGGGATCTGGTAGATACAGAGTTGATATTTTATGTAAAATAAGAAAATGGTGCCCATTTAGTCAGAGTGTGAATTCAATCACTTTACCAGTGACAACATGGAGGAAGCTTGGACAAGTATCTCTCTGTCAGCCTAAGGAAAGCCTACGTTGACTAGCTGTCATGCTAGTTTCCATCTCATGAAAACTTCCTACAGATTGAACCCTATCTCAAGCAGAAACAGTTTACTGCTAAGTACCTCAGAACAGATCACAGAAGATAAACCAAAACTTTTCTTCCAAAAAAGGTTTTTAATGCTTAGTTTATGCTACGTTTTTC
This sequence comes from Tragopan temminckii, assembly GCA_028571105.1. Taxonomy (NCBI): domain Eukaryota; kingdom Metazoa; phylum Chordata; class Aves; order Galliformes; family Phasianidae; genus Tragopan; species Tragopan temminckii. The sequence goes on along the minus strand of JAOWBP010002052.1, from coordinate 7,139,504 downwards.
ATTAAATCTGCAATCATGAAGACTATACTTCTAGATGACATTCATTCACACAAAAGGTACTACACAAACTACACAAAAGCCTACAGAATGCCACTGCAGTGAGCATGAAAACAAACATGGTAATACCTACCAAATGCAATCAGCACCAGTGTGTAAGTAGTCAATGTATGGAAGGTGATTTTGGTCTCGAGACCAGCATGAGGTAGAAAAGACCATGCCAATATTTAGCCAAGGAATTGTCACTCCTGAAACAAAGATTGAAAATGAGTTTTCAGTAATTGAAATTTCTAATTAAAGACAGTTTGAGGGCATTTAAGTTGAAATCCTTCTACCTGTGAGCTGTTTTCAGTCTGCCTATCTGAGTGAATAATTCACAAAGAATAATTTGTTTAATGACACCAGCATTTTCCACTACTGAAATATCTACCAGATGAATATGCTGCCCTTGAACATATTTATTTTCTTAGAGCTGCAAGAAGTTTTATCCTCCTGTTTATTTGCAAATATCCATAATGCAAGCTCAATGCTATTGATCAGAGGAGACTGCTTCACAGCGTCAAGCGTATACAGACACGTAAATGTAAATCCTCTTTTCCAACTGGCATGGTCCAGGTTCAACATCTGTACAGGTGACTGGATTTTGCTTTTGTTTCTAATGGCACAAATGCAGCTGGAGCTCGTGACACTTGCAACAATTCATTTTAAAAACTCGTGTGCAGCTTTAACCAACACTTGTCTAGGTTTGCACACAAGAAAGCCGCATGTCTTTCATCACCCCTGACACAAAACAAGAACACTGACAACAATAGAAGTGATACTGCAAGCACAACCGGTTCCTCCCAGCTATTTGGTCTTAACTGTTTGTTAATTCTTTATCTACAAACCTGATTTCCATCCCACAAGTACCAGCTGCTACTTACAACTGCACCTCTACCTGGGAAGCTACTCAACAGAAGGACTGGAATGAGTGAGAGAAGGCCTTGATGACTACACTACCACATTTAGAGGGCACATAGGACAAACACAGAAAAAGAATCCTCCTCACCAGGCACAGCACCAAGATGTCGCAGGATGGATCCTGTATTATTAGGAAGGACTGTGAGGTTCCACCCATGCCTGTTCAAAGGGACACAGAAGGAAACATATGTCAGCACCATGCTCCTGCTGCCAAGCCAGCACTGTGCTGCGCTGCTGGCAGCAAGTTCCCACATCTGGTTACACAAATGGGACAAATTCGGTGACCTTACCTAGAAAATGGTTCAGATTTCCCCACAGGAAAGCCACTCCCATGGGTGTTGGTATCTACTTTTCCACAATGCACTGCTACATGGCTATCTTTCTGTTCCACTAACCGCCAATATTCTTGCTGTTGGGAGAGAAAGCGGCGATGGGTTTTGAATTCACTGAACAAGGTACCTCCCATTAAAATATAAGTCCCAGAAATCACCTCAGCGTAACTCAACATAAAACACTGCTTAGAAATAAGGATGAGAGGTAACGGCCTTAAGTTGTGCCAGGGTAAGTTCAAGTTGGATATTAGGAAAAATTCTGTCTTGGAAGGAGAAGCACTGGAAGCATTGGTCAAGCATTGGAACGAGCTGCCCAGAGAAGTGGAGGAATCACCATCCCTGGAGGTGTTCATGAAACGTGTAGATGTGGCACTGAGGGATGTGGTTTAGGGGCACGGTGGGGATGGATTGACAATTGGACTAGATGAGCCTAGAGTTCTTTTCCAACCTTAATGATTCTGTGATTGTAAATATTTAAAAGTATTGGTGGATTTTGAAGACAGAAATTAAATCCCCTGGCTCCTGTACTTCATTGCAAAATATACTAATAATTCTTTCTCTCAGTTCATCAATACCTTTATTAAAAATGTTTAAAAAAAATTGAAGGGAAGAATCACTATCATACCTACACATAATAAATTATTTTTCTCCCACCCCGGATATCTCCCACATTAAACTGCTAATGGTAGTTTCTAAACACCAATTATGATGAACCTCTACGCTCAATCTCCACACCAGAAAACATTTACCACCCCTCGTGCTGGTCTCACCTCTACTTCAGCTACCGTAGGCTCCTTTGTGAAGCACATGTTCATGATGTTTCTTGCTGTTCGGTAGAAGGTTGTTAAAGAAACAGACCTACCCTGTGGAAAAAGAAAATAAAATTAAAAGTGAAAATAAAGAGGTGTCTCCATCGCCCCTGGCCTCAGTCTTTTCCATACATGCTAAATTTCTAATCACAAAAGAGGAAAATATCTTCAGGAAGCACGTGATATTTTCTTATTCGATTTCTCAAAACGTAGAGAAGTTTCATCACATTAAATGACATTTCATCTGTCAAAATAATATTGTCAAACCAACCCTTTAAAAGACCAACTGAGCATTCACAGAAAGCCACGTACACTGCTTCATCCAGCAGGTCTTTGTTTGAAAACGACAGCAGCTGGACATGAGACCTCGCAGTCTATGACACCTTGCAAATGAACCAGTACCCAGCCCTACCTGAATTTCAGGCTCAGGTCCCAAGGGCTGTGTGGCTATGCTCTTGACATAGAGAGAAACGGACAAAAACAATTTAGAAAATTAACAGTAATGTTCAGCATTAAACCGGTACTGTATGACACAGAAGGGGGGGTCACAAAAAATAGAGTTTACTGAGATTACAGTAATCACCTGAACACAAAAAACTAGGCATGTAAAAGTAGCACAATTGCAAGGAACCACTCATTACGAGGCTGAGAAAAGTAAAATACAGTCAAACTGCCAAACGAGTGCACCTTTCTTGGCACTGCTGCAGGACACCAGCTACATGAGAAGAGGATATGACTTGGTTTGCTGTCTGAGCTACAGCTAACTTTCTGGGTAGCTGCTCTTGTGTATCTATAATAGCTGCAGCTCTGGGAAGCATCCTCTACAGGCAGTGAAGGCGGGAGCACCACAAGTGCCCAAGACTAAATTGAGAACGACCACACAGCAGCCTATCTATCACTTTGCTCAGCTCCTAGAGCTGTAACATTGTCACTTTTTTAATTGATCGCAATGCAATCAGCTGTAACAAAAGTTTATGAAATGCCCACGTCCCGGGGCCCTCCATTTCCCATAAACGTGGATGCTCTGTCATACAATAAGCAATTTCCTTCATCTTTTAATGCCCTCATGAATCAGTTACTGAGGCATCCTCTTAAAACAAAGGCTCTCATAAAATGCAGGGCCTGCACCGACAGTCGTCAAACTTGAGCACATACATCACGGCTCGCATGCTAACAAACACTGCAGCAGCTTTCTCTCATCTTACAAAGAGGAGCAAGAATGAGGATTGATCTTCCAAGATAAAGCACGTCCTCCCTTTTTTCAGATTTGCAGCAAGCAAGAAGAGAAAGAAAAACTCAACAGTTTAGCCCTTTAAAATCGCATTTGCCAATTTTCCCCCAATCCAAATTTGCTATTTTTTAGCCTCTTAGAAGCTGTAAATGCAATGGTTGAGAGATTTCTTTCTTATTTCTTCTGGTTTTTTTTTGGTTTTTTTTTTGTTTTTTTTTTTTTTTTTTTTTTTTTGTTTTTTTTAAATCTGAGGGATTTTACCAAACTTTTCTAACGATTGTTCTGAAAATAACTTTAAATGCTCCAGTGGAGCATCTTGATCAGAACACAAAATTAGGTGCTAAAAAGTAAAATATCCTTCAAAATGCCCCCCAAAAATTCTTTAACGGTTCATCAGCTGTCCTGGGAGCTTCAAGCTACCCAGCAGTCTCTGCTGCTGTGACACACGGTGACTTAAGGGACAAAATTTCCTCTTCTGATGTATTTTTTTTCTTGTGGTCTCTGTATCAGCCGTGAGAATAAATCCAGGGCACCATCAGCAAGTCTGCACGGAGGACAAAACTCCTGGCTATGGTGTGGAAAGGAGAGGGAAGGCACAGAGAAGGATCCTACAGTGCTGCAAACCTTCAAGATGTTAAAGGGACAGGAACATGAGCAGAAAATGGAGATTTCACCATGGCTGTAGGTGGGAATGAGAGACCTCTGTTAAGCAGAGGGCAAAACTGGCTGAAGAGAATTCAGTGTGGGGTTTCTGGGCCAGTTCCCTGCACGGGCTGATAAAACTGGCTTTGGTGATTTCTCCTGCTTGTCCATGCAACAGGTCTGCTAGAAAGCCTTCGGGTTGTCCTGTACAACAACCAGCACTCTGTTTTCAGTCAGCCCCACTACAGATTTTTGAATTGTTTTCAGAGCTCATGCTGGGGAAGAAGAGGATAGTGAAAATCTTGCCACAGATAGCTCTTTGATGACTGCAATTTACTTTGTGTACTTACTGACAACAACACAGTATCACAGTCGAGTAGAAAAGCCCTACGTTTAGGGAGCAAAGAAAGCGAGCGCAGCAGCCCGCAGCATACATTTAAAAGCACAGCAAGCCTTACAGCCTGGAATGGAGCAACACTGAAAATAATTTGGGAGTCCTGGCAGAAAATCAGCCAAACACAAAGGAGATTTACTCTAACCTTGACACGCGATACAATGGTAACTGCTCCTGGAAGACTGCACGTCTCTTTCTAAAAACGTGTTCCAGCTCAAGCACATGCTGACTGCAAAAATCACTGTGCAAAACCCTAAATTTATGAACTCTCCGTATGGTCCAAGGTATAGACTTTATAGTCTGAACTGGGCTACGCTCATATGATTCTGATATTCTAGCACTCCATTGACCTGGATGTTTACAGAAGAGGAGTGGGTTTTTTGTTTAGTTTTAATGAGAATTAGAAATGTGCTTTAGAAAGGAACCATTATAATCCCATCATCTGCTGAAACTGTAACACGAGGATGTGTTCTGTTAAAAAAGATTTAGATTCACTCAGATATACAGCAGTAGGAAAGTAACACTCCCCTGTTCACACACACACACAAAAGGAAACCATCATTTCAAGAAAAATAGAGAATGCAGGATTAAAATGCGTGTTTTGTAAATTTTTGTAATGTACTCTCTGCTTGAATCCTTGAGCCAAGCACCTTCTCAGCTTAAGTCTTATCAAACACCCTAGGAATGAACAATGCTCATTCCACAAGTCTTGCGAGTTACTCCCGTGGATCAAGATCATTGTGTGATTTCTTCTATTTATACTTCCCTTCACCACGTTGGAGGTGATTCACACAGCAGAGGCAGGAGAAGGTATATTGAATTTTTCATTTAACATTATTAAGAACAGTATATTAAGCACAGAAATACCACTTCAGTATTCACAAATGCTGCTGTCATTAGATAAGCTTCTGTCCAATAGGAACGTAGCAAAGAGATTGCTTTTCAGAGGTAGGATTGAGGACAGAGTTCCCAAACAAAAGAATTTTTGGCTGACAAATCATAATAGGCTGCAAAGAAACCTGTAGCAAGCTTTTAAAGCCCAAGTCATGAGCTCATGCAGTCTCTAAATAGCTTAACACTAAGCCACTTTGGGCTATCTGGCTTCATTTCCCAGTGATGGAAGCAAGATTGGGAAGGGAAGAACAGAGTATTCCTTTACTGGGCACTGACACTGAATGCTATATATCTCCCCGAGCTTGGCTTAACAGTTCAACACAACTCAAAACTGTACTGCAGGCTGCGGTGCCAAATACTGCTCAAGAGTCAGAGACTGCCAAATAAAATACAGCCAAAGAGTCAGCATTCTTTTGTAAATGGGTGTACTTGACATGTGGAGGACTAAGCACTCATGTGACTGTTAGTGCTGAGCAAAATTTGGCATCAGAGATGAAAACAGTGTTTGCATTTCAATTTGCCCTTTCTAAATGTAGTGCATTGCCAGTGACGCTATTTTTGATGTGGAGCATTACTACTACTACTACTGCTACTACAAGAGACTCGCAAAGAAGCAAGATGAGAAGGCAGAACATTGCTCTAAATGTCACTATAAAACGAAAATAAAAATTGTGTCTGCAAGGATAACTGGACAGAGCTATCCAAGAAACCTCTCACAAGGAGATGGAGTGGGGAGCCTAGTGCAGCATGTCTTACAATGACAATAATACCTTCTAATATTCAGACATGTCAGAAGAACCAGGCAGATGAGAACAAAGCCAACAGACCACCCCAGGCGACAGCCCACCACCTTCCCAAAACCCTGGTGCAACCCAGATCGCAGCAAGGGCAATTCTGCACAACAAAACCATCAGAGCTCGCCTGGTTACCTTGTATATACACTTGTGTAAGTCACTAAGAACTCCCTCCTCCTCTTCCTCCTCGTCATCCTTTGTGGTCTCCTTTTCCTGAGCGAAGAGCCGCCGCCTGCCCGTCTTCAGTGGGACGTCGACCTCTTTTAACTTGTTGCGGAAGCCATTTTTGTGAACCACGCCGTTGATGAGTCCGTTTTTGGGCTCAAACCGGGGCAAGGAATGGAACTTGTAGGCATTCTCCGAATGTCCCTCCAAAGGTCCTTTCCTCTTCTCCAAGATTTCTTTTTCCAGCAAGACCTCCTTCTCCAGTTTCTTGTGCTCCTCGGGGGAGAGGGAGTCGTAGGAGAGCAAGTACTGGCAGTAGGCTTCTTGCAACTTGGCCAGCCTGTCCTGTGCAGTTTTGGGGATGCGTAGCATGTCTGCCAGTTTGTTCCATTTCTTGAGGTCAGTCACTTGCTGCATCCCCCCCATCTCGTTGATCAGCTGGACGAAGCAGGCCAGATCGAGCTCACAGCCTCCTGGGGTGCGCATGTGCCAGGCAGCAGAGAGGGGAAAGGGAAACATAGGAGCTGGTTAGGAAACCTGTAGGCCTCAAGCAGAAAGCATTCCTGCCAGTGGCACAGAGCCAGGCTGGGCACATATGAAATGTGCCATCCGTACAGCTCTGGTCACCTGGGCATGGCAGCAGGATGGTCCCCGTCTTGTACTCCTCCCACTCAAGACAGGCACACACCACTGTTTTGTTAACTTGTCTGATTTGGTGATTTATCATATTTTGTTATTTGCAATAGCATTTCCTAGGGCTAAATTTGCTCTTTCACACCATCTTTTTTCAGAGCAACCCCAGCCATCACCAGGCACGTGTCTTTCCTCTGTAATTGTACACTGGTAGAGGAGACAAGAGTTGTCCAACTCCTAAGCACCCACATGCTGCCACCCTCCCCTTGTCTGCCACCAGTCCCACAGTTATTTCATATGGGGAAGAAGCAAAACAATTGTCAAGAAAGGTGCTGGCAATCAAAATGACACGTATCTGTCCCTTCTGGAGATGAAATATCTGTTATCTCACATCTGTGCAACACTTTGAATACAATAAGTATTTAAAAGAAGCACAACAACATCATCATTTTTCACTACAGGTAGGAAAAAAAAAAACTCTTTTTAAAGCATTTTTTTTTTTAAAGAGGGGAGGAGGAGGAGGGCTGGTGCCTGAAAGAAAGCTGGCAACTGCTACTATGTAAAAAGTTCCAGATGCATTCTCCCACTTTGAGGCCATCCATATTTTATATTCCATTATGGTTTTGTATGTTTTAAGATGACTAGCACATTTCACACTCCAGTCAAAAAATAAAAACAGAAGATTATACAAACTTCAGCATAAAAAGCAGCCAAATGGATGATGAACAATAAAAGAAGCATCATAAATACTCTCAAAGCATGGGAATGAATCATCAGCAGAATTAAGAAACTGGCCAAAGACAACCTACAACTCAATAGGACACCACTGAAGGGAAAAAAAGAATTCATACAAAACTGGTGTCAACACTGCTGTCACATTGTCTCTCCTTCCCATTTTTTTTTTCTTTGACTGAAGTATAAAATCATTACACCATAGCAGTTTCACAGCACTTAGAAATGCTATTATAAAACAGAAGTGCAAGAAGCAGCATTATGGTAAATACGTACTGTTGGATGCACAGCTACAGCATCTTTAATGTCCAGCTTTATCATTTTGCTTGCTTATGCAAGCACTATTACTTTCTTCAAATCTCCCCATGCTGTATCTCAATTGCTGATGCCAATTTTCAGTCTCCTTCACTTTCCCTCCCACACTCTTCTTCCTTCTGCCCTTCCCCCTCCTCCCACCACTTGCACCAATCCCCCACGTCTGCACGACCTTGGTTGCAGAGGCTGCCTGCTAGTGGTGCCCACACAGCACTGGACAAAGGTGAGAAAAGGGAGGAAGGTTTTTGGTTGTGGCCAGAACAAAAGGGATGGCTTTGAGGAGTATATGACGAAGCCACAAGGTAGCACATTTATCTTAGTGATTAAAAAAAAAAAAAAAAGATTTTTTTTAATAGTCACAATGTTTAAGTTTTGGAGTAGAGAATAGGTCAATACCATTGGAAAAATGGATTTTTTTCAAAAGGTTTTCTTTCTTTCCTCTTTAATCTTCCCTATAAAGTAACACTCAAGCTGGCCTCTATTACAGAAAGTACTTTTTTGGTCTAGTATTATATATACACACAGTTCAAATACAGGGAAGGTGTAATTTAAAATGGCTTTTCATCCCAATCGATTCAGCCAAACATGTGAAGTTGAGTAACTCACTCCAAACTTTGGAAAAAGCATCTTTCAGGTTTCGTATAATACATGTTCTGCAGTGCAACAAATTGTACACACCTAGTTGAAGGTCCTAGTTTCAACACTATTTATGGTGTATTTAAGAAATGCAATATTCTCCAGCATAATGGAATGATAGCTCATAATCACTCTGCAATATAAGAGCGTAAGTATCACATCATTCAATCAAGTCCCATACATCTAGCAGATGCTCCACAGGGCCAGGTTTACAAAATGGTCTCAATTATAATTCCATTTACGCAGCCATAGCTTTTGGAAGCATTTATATCTCATGCTGATGTTTTCCAGGACTGGCCTTAGTATGTTGCTTAAACTTTCCTTGAAAGGTCGAAGAGGGAAGAAATAAAATAAAATAAGTCATTAACCTCATTTCTAAAGTGCCTATAGCAAAGTGGGTTAAATATGAGACCTGGCACATGTTATGCAAAAAGAGTCTACCAAAAAAAAAAAAAAAAAAGTCTCAATTTCAGTACATTAGGAATATTTCTAAATTGCTTGGTGAGCAAGCCCGTTAAAAAAAATCTTCAATCTTAAGGTATGCATTTAATACCAAGTCTTGGCACTATACAAGTTATTGGCAAAACTCCTGTTCGCTCCGATGGAAATGTGATTTGGCCCTGAAAGGGGGGGAGTGTGTATGAATGTCTACTTAATAAGCGTTCACTTATCATCACAGATGATTTTAGATCTTTCCTGCCGGAGCCAACAGTTTTCTAATCTTTGTACAGTGATGATCTCCAGCTTCTTTACTCCATTTTGCTTTTAATTTTAAACCAAGATAGGTTACGAAACTACTGTGGAAAGGATATATAGGATGCAAATTTTATAAGAGATCACTGTTTGCTCCAGTTATATAGCACCCAGCAGAATAGAAACCGTGCCAATTAATTAGGCTCTTAGGCACTTAAATAATACAAATAATTAACAGTAATGCTATCTTAATGCCGAGTTAAGGTATTTCATTAAAAAGTTAACATTGTTCCAGGAGTGTTAATCGAGCTGTCTTGCACATTTTCTTCTCACTCTCACCAATGTAAATTTAATTCATTACTCTTCTCTATTAGCATATAACCATTGCATACATTAGGCATACAAAATGTTCACTTATTGCTGCTTGACTGATTTTAATTTTCAGATTTCCTTGAACGTTTTTGTGTGGCTGCTGCAACAGAGCACTAACCCTCACTCCTTCTCCTCCTCAAATTCTGTCATTCTCTGTTGTGCCCTTCATTGGTTCATCATGAACTTCATCATCTCTCGGTGCGCTTTTATGCATTTGCACCCACTTCCCATACGTGACATAAAACAAAGTTTTAAATTTGGGGGAGGTGGGGGTGGAAGGGAGAGGGGAGGGAAGCATTGTGAACAATTTAAACAGAAAAGCGTGTCCTCTAATCCAACTAGTGTTGATAGCTGCCTCTAATGGGATAATGCCTCAAAGGCAAAACTCTAGCCTCAAGTTGCAACATGCAGATCCTGCGTGCTCTGACTCAAAACACCTCAAAAACAAAGGAGAAGGTTAACACAAATTAAAAACAAAACTTTGTTCTTACGTCACGGCTGCAAAGGCAGCTGAGATGGAGGTGAATCATTCAACAGTTCATTTGTATGCTGCTGTTGTTATGTTTTTACAAACTATTGTCACATTTTTGTCACGTGTCATATTTGACAGCAGACCATAAACCAAGAATTCTGTTAAATAAGTGATTCTTACTCAGGCATTAGCCTTGGCAGACACCTGCTGCGAGAAATAATGAAACCTCCATTTTGCAATCAACCACATTTTACTGCCTATTCTTGACACTTAATGGTTGTTAAATGTCAGCAGGTCACTGCAAATTTGTGATTTGAAGTGTCTGAGTACCCAAATAGAAATCAGTTTCAAGATATTTTTTCCCCTTGGTTAAATGCTTTTAAAGAAAGGGGGAAAAATATTTGTATGCTAGCTTGGCAGCATTGTAACCCGTTTGGAAAACATCTTTGGTACCGTCCAAGAATATTCTGAAATAACATTTAAATGAAGACTATCAATACCCTCAGCTGTACTATTTAATAAAACAAACAGTAGGGGTGAAGATCCTGAAATCTGAAAACCAGAATGCTGTAACAGCATTTTTCCCTGGGCAAAATAGAGCTGGAAGGAGGAAGGTGGCAACGCAAACCCTCCCAGCAAAGCTCTCCCACGACCTACCTGCACCATGTCTGACTGACGGACAAAGAGAGAGAGCCAGGCTCTGCAGCGTTAATTGAACAGGGATTTGGTTAAGCATACAGGCAAACGGAGCATAAAGTTGCACACGGACTCGAACAAGCAGCGGCAAAAGGCCAAGGAAACCACAGCCCTTACCTATGAGTGGGAGTTCGTCCATGGTAATGCCCTGAGATTTGAGGTGCTTCTTGATACAGGCCAGCCGCTGCACGTTGGGTCCCCAGCGCCTGCCTAGCTTGTGTATGTGCTGAATCTGTGTCACAAACCGCATTTCATCGTTTAGCTTGCACTCAGGTCTCCAGTCTGGAGGAGGAATCACCCTGCACATCCCATACTTCTCTACCTGAGCTCGGACTGACTCAATGTATATCAGCGGGTCATGAAATTCCTTGGTGGAGGGCCTAAGGATGGGAATCTCCCCCAGCATCCCCCACCCAGACTTACTACTGCCCTTTTCGTGCTTTCCCATTGAGTCTTGTGGCTTGTGCAAGGACTCCGCTTGAGAGGTAGAACGATTTTCACAGGAGGCATTTTCAGTTTTGCCATGTGCTTGTTTCCCTGGCGTACTCTTTCCAGCAGTGGCTCTTTTCGGCCTATTTCTTTCCAAATTCTTCTCTGGCACTTCCTTTTTAAGGTGTCCATTCAGCAAAAGCTTTTCGACAACTGCCTTTTTGCTCGCAGCTTCTGCCAAGTTGACGGCCCCTTTCATTCTCTTGGTGGGCGACTGTATTTTGTCTATGTGATTAGTCTCTTCCAGCCTCCTCTTCGAATTGCGCAGCCCCTCCCTTAACTGTCTCCCCACCTCCTTAGTGCATGTCTTTTGGTTCAACTTGCCATTGACTTTTACACCATTAACAGCGGTATTGTTAGACTTGGATGCTCCAAGGGATAGCACCTGTTTGCGGGTTTTTGCATTGCTACTTTCTAGTTTCCCTGAGATTGTGTGGTTGACAGGTGAACTGGGTTTGTGGTGATTTAGTTTGGTTTCCTTGACCAGTTCTTTCTTGGCTTTGGTGTATGTGACAGTTCCCTTTGTCACCGTTGCAGTATACTTCACAGTTTTGGACGGTGAAGGTCTGACCTCTCTCATCTTTTTGGCACTGGCTGCATTTGCACTCGGAGATGACATTCGAGTGATTCCGTTGACTTTAGAAACCTACAAAGCCAGGAGTATCGCAGGGGGAGCAGAAGGAAGGAAACATAAAACAGAAAAGTAAATTAATAAGGTTGCCAGTTCGCCACAGTTTCCCATTTGCTGGACAACCATATTCTGCAGTCCTGACTCCTGGCCCTTTTGTACAATCTTCCTATAATAATTTTCACCCAGACAAGAGAAGAGATAGAACATTCAGAATAAGAAATACACATTATTATTATTATTATTATCATTATTATTATTATTATTCTATAATGAATCAAGATGTCCCCAGAAAGTTGATCTTGCTTTTGGAGGGTATGAAGCACTAAGAAGAGTGAGCTCACTTGCTAGCAATACCCTCTTCTTTCCCTACCAGAAAGCAAGTTACACTGTCTACAAACTAATACGGTTATTATCTCATTTTCCAGACCTCAAAGACTATTCCATCACCCACCCAACTTCCCCTAAGTAAGTTTCCTATATAGTTTCCTATACAGTTTCCTATATAGTAAATAGACTAACTAGTGTGCACCATCTACTCTAACCTGGAATGGGCATGTTTTGCAAAAACCACACACTTAGATTCAAACAAACCTCCTCTCTATGCATACATACATACAAAAATAAATATTGAACACATTATGTACCCAACAGATCAGAACAGCCATGAGGGATCCAGTCTGTCGTACACATTAAATCCAGGGAGGCGTCTTGTTGCTTTAGTTATTAACATGAAATAAAAATGCATACGGGAGTTCAGTGCATTTTTAAAAAGGTGGCTTTGTATATTTGTTTTTGAAGTTTGATATCTGGGCAGTTTTACAGACACATTTTTATCATTATTCACTAATGTGCCACTGCAATTTACAAGAATTGGACTCTGCTTCTTTCTGTTAGGCACTTTAATCCAATTATAAAACTAAAATTAGTATTTTAATTATAAGACATGTTAAGCACTGAGAGCAACCCTTTCAGAAAGCAGCCTTCAGCTTCAAAGGGAATTGTGACAGCTCAGCACTGTCAAAGCAAGCCCCACTGCTAAGAAAATGAAAGTTCAAGATTAAACCTTTAGAAAGTTAAAGCATTTAAACAAATTCAAAACATTTTTTCTGACCTCCTTAAACTACCATGAGCAAGGAAAAATACACCCAAAAATCAAAGGAACGCTGATAAATGTGTTCAAAGTGAAAGCATACAATACAACAATCACCCCTTACTGGCACTCAGGTGAGTAGCACCATTTTTGCAAAGTTATAATACTTTCTTGTGGGATTTCAAAAGGCTTGTCAAATCAGTAAGCACGGTGCCTTCAAATAAAGAATTCAAGAAATTGAATCACTTACAAAATAGGGATGTTATAAAATGGGGATAAAATAGAGACTGAAAAGATCACACTACAGTCTCCCATTAAGCGTGTATTTACCATTTTCCCTTGAAATTTAGGCAGTAAAATTTGAAATGGAGGCCTGGGTTTGACTTTTACAGAGCCTTTTCACACTGTAAAACAGATACGGGTAGAGTAGAGATCTGCTGAGACACTGCCTCCTGTCTGCAGCTGTCAGCACAAGATCTCTGGCTGTACAGATAGCCAGGAACATTGATTACAGATTTGATCTAGACTAATTGAGAAGAATTGATTGAGGACTGGAAGGAGAAGGTAATCTGGATGACAGTGATTATGAAATGAGTTTTCAATTCTAAGATACGACAACAGCAGAGAAAGGACAACAGATTTTAGGGGGAAAAAAATCTGAGAACAAAACAAAACAAACCCCAAAACCAACCCCAAACCCAAACAATTCCCATTCAGGAGAAGGATATGAAGTATAGACCATTATGCTTGTTCATAATGTTCTCAAAAAAATCTAAGGTCACAGTTAAAAACAGAAGCAGAATTATGTGACTAAGTGCAGTTATAGTGGAATAGTAAAAGCATGTAGGAATAAAATCAGAAAGGTCAAGGTGCTAATGGAATTTCAGTTAGCAAAGGGGCACAAAACGAAACAGAAGATTTTATAAATATTCCAACAATACAAAGCTAACAAAGGACAGCAGATCCACTCCTACACAGTGTAGTAGCAGTAGTGTAGATGACTACTATAGAAGAAAGGAAAACAAATGAAGCAGTTTAGCTGAAGCGTCTGTGCTTCTTTTGGTTTGTCCTCAACACAAGTACCACTGTTTAAGTGAATACTTACCAGGCATGTAAAAAAGTCAATTTTAAAAAAAGAGCAAGGAAGGCAACTGCAACAAGCTAAAGTGTACTTAGTTAACTTCTGGCATGTGTCCCAGAGAGAAATGGAGGAGGGAAGGCAGACTGTTAACTTCAAACCCTAAAATGATTCTGGAGCCAACATCAAACAGTTAATTTATAAACATGTAAAACATAGTAAGATAATGATAAAAACAAACAAAGCAAACACACACATACACCCCACCTCACAATCTAGCACTGCAAGCTTATTTCATCCTTTTCTGATAGACATCTGGTTGAGCGGGCAAAGGGGTACCTTTGCTTCAGTAGAGCTCCTGTTAGCATCCCATCAAACAAGCTCTGGAGGTACACCCTATGTGTAATTACTATAAAGTGATTTTACAGCAGATTGAAGAAAGACTTTCATTATTGTCATGGCTCATGGTTATACTGAGAGGGCATTTCAGGTGATTTTTGGCAGAGGTCTATTTTGGCCTCAGCTCTGCTAAGTCCTTCCATTAGTAACCTGGACCATCATAAACCACGCCTGTGATGCACACTTGGAAGGAATTGTAGATACTCTGAAGAAAAGGTCAAAATGAAAGGCAATCTTGAAGAAGTTATGTCAGAACATTTCTAAAATAAGAGGAACTGCTAATTTTAGGAAGGACAAATCAAATACATGTAGGGAGGAATAATATTTGGAGAACAATGTGAGCTGCAAAACACAGCTTTGCAGTGGTGAAAGCATGCAAATCTCTCTGAGAACTACTGATCGCAATGTCAAAAGCAAGAAGTAAAAATAACCCTTTAACTGTCTACAAAGATAATCTAAAGAGCAACTTGGAAAACTTTCTAATTAGTAGGAAAGAAAAATGCTATAAGAAGCTGTTGGTGAATGTTGAGGAATCTCTTCTAACTGGAGGTTTTCAAGAAGGTTTCAAGGATATCATAGCTACAGTACTGCGCTGTTAGGTACAGTGAAGAAAACACCTCAGAGGGGATATCCAGGCTACATGGAAATGCCTAGTCACCCCAGATTTCCTACAACTTTGTTTGAAGAAGTCACAACCAGAATGCTGAAGGGCCATCCATGTCACTCCTTCAGAGAGGTAATGGTGGCACAAGGCCTACATGAAAGCCAGTCATGGAACAAATGCTAATGGAGAAAGGCAAGATCCTCACAACTTATCCTCTCTGAAAGAAAACGCACCCTCAGCTTGAGGCCAGAATTAAAACTGCCAAGATATGAAACTCTGGAAACTGAATTTATTAAGAAATTTATTAAGAAAACAGCAACTTCTCACAACTGGTTAGAGTTGTCAGAATACCTCCACACAATGAAAGCTTAGATCTCTCAGGGCCAAATCTTGCACTGAATAGGTACATAAGCTTCAGCTATCTAGCTTACTATCCTATACTATAAGCACATTTGAATTTCTATTCAGACCGAGTGAAGTTATTCCAATGATGAACTAGTCCTGAAGCAGAGGAACACTTGGCTTTCAGAGTACCATAATGAATTGAATTGTTTCTGTCTGGTTGCTAACTAAGAAGACCCCGTAAGAAAGAAACACTTCTGGAAACCTTCTCAGAACCATCATCTTTCCAGAGCAGACACAACTCAATGGTTTTCAAATGCTTCTCCCTCTCCCCTCCCCAAATGTCCACAGGTATCGAGTGCATTGAAAGAGAGGAGCATGAAATTTAAGATACAGCAGTAGTAGATAGACCAGAGCAGACCACGCTTCAAATGGGGAATAGGCTGCAACAAACGTCTTCCAGCTGGAAACAAATGGAACAAACAACGTGGTCATTGCCCACCATATCAAAGCAATAGGTGGATTCAGGATTTCACACTGACAAATGCGAAATTCTGCCTGGTCAGCAAACACCTACACGTTCCTGGTCTGTACTTGTCTCTGAGGACCCATCAGACGATTGGAACCAAAAGAAACAAGAAATTGTGGTAGCCATTTTCTTACCTTTCTACTGTTGATATGTCTCCCCCCAAACCAAACATACACACACAGAGTCAGCCTAAAAAACTGGCCACACTGCCAGGTGCGCAGGTTCACCAAATGGGAGTCTATGCCACAGCTCCATTCCGAGGCAGTGCTTACACTGAGCGCATAAGAAAGAAGTCAATTTAATTCAAATAGTAACAAAATGATTGACATTAGCCTTACATGACTCAAAGTCTTGAGCTAAAGGTGAAACTAGGGATATGGATAACATCTGCGGTTTTCACCTATCTTCTCAGTTGTGTTGATACATTTTTGTCTTCAGAACACTCTTTTCTCTACTTTACTGAACACTTGCCTTGCAGTAAAAGATGGTATAATAACTTATAAAAATTGTTGGCTATTTACAAGCAAATAAAAACCAACACACAGTATTGCAGAAATTTGTTGGATTCGAACTGGTCTACATACACACCTCTCCAGAGCACCTGGGATCCACCCTCCAGACATACACACACATGCACAAAATACACAAAATAAGGCCAACAAACAACTGATTAGATAACAAGCACAATAAAAACAGCAACATTAGCAATATCAACAACAATTTTGGTCTCTAAAAAAATTCACGTTACACAGCTGATCTTGAATTCATTCATAAAAATACTCCTGTTGATATATGAGTTTTGCAGATCTAAATTACCATATTAGGCCAAGAGAGGGCCCCATTGAACTACATCTCGTTTGCCCACAATCCCTTTGAAGAAGGAAATTTGGAAAGATAGCAAGGGAGGAAGAAAGAGAGAGGAAATGTGACAAGTGCAAATGCACACTAGAAAAGGCAAAAAAAAAAAAAGAGAGGAAAAAAGAAAATGTAATTTCTTGTGTTCTCCTTTTATTTTCTCTAAGAGTTAACAAAAAAAAAAAAAAGACACATACATTGATAAACCGGGTAAATGCACATGAACAAGAAGCAAAAACATACTGGAAGGAGGACGAACATGCAGCTGACACTTTGAGAAAACAACCCTCCTTTAGGAAAGCACCACAACAGTCAACAAAGGCTCCCAACAAGAGCATAAATTTACCGATGTCTCAATTATTATGTCTAAGGTTTTACAGGAAGCTAGATTACTTTACCAGGCAAAATGCATAAATCACTTCTAATTAGTTACAGCCATGTTTTCATTAAAATTGGTAAGAAAGGATTTATGTCACTGTGGACTGCAGAAGAAAATTAAAATGTTAATTATCCTTCCACTTAAAACAAAAACAAAAGAAACCCCATCATCTGAGCTTATAGCTCCCTTATTTTCTGAAGCTTGAGGATCACTTTGTGAGGTGTCTACGTAGAGTTACTGTTGGTTGTAGCACACTGTGCTTAAGTTTATCTAATTTTTTTTTCCTACGTACAATACAAAAAAATCTACTATTCTATAAAACAAAACCCCATTGGCTCGTGAACAGAATTCTTCTACAGCTGTTTTTTTTCCTTCTTAGAACTTCCTTCAGAAGAGACAGCTGTTGACTTTTAGAAGAATTTTAACCATTCATACTTTCAGAACAAAACTTTAAAGGATTTCATATGAGTGTTCCTGTGAGTTAAAATAATTAAGTCTCAAGCGTATCCTTATATTCTGGGAAACTTCTTTGAGATGAAGTGCTCACGGCTGAGTATGTTACAGCAAGGATCATAGGATGCTGGCAGTCACAAGAAAAGATACAAAAAGAAAGCAGGCATTCAAGCTGATGACTCGATAAGCAAGAATTGCCACAAGGGAATCAAGAATGGAAGGTTACATGGGTACAGAGAAATACACTGTACATAACCTTCAGATCTCAAATTTCCTTCAGGATCTCAGATTTGATTTTAAAGGTAATACAAGTCCAGTAGAGGCATTTCAGGAGAAGCTAAACATCACTGAAGCACAGGGCATGGAAGATTTCCTTGGCAAGGAGCAATGGTGTTTTTCCTTCTTGCTTTTTTAAATTTGTAAGCCTATGACTGAGAAGTGCCATTTAAGGCCCTGACAGCTCTTGAAAATGGCAATTTTCAGTGAAATCCAGTCTAGTCTATTTGGATGGAAAACCTACACATGCCAGCAAATAATAACTGCCTGCAAGTGGCTTGCTGAGAATTAACCACCAGAAAAGGGAAAAAGAAATGTAAGTGCAGCAAACTTTCTGTGCTGCACTGCCCCAGTTCAGATACTCTGCTAACCCATTCCCTCAGATTGAATTATCTCATGAAAGATAACAGCTGAAAGATTTTAAAAGGACACTGTCTGAGGTTTTTAAAACCCTTTTATAAGAAAATGAATCTATCAGTTACTATATTTGAAGTTTAATGATCCAACCATCCAACACACTCACAGATGCAGACACATCCTGCCCCAATGCAGGTCACAAGCACCTGAAAGACTTCTACACCGAAATCAAAGTCGGGTTCAGACAAAGCTCTTGCTGAATTTTTTGCTAGTCTTCAACTAGGTAACGTGAAGTCCTGAATTGCTTCCCTCCTGGTATGTCTACTGGAAAGGAGACAATATCTGGAACAGTTTATGCACTGGGCAAGGTATTTTTCCCAGACTCTGAGGTTTGAATTGCTCGCATGCAACAGAAGACACCTGAGCACAATGTTAGCTTCTCTACAATGCCAATAAACCTCAAAGATAATCCAAGCAGACCAGCTGTACACTAAAGGAATTCATTTCCACAATGTGCTGCCAGCCTTGGCGCTCTCAGCCGAGGACTCAACAAAAGTATCAATCAGAAAGGCTTAAAGTGATGTGAACTTTTAGCTTTCATATCTACACACTATATAATATAGAGAGAGTTGTAAAGCATACTTTGAACAACTTAATATATGCATAATACTTTTCTTTTTTCCTTTCTCTTTTTCTCTCTCTCTCTTCCACTAAAAACTAACTCCCCGCTGTCTTCAGAGCATGCTTTGAAGGACGGCAATGTTCCCTCTGTGCCATGCAGTGAAAAACGAAGCTAGCACCTTAAAAATCTGTGTTTCCCTTGTGTCCACAGTACAGCATAATTCATTACCTGTTTTCTTAAGTCCTGAGCCGATCTATGAAGAGTGTGGTGGTTGTTAGCAGGGAGCCCTTTCGTAGAGGAGCCAGTGTTTGTAGTAGGATGGTGATTAGCAGCAGCCTGGTCTTTTCGGCTCTCAGCCTTGTGTTCGTTGTTCTTCTCCTTCCCTGGTGTGGCCTCTTTGCTTTTGTGTTTCTGGGCAGGTTCTTTCTCCTTCAATGATTTGCTGGATCCATTGAAAACTGAGAAGAGGGAAAAAATCAGAGTATTAAAGAAAAAAGAAGTTAATACAAAATGAAACTCTTCATTCAAAACAACCCAACCTTCTTTGCTGTCAGTGCTGGATATTTAGTGAGCGTTCTATTCTAACTAACGTAAAAGCAATATAGAAATAGAAATACAATTTTGCATATTTACCTACACGAACAGATTTACCAAAGCAAGCTATTTCCTTTGATTATCAAAGTACCCAAATTAAAACATATAAGGTCTGTTACTATTTTGATTGACCTAAATATAGACTTATCCTTCTGATTCTTATTTATGACAGTTTTAATCAACTTCTTGCTGTGGCAGTGAGGAATTGCTGAATGTAACATAAACAGAAAGAGGATTTATTTTTACTTTAACATAACGAAAGGAAACGTTCCATGAAAAAGCATGTTTAGCAGACAAGTTGCAAATAGAGAAAGGTACTTCTACAAATAAAGAAAAATAATAACTTGGAACACATCATATAAAGTAATACAGGGAACTAAGCTGAGTATCCTAGCCTTCTGTTGAAACTAAGGTATAAGAAAGAACAGAAACCATATTTTTTTCACAATAAACGTTATGAAAATATATACAGTTATATCTCAAAAAGTTTTGTTCCTTTCCCACTGCTGAATTATTTAGGGATATACATTCATCTTTCACTGTCAGGGATCATCAAAAGCTGAGATTTAAAAACAAAACAAAACAAAACCCAACAATCCTTTTGTCTGATTGCTAATCAAAAAATGCAGTAAATATATGCCAGTGCTGCTTGCTCATCAGGGAAACACTTGACAGAGGTCTGTGAGGTTTGTGATCCAACATCCACAATGGCAAGTGCTCTCCTGACTTCTCCACTCATCTACTCTTGTTTTTCACTCATCTGTTTTGACATTCCTTAGGAAAGGATGTAAATAAGAAAATTCACAAATACTTAAGGGCGCAAATATCTAAGAATAGTAAGTATTACACACAACACGCACTACCTGTTTGGGAACATTAGCAGAATGAATTAAGACATTGTTTTCTTGGGAAACGAAAGCCTTAGTTAGTCAGTAAGTATGAGATACCAATGGCACACTCCTTTTTATCTAAATTGCAAAGCTTGGCTGTGTCTACAGATGTCTTGTGGTATTACAGGAGCAGCAGCAATAACAGTAGTAATTTAAGCAAGCAAAAATCCAGCTGGACACAGGAAGGTGCATCTAAGCTGTTACTGAGGTGCATCAAAACTGCTTCAGCTACCTTCCAACCTTCCCACCGTGCCTCCAAAAGGAGAAATTCCAGCAAATTATCAACAGAATTGTTATTCAGGTCACTTACCACATTCAGGTGGTGGTAAGCATTACAGCAGGTGACCTTAAAACAAAACAAAACAAAACGCACAAAAACCCCACAAGTCTACATTATCCCACTTCTCCCTCCTTCCCTCTCTCTTCCTGCTGCATGAAGTGAGCAGGAATGAGAGCAATCCCATCAGCAGCCAACTCGCCACCAATTCCCCCATGGCTTTGGCCCTGCTGAGCTCAGGAGCAACTGGCGCTGCCCCAGACAGCTGAGGACTTCTCTGTGATTTTAGTGAAAGTCTCATAACCCCTCTGTCTCATTTGCAGTGATGGAACTGACAATAATTGCCAACCCCTCTCGGGGAGTTCACGACAATACATTTATCCTCCTTTGTAAGGAGTTCTCACATCAGAAGGAAGGCGCTGCGAACATGCAAAGTGAGACTATTTATTTTTAATAGGACGTAGCACAAATAGACGATGGTAGCTTTGTTAATACGTATTTCATCACTGCGAGTGATATTTTTCTTCAGAGGGAACAAATTTTTGTATATACCGATCTGCCATACGGAAACGTTCAGTCAGAGAGATCAGTCTTCTGTATTCGGTTGCCACTTTACAACTGAAAATTACTACAACAGAAAACACGGCCAAAAAGCCAAACTGTGCACTTTTATGGTTCACAAAAAAAAAAACCCAAACCCGGCGAACATGAGACAAGGTATATTTTATATGCAACAGCTCATTAATTTTAAGTGTCGTGGGAACCCTGCCAGTTTTACCCTCTGAGTAATTATCTTTTGTCTTAATTTGTAAGATTCTTGAAAGGGGGAAGAGAGAAATGGGGGAGAAAAGATGTTCGCTCTCACAGGAAAAGCTTAAAAAGCTTAAACCCTGAGAACATTAAAACAAGGGCAAGATGTAGATGCAAAACAGCCCTTGCCATGCTGCCTCTATTTGAAGAATAGATGGTATTCGTTTCTAAAAAAAAGCAGTATTTGTTTCTTTGAGCGCCTGTAATACTGCTATAGGCAGACAGGTGTAAAAATCTTTCTGAAAATGAGGTCTGCCGAATTCATAGTCATGTTATGTGAACAAGAATCAAAGTGCTCATCTGATTAATTACAAAAAAAATATTACCAGTCAAGCATTCAAGGTAAAGTGTGTACATATATATATATCCCCTAGACCATAGTTTCGCTCCCATCTGAATAAAAATAATACAGAATTAAGTTATTTTGACTTACGAAGTTAGATACAGGCTTAAACCCTGGCCCAAATAGCTAGTTAGACAGTTCCAGTAAGACAGAAAAGATGAAATCACCGGGGAAAGAAGACCAAAAAGTGCCCCACGAAACATCACCATTGAAAAGTAACTGATAATAAGAATGAAAAATTCCCTTCTCAAAGGGAAACAAAAAAACCCACCTACCAACAACTCTGCATGAAATATCACTAAGCCCAAATCTGCTTCAAGAATAAAACGATTACTAATTCTTTTGTGTCTTCTTACACAGCAAATTGCATTTCCCTTGAGGTCTGCCAGCCCTTCAATATTTCTGAGACATTTAGAAAAACAGGAAAGATGTACCTTAAATTTTACTGAGCTCAGATATAAATGTGCTACAGCTACAGTCTTCCATCCTAGATATAACTCTGACATGCACAATATCCAGCATTCAGCTCCCAGTTACATTTTCTCCTTCTGAAAGAGCAGTCAATAAAGGTTTCATCCTTGAAGCAATAATTTCATTTATAAAAAAAAAAAAAAAAGGAAAAACAGACAAAACCAATCAAAACCAATCTACAACGCACACCAGCAATAAAACTCATACTGTTAAAGGAGAGATCTTTTGGAATCTTGTATAACCATCATTTTATGCTACCTTAACCAGTTCTGTATTTCCAGAAAAGCTTTTAATTAAAGAGTAGAGCACTACAAGCAAATGATGAAAAATACAAGCAAACTGTAAGTGTTGAGAAGCTTCAAATACAACAAGAGTATATCATTCTAACCATATTTACCTACATGTTCATTGCAAAATGCTGCTTCCTCTAAAGTAATCACTATTATTATTAAGCTGATTCAATACGAGTCCCTTGTTGAAATTCTTGTGGGCCTTTTGGTTAGCAGTGATGATCAAACGCAAGGAAACTGAACCACTACATTCAAAACTTGCAAGCACTGGGGTTTTTTTAAACCACCGATATGATTTATGGCAGCTGAACAAAACCTTGTGGCAAGCATGATCCCTGGTGGATGAAGCACAGTTCCCTCTGCATCAGGGGAGCTGGACTCAGGGCACTAATAATTACACAGGATCCCATCCAGGGATTTCAAGGTATCTTTATTTGAAGTCACGATAAAGAATCCCTACACCGGTCAATGCAAACTGTGCCTGTAACTAGGTGCAGCTATAATAATGGCTAAAAAAAAGTTTGACCATGTAAAACCACAAACACGCTCGATTACTACAGATTAATGTGGCATTCACTAAGGGAACTGACACCTCACTAAGCAATAAACATTTATTGTATTTTCAGCATTTTTCTGAAGCACCCACAGAAATAAATGCACGTACAACTATACCCAGCCATCTACTTGAAGTCCATTCATAGTATGCACAATAATCACACTTTCACTATTCAAACAGCACAGCTACTGCACTGAGTTCAGTCAACTGCCTAGTCTATGGGCAAGGCTTTCTCTCACACCCTCCTTGAGCTGATTCCTGTACCAGATACTCCTTCTGTAGGTTTCTCCATTAGCTCAAGCATGAGGAAGAGCCGAGCACTGATATATGATCACGTTTGCGTTATGTTAGTGTTCTGGAAGATAAAGGCAAGGATCGTATGCATACACTGTAGCATAGTTTGTGCTGCGTAAAGCAAGTGATTGAGCATTCATAAAACTATCCAAAACAAAGAGGGAAGAGTGAAAGAGAAAAGTTTTGTTTTTAGAAGGAGAAGAGGGAGCCTTGCCAATTTTGTGAACCCGAGCCAGCCATTCCAATGCAAACCTCATGTTGTTACACAGATCATGTTTGAGAAGAGATGTAATATTAATCAACTTTCTGGCATTAAGTATCCGTTACTGTACAAAAACATTCTTGCTCTGGCTTTAATTCAGTTTTAAGTCACTGTGAAAACATTTATGTGGCTCTCGAACTGCCTTAAAGGACCCAGGCAATAATTCTTTTCTTCTCCCGCAGGAACTAAAACAGTGTTCTACTTCCATAAAACAGAATATTTTAATGCTGTCAATTGTTTTCCCTGAGCGTTGGGGTCTATAAACCATTTCCAGAGATAGGAACTGTCTTCCTCAAGCAACACCTATATACTTAGGGGCAATAGCAAAGGCATATTTCAGGAGAAGGACATCACAGCACTGCTGGTGTTACATGGTATGAAAACACACAGCACAGCTGTTTCAGCACTTCTCAAGCCCTAACCCCATTTGTAGGTGGACAACTCTGCAGTGAAATTTCCCTAGCTGTACTCAAACAGAAGACAAGCAGGAGAACTGTGGCTGATAACACGGCATTCCTTTCTGCCGCTATCAATAACATAGCTCGATGCCCTTCACAGGCAGGAATACGCTGGGCTACTGCAAGGAGTATTATTGGTATGAGACACCACGCCACCATTTGCAAAAATTCAATACCAAGTGTCTCATCTTAGCACAAATTCATTACTCTCACCTAACCATTATGACACAAACAACATCGAAAGGGTCACTCGCTAAGCAGCAAGTCCATACAAGAAGTGTCTATCTGTTATCACAAGTCTCTCACCAGGATAACAACCCAATTTTCTTGAGTAACATGCAGCTCCCCTATTCTTCTCCATAGGTCATACATCTAGCTACTGAAAATCCGCAAATCCCCAAATGTGTTGTGTCTGATTTGCATTTTTAAATATGTAAATTACTGCAAAACGGGTAATTTTCATGTTACATATTTTTGCAGAAAAATTAAATGTGCAAAATGTTTATTGCAACAATTACTGGTTCCATGGTATTTCAACAAAAGGCAGTAAATCATCAAAATAATTGCCTACCCATTAACTATTGTAGCACTGTGCCTGAAATTTTCTCATTCTGCATTTTAGCTGGATGCAGAGAATATTTTTCTTCCAAATGTTTACCTCCTTGGGAGTAATTTTGCTGAAGAGCCTAAGACTCTGTCTTATGTACCCACCTACAAATAACTAATTTAGGGTTTTTTTGTTTGGTTGGTTGGGTTTTAATGTGTGTTGTTTTTTTTTTAACAATAATGTATGTAAAAGATCTACCACTTACACCAAAGATGTTCAAACAACGCATTGAACTATATCCTGAAATAAGAAAAAAAAGTATATATGATTT
Source organism: Tragopan temminckii (assembly GCA_028571105.1). Classification (NCBI taxonomy): domain Eukaryota; kingdom Metazoa; phylum Chordata; class Aves; order Galliformes; family Phasianidae; genus Tragopan; species Tragopan temminckii. The sequence goes on along the minus strand of JAOWBP010002052.1, from coordinate 7,114,510 downwards.
TTCCAGCATCGTCTTTGCTATTGCACACGTAAGGAAATTACTCTGCTAAATTATCCATTGCAAATTGAGAACTGAAACGTTCTCCAGCATTTTTGGTAAGCGAGGAAGACAGCACTAAAACGGAGTATAGTATTTCTAGTGATGCCTGCTTACCGTGCACTACTGCCAGATCTGTTTTGAAATCTGAGCCATAAGAAAAAAGGCATCTTTACAATTTTCCCCCTGCTCATTTCAGGCAAAAGGCACGCAGACCAGTAACAAAACACACCACAGATTAGTAATCGCTTTTGACACAGCTGGCCTTCTGACACACTAAAATCTCGCTTGCCCTGGATAAACAAGACTCATTCACAAAGAGGTCTGGTTACAGACAATGATGACTAACACTGTTTTCCTAAGTACAAGAAGAATTTTTAAATAATACAACCATAAAATCATAGAATATCTCCTGAGGAGGAGAGCCACGAGAACAACCAGTTTTGGGCTATGATCACTGCCCTGGGCAGCCTGTTGCAGGGCCTGACCACCCTCTGGTGAAGAACCCCCAACCTGACCCCCCCTCCCAGGTCAGGGAAGTCAGTAAGCTGGCTCAAATGCATACTTCTCTCAACATTTGAAATTCCCTACTGCTGCCAGAAATACCAAATCCTGCATTCAACTTTCTCGAGGATTTTTATTTTAGAAACTGTAACCTTTAGACAAAGTTGTCTACTCAACTGGAGCTGCAGAAGTTGCTCCGTTGCTCCTTCTGAGGCCCATCTCCAGTCCACAAGCCCTTCCCACTTCTTTCAAGTGGAGCAATGCCTACCCCTGTTGCTCTTTTGATGGGATTGATAACCCAACAAATCCCTAAGAGTATCTTCCAGCTCCACTTCCCAGACTGCCTAACAAAACACTTGGCACCTGCAAACATTTTCCTTCAGGAGCCTGGGGAGAAAACCTTCTGCTGTGCCACAGAGTGAAATCAAAGTAGGATTTATTTAGTCATAAGGAATTCAGAGAACTAGTTTTAAAGTCATAGGGAGCCACGTCTACCCTCTTACCTGCACTTGGAATTTCCTCTGAGCTGCAGGGAAATGCAGCTCAGCCATGGTACCCCCCACCCCAGGGAACTGAAGCGTAGCTCATTTGCTGAGAACCTGCTTTCCCTGCAGGTTAGTTAGCAGAAGATTAATTTTCTAATAGATCAACGACTTCCCATCTCCTCCTCCATGCTGGCAAGACGCCTCGTCATCCAGGCTGTGGTTGAGAAATTTCTCCCCACACCTGGCAGCCATACTGAAGAAAAAATACATTAAGCCAATGCAGCTGCCTGGGTTCTTCCATCAAATTCCTAGCATACAAAACTGTGAGCTAATCTCAGATGGATTGACGGTTCTTTGAGATGGGTACACAAAAGGCAAGCTGGAAATTAACATCTGAGCAGCATACAGGCATCCTGTGACTGGGCGTCTTGGCTCTAAATACAAGGAATTGCAGGGGTTCCTAGCACCCACGCTCAAGAGGGTCGGTAACAGGGAGGCAACTACAACAGTCATTGGTACTACTGTGTTATCTGCTGCAATATGCACCACATCATTCCTAATTTCCCATATGTTGATTTTGAAATTCACCACAAACTTAGGAGGTTTTAAGTTAAAAGGAAACTACGTGCTTTAAAAAGACATGCATCCTTGACATGCTTTCCATAAAGCTCTTCTAATATCACTTCAATATACTGAAACAGCAAGATGGATTTCTCTCTTCCAATTAAATGCTCATATGGTTTCTTAGCTGAGAAACTAGCCTTTTGAAGTCTGCAGCTATATGAAAACCAAGTGATTCAGCTGATTACTTTCTGGCCTTTCACCATTTTAATCCTGCTAGAAATCCTAACTCAATTAAAATCATTCTGGCTAGGACCAAAATTGCACACTGAGTTTTAGAAAGCTTCCAAAACATTCTCCTCCTCCCCAAAAGACACATACAAATAAAGACACAAACCTTCGCAAATGTTATTGCTGAATTTGACAGAACAGTCACTGATGGTATTTAGTGTACAAGGTCAGACTAGATGACCTCCTGGGGTCTTCTCTGACCTGAATTAATCTATGACATCTAACTTAAATCTATAAGCAAGCAATATTCTACGTTACAAGAGAACAAAAACTGAATGTTTATAGCCAATGTTTTCTCCTTGTCTTATTGAGAAATGCTTACTGTAGTTTTAAGCAAGGTGAAAAAGGCAGTTGTAAGAAGAGCAAGCCAACAGCTAGGTGTAAAACAACTCACAGCATGAGAGAGATCTTCCCAGAACTAATACTAGTTCCTAGCCAAGGCAAAAACCACCAGCAATGACATCCAAGCCTTTATCTGCTGCTAACTTATCTTAACAAATGTCAGACCTGGCCTAATCAGTTGAAGTTTGGCAATGACATGAAACCAATTTTTACGAGTGCAGCTCTAGCAATTTCCCTTGTGGCAACTGCTGTAGTATCTTAAAAAACGGTTTAACTGCAATGCTATCATTGCCTGCAGTAATATATTGCATGAAAGAAGTTTTGCATGTTGCTACATATTCCTTTTCCAGATGACCATGTGTGTAGAGGTTAAAAATCTATCTTGCCAAGAATTTCACTCTGCTTTTTAACGGTTAGATACACATACACCACATTAGAAATACTAAGAAAGGAGGAAGAAACAGCACAAGTAACAATCTGATTCTTGAAATAAACCTAAATAATAAGCTTGGAAGGAGTCAAGTTAGTTCAGCTAATTACTCAAACTTGTGCAGCAAGCTATGCCTTGTGTTACATTGGCTTCTTACTCACACTTTGGCAATTTCGATTTAGTTAGCTGCCCAAAAGGTGGCTCAACGGGCTAGTCTGGTGTGTAACCCTAATAACAGCCCCTATTGGTGTCAGAAGAGGATATTGACAAATGACTTCACCCAGGAAAGTTGTTCTGGCCCCCGTTTAGTAGAATTCAATCATTTGACACTGCCTAATGACATTAATCAAGCTGTGAACCTTTGTTGTTGTATGTCATAGCAAATCCTTAGCATTTTCAGGTCCAAAGTACTTAACTACACATTGTACATTAAAAACAAAAGACTTTAATTCATTAAAAATAGACTCTCACGCTAGATTAAGTTCATTTGGTGCACCCGTCCCTGGTCTGCATTTGTGTGTGGTCTCATTTAAAAGAGACACACACACGAACCAGAACCTACTTTATTCACTGGAAACAAAAATACTATTGGCTGTCAACCAAAATAACAGACACTGAAAAATGGGAATACCCCCGGGTAAGGAGATTTTAATTAAAAAATAAAAAGAAGAAGAAGAATGAAAAAAAGAAATAAGGAAATGACAATGACGAAGAAGCAGCAGCAGCTGCCTTCTCTGGGAATTCCTGTTTCATCACCTTTGTCAAAACATCTCACATTGTCTCCTATGTATTTTATAAAGGTCTTCTGCACATCTATTAAAGTAGCAGCTTCACTTATGCTCAGTCTGATCTCTATTAACAAAGATTATGAATCCATTAGATGGCTCATTAAGTTTGCCTTTACTTACCCCCAGTTAAGATTTCAGGTGTCTCTGATTCTGAACTAATTTCAAAGTGGCTGCCATCTGGGACATTCTCAAGGAACATGATCAGCTCCTTTTGTAACAATATATCACATTTAAAACTGTAAGGCAGCTGTTCCTTTACGTGCAACCTCATTTTCTACATGCAGAAGTTTGTGGCTGTTATTTTGTTTGTTTACATAAAAATCAATCAAAAGTGCAAAGTTTTGATCCATAGCTTTTACAACATTAAAGCACCTGCTTACAGATGACAGCTGAAATAGTATTAGGTATAACATCCTCTTCCACTTCTGCACAAACAGTCCACAAAAAAGCGGCACAGGTTACAACCATCTCTTAAAAAGTAACCTGTTGAAAAACCTTTCTTTCCATAGTGTTGCTAAGAAGGAAGGTGAACAAGCAGTCACCAGAAGGTAAGATTTTGAAGGTAAAACTAATACTGAGGAAGGGAAAAGGGAGCACAGAATCCATTTTGAAATGACATCAGGCAAATAGGGCATAGACTTGTTACGATACAATAGCTCTTGCTAGAGATGGAAGCACTCAGAAAGTACTCAGCATGGCTTTTAGGTCTTCCATTTTACACTAGGCGGTGTTGCGACACATTCTGATCCATTTATCAAGATATGATATGAGGATACTGTGACAGAAAGTTCTTGTAATGAATGCAGTTTTTGTTGATCTGCAAAGGAATAACTGAAGAGAGAACTTTAAGAAAAACTTTCCATTGCCAACAGCAATCCCAGCAACAGCAACGCAGTCCCTTTATCTACTACAACTGTAGTATCAATATCAATCAAATCAATGGAGAAATGTAATTGAGAAATTAATGTTACCCCTTTCACATGTTTTGATAATACTTATGAAGTACTCAAATGCTTATATTTAACTTTGATATAACAAATTCATTCTAGATTAAACATCAATCTCTAAAGAGCTAGTGAGTGCCTACAACACTGCGGGAGCAGTTATAGCTCCCGCACAGAGATCAGATTGTCTGGGAAAAAAAAACAGGTTAAAACAGAAGACTCAAGCACTGCATCTCATTCCATTTTCCTATTATGTCCACGTGAAAATCACCCAGGTCCAGAAGGATGGACAAGGATTAAGCATATGCAGTTCTTAAATTTCTTTACTATGTGGCGCAGGAGAACAGCACTATTTAGGACCTACCTTGCCCATTTGGAACTTGTTTATGCGTCTTTCCTTTCCTGGGGGTTGACTGGCATGATGATGAAGCATTGTTTGTGGCTGTTTTTGTGTCCTCTGTCTCCTCCTCTTCCTCTTCTTCATCCTCATCATCCTGAGAGCTTCCAAAATATACCATGTTGCTGGGCAGGGCTGGAGAACCTGATCATTAGAAATAAATGGCTCATTAGCATCATTGCATTCACTTACTGAACCATGCTGATCATACTGTACTTGAGTGTTATGCACAGCAAGATAGAGGGACCCAGAGATGGAAGGTCACAGTAGCGCATGACTAACTGGAGTCTTTTTTTATTTATTTGCTTCTACCAGCAGAATACATATGTGCTTGAACACCAGGTTTCTCCCCCTTCAAAAAAGCACATTCTATTCATACTTCAGACAAGCAGTCTTGCTACAAGTCCTATTTAGTAGGTGTATTCAGAAAAGGACTAATGTGCATGCTTAATTTCAAGTGCAGGTTTAAGTACCTTACTGAAGCTTAATGTATGAATGCCCTTTCAAACAGAAGAAAAAAGGAGCATTTACAAACCAATCTGCACCCCAGTAATATTTTTAGGTTCCTAGTACGATAAAATTTAGCATTTAAACTTTATAGTGCTTTGCAGTCCTCTACTACTGTGCACAATGCTTTACAATATTCTGGTCCTGGTCTTACACAAAGAGAAAAACTGACACAATGAGAAGTTTGAATTTGCCTCGCACATCTCTAGCAAAGGACAGAAAACAGGGAAGGTCTCTTGATTTCCACTGTGCTCCTCATGCGGATCCTGCCTTACTTCACACGTCTCCCCTACCACGCCTTGTTTGTGCAAAAGTAAGACAGACCACTCAATTCAGTGAGAAACAAGCGAGGATCCACAAGTCTAACAATGACACAGGATGGTAATTTAAATCTACCTTGTGCACAAAATTTATTCCATGCACATTGTGCAAGCGTACAGGCTTCCCAGGACTGCACAAGGACACATGATGTGACTTACAACACTCTATTTTAAAATGCATAAAGACTATCAACAACCAACAGATACTTTCCTTTATCCCAGGTGTCAGTGAGCACTTCGAGGAAGGGCAGGCATCCTAGGAACCTCCTACTTACTCACAGACTTTTTTCTTAACTGAGAATGGGAAGAAATAGAAAATCTACAGAAGTGTAGAATGAGGACTTGTCACTTCAACTTCCCCTGTAACTAAAGGAGACAAAGGACGAAGATGGCTGGGCTACAGACTAACACAAGGTAGTGACTATTTGCCTGACGCATCCTTAGCAAACACTTTTGGCTTAAAGCTCTTTCAAACAGCAATTCTGTGTTCTGTTTGGTTTCAAATGGTTGGTGTTGCCACTGCCAACAGCTAAGGAAATTAACCCACTGGAACATCTCCTTCAAATAAATAAGAGGAAAGACCCAAGGAAAGATGGAGCAGGCAGAGCTGCAAAGGGACATACAGTGGCTATTTCTAGGGGGAGCATGGGATCACACCTGGCATTCACAGAAATGGGGCACTGCTATCCACAGGGCAGAGCTAATAGCAGTAAAGCCACATGGATATTGATCACACGTGAAGACCTCTGCTCTCAATCTCTATAGTAGACTCTACAGGATTGAGCTTTAGTCTCAGCAGCAACTAACTAAAGGACTACAAGCCAGTCGCACTGGGGCGGTGCTGCCTGAAAAATAAATTGTCCTTCTTCCATGTAAGTACCCAGGTCTGTGGTACAGATTCAGAGGTTACCAGCACTGCAAGTTTGTGTTGTACGTGAGCTGTAATCAGGATTCAATGTCTGACACTACCAGTGCAGTGAGACATCAACAAGCAACAGCAATAAAAGTTCCTGTGAGGATCTCCCAAAATTAGGTTCAAACACAGACTGAAATCTATTATAATTAGATATATAAATACTCTCAGAAATTGCATCCTCCTGAGACACTTCAATGGGAGACCAGATACACTGTCTATTCCGTTGTCTTTCCTAGACTTCCCTGAGCCTTTTTGGTCAGCAGCTTTCAACAGCAACCAGCAAAAAAAAAAATTATCATCTGCAACACAAATGTTTTGTTACAACAGCAATCTTCATTCTTCTTCTTTTATTTCTTTTTGGGAAGGTAGAGAACAAAGTACAGTACTATGTGATTCTGCTCAGAAAGGTCTAATCCAACCCATGTAGGAGATAGAAGCTTTACCTAGCTCCTGGTATTCAACTGTTGCAATCTCAGCACATACATCTTCAGCTAGAACGATATTTTTTAATTCTTTCCAATCAAGAACTATGAACAACAATGGCTAAACTGCATTCCTTGGACAGCTGGGTCTGTTTGGAGAGTACATTTGCAGAGAAATTAGACTAGGAACGTCCAATAACACCAGAGAGTCCTGCTAGTCTTCATTTTACTGATCTAAGCACTCTGCAATATGAGACCTTAGAAAAGCTGCTGTTCACTCTAGGTCACCTCCTCCCCTTCTCCTCCCCCAGGCTCTTCCTACACATTTATTAAAGTTGACTTGCTGAACAGAAAAGAAAGGAAGAAGAAAAAAGAAAAAGAAATTACTACACTCAGGCATTTGTGTTCTACTTGAGCGTCATTATAGACGGAAGACACTGCAAAAATCTAAAAGCTTTAAGCTTTCTTGCGTGCTTTTTATATTGAAACTATTTTTATCACCCCATAGCTAGGTGATCGCTCACCTTCTTTATTAAAAAAAAATATTCCTGTCCTATCTATCCCACTTCCTCTCTGAGATAGCACGGGGATGTGCACCAGTTGCCATCTCTGCAGGGAATGCCTGTCGTTCAAAGTGACTAACTTGTATAAACAACAGTAAGTAGTGTTATTGTAGCCATGCAGGTCTACAACCACTCGAGATTTGGAAAAGAATGCACTCAGAAGTCCTTTTTTAAAAAATCTCTACCGGCTGGTCTAATAAAATATATGACCCTTCCTTGTAAATTTTACCTGTCTTCACCTGTAGTTAAGAACAGTGTTTGTCCTACACACAGACTTGAGAAGAGACAAACAGCCATCTCCTCCAGAGCCGAAGCACAACTCTCAAAGCCTACATGGGGCAATCTAAAGAGCAACATTAGAATTTAATTAATAACAAAGAGCAAAAAAGAGGAGCTCCAGTGCTGTGGATATTTACACCCAGGAGTTGGCGCATGTCAGGTCTTGGAACTCTAAATATGCAACGCCTACTTCCTCACTTTCCATCCCCAAGAAAACAACAGAACATCTGCAAAAGAGTTATGATAGCCTGCAGCTGCACTGAATTTTACAAGTCTCCTTCTGTGCTGGGAGTCTCCAGTTTGTGCAGGCAGCTGCTACCACAAGAGGTGCAATGGATGAAAGTGGAGAGCCAGGAGCCAACACTTCAGCACCTGGGGAAAGTGAGCGAATGGCTCTTTACACTGAGGAACCCTCAGCCTCACTCGGATCAACAGGTGTCTGAAAAACGGAATAAAACTGATGGTCATCTAGAAAACAAAGATCTAGAAAATAAGTTGAGAAGAAATTTCCTCCAAGGAACCCCTGAGACATTTTTCTTGGCGTCAAAATTGGTCTCGGAGAGCATGTACCCCATCTGGCTCTTGTTCTTAACTCCTGTGCCACTACCTTGGCTGGTCAGAGTAATTTTTTTTATGGGGCCATGTGGTGAATCAGATCAGGGAACCAATTCAGATTAAAATCCCAGACTAAGGAAATGAAAGTCCATTAATAAATAGTGTAACAGCAAAGTAATGTTAAAAGTTCTCAAGATTTGGAAAATTTCTATGCACACTTTTTCTTATTGAACGTGTAGCTTAATATATCACTCTGTTATTAAACAAAATATGAAACACAGTATGTTTCCAATCTCCTGTAGGAGCTGTACATTTTACATTTTGTCCTGATGATGTCTAGGCACATGGTCTCTAACTGCACTTTTTTGCAAGACATTTGATCTGTTTTGCATCCGTATTTGCCTAAAAGCACATGCCGTCACCAAAGAACTGGCTGAAGCTATTGCAGTGTGATCGGTGGGAAGAAGAAAACATGGCAGAAAAATTAAACCAAAAGAAAGGGCATGGAGCACCAGACCAGAAAATGTGGGGCACAGATGCTAAGAGAGGATCAGAGAATCACAGAATGGCTTGGGTTGGAAGGGACCTCAAGGATCATCAAGTTCCAACCCCCCTGCCACAGGCAAGGCCACCAACTTCCAGATCCGGTAATAGACCAGGCTGCCCAGGGCTCAATCCAACTTGGTCTTGAGCACCTCCAGGGACAGAGCACCCACAACCTCTCTGGGCAGCCTGTTCCAGCACCTCACCACTCTCTCTGTGAAGAACTTCCCTGACATTCAATCTAAACCTTCCGTCCTTGAGCTTAAAACCATTTCCCCTTATCCTCTCACTATCTACTTGAGTAAAAAGTTAATTCCCCTCCTTTTTATAATCTCCTCTTAAAAACTGGAGAGATGAGCTACCAGCTGACACAGGATGCTGAAGCAACGGGAACAGGAAAATGCTGGGAGAAGGACTGACATTAAATAGCAGCAACTATAGTAAAGCAGGAAGAACACCGTTTATTTATCAGCAATAGCTATCGGACAGTGCTGTCCACCCACTGCCTGATCTGGACATGTGCCACCCACCTTTCCTTGGTTAGCAAACAAGGCAGCCTTATCTCACAGCCAAATACAAAAGCACCAAGGCCAGGGGGGCCAAGCCACCAAAGCTTGCTCTGCAAGGCTAACAAATTGCCATCGGACTGTAAGTCATGCAAAAAGCTCAGCCAGCAAACAAAGCGCCCGTCTCTCAACATGCCAGAGCAGGATTCACCCCTAGTGTGGTGGGATACCGTCGCATGTGAGAAATGTAGAGAAAATCATCCATGGTGATTTTTTTTTTTTAATTCACTCATCAGGGTTACAATGAACTATGAATTATTATTTAAAAAAAAAAAGGCAGGATATTCAGTTATTTAAAAAATGAGTTTTGAAGTATTGTTGGCAACTGTTTCTGCCAGTATCTGCAGTTTCATTATTGAAATTCTCTCGAGTATTTTTGTCTTCCCTCCTATTGTGCGAGAGCAACACAAAAGAAAACCTAACTATATGGGAAAAACAATTACTGCAACTATACACAAAATGTTGCCTAATGGATATGAAAGGTTGACAAATGTATTGTGTCCTCTGCTACAACAATTTGATTCTTGTACAACAATAAGTACAAAGCAAAATACAGATTTTTAAGTCGCAGTGCTGCTTTTAAAAGCCTTCTGGGAAAGATGCTACTATCTGCCTGTGCAAAATTCAAGTCTGCGACTAACAGCAAGCACAACTGATGCTTACACAACCTGTATGTACAGATGCATTGAACTCAGCAACAGTTGCCTGATTAACAGAATAAACTATTCTCTTTTGCAAACACTTTATTTGACTAATGAGGTCTTTTTTTTTTCTTTTTTTTTTAATTTGACAAATGTGTAATTTGTCCTCCTAAATTACTGTATGTTTTGTTTCTTGTTAAATTACATTAACTTTTGTCTTGGACTAGCAAAACATACTAAAAACTCCAGATCTGGAACTGAAGACTGGAATCAGAAGTATGGAAAGTGCACGCGCTTTGCCAAAAGCACTATTTCATTACTCTTCAGAATTAGCTGGCAGCTTTTCTGCAATATTTACTGAAGTACAAACCAAATGTTTTCATCTGGACAAGATTCAAACTGTGGTATGTTACAACCACAACAAAAATCCTCTCAATCCAAGAGCCTTCTCTACAATTTGGGCTGTGGTTTCTGTAAAATTCAGGGAGGATTCTTCTCTCTGAATTATTTACACCAGCTCTCTCTCCAACTCTTCCATTTTTTCTCCTAGCAATTAAACATAACCCAGATGTGCTTTGGAAAACTCTTACAGAAATTCAAGCCATCAGAATGATTTAAGCACGAGGCAGGTCAAGGTATGAGGGACTGAAGCCTGCCCTGACAAACACGGTGCATGCCAAGCTCCACAGGCCGTGACCAGAGGTTTGGCTTTCCCTCTGACACACAGCCCCATTTGGGGCTGTACGCAGGTGGAAAAACCTTGCCTCTCAAATGCTCCGATGTTCTACCATCTCAGTGCTTCAAATTTAGGGCCTGATTCTCATTTATTATACATCCTACTTATTACATTTTGACAGGACAGCGTAAAGACCCCGAAGTGCGAATAAATGTAATTTATGCCCGCACTTTATGGCCATTTTACAGAGCGAGGCTTAAAGAGAATGAACTACATAAACTCTATACTAAAGAGCAATTGTATCTCACTTATCTCACTCCACCTGCAGGAACAGTCCCAGAGGGAGCTCCACGGTGCCTGAACAAGAGGGAGGAAAAGGCCATCTCAACCACAGAAACAAAACAGAGCTCGTAAACAAACAATTCAGAGCGTGTCTGCCGCGCCGCTGCACAAATCACAGAATGCTTAGTGTAATGGCCAATGTAATGGCCACAGTGTAGTGACATAAAGCCCATTTTCTTCTTGGTCTGTTCTTCAGAGCAGTAGAGCTAAATCCAAAATCAAAAGAAAATGGTTTCTTTCTTAGGGAAATAAAATAAGGGGAGGGGAACAAGTGAATTTTCAGGAGAAAAATGAAAGGTTCACTTTCCAAAGTTAACAAAACACACACCAGAGCGACAGGCTACTGAATAATAAAAAACAAGTAGAGCGCTTCTCACATCTACAATTCATATCTGACAACTTCAAAGCGGAACACGACAATCTCAAAGCAATATACCTCCACGCATCTGGCTGGCTCTGGAGGCAAATCTCAAAACCAATTCTTCCCACAAACACTTGAACCCCTGACGTTATGATCTTCTCCACCACAAATAAGACATGTCTGTACATTCCCAATCACTGCGTTGACATTCCAAAAAGAACTACCAGGCTATTTTTCAATCCCTAGAGATCCTCAGCCCCATCACTTGCACGAAACTCACCTTTTGGGGAGCACTGAACCTTCCCACAGGGTCGCAGTTTGCCGAACCATGCACACATACTGCTGGTGGGAAGGAAGGGCAGGAATCCCCTTTGCCAACATACACGAGTTTGCCCACCTGGCTATGAACTGTGGTCCCCAAGGATTTGAAGTGTGGTTTCTGCGACCACAAAACTCAGGTTTTATGTCGGTAGCTTATTCATAATCAACATCCAGCTCCGCCAATACCTGTACACAGAGTTAAATGTTATCCTCTTTTTACAGAAGAGCTAAGCAGCTTGCTAGAGACTCAGAGGGAGTCTCTGGCAAATACAAAGACGAAACCACAAGATTAGTCTCCCATTTCAATAAGCTAATTTCATCCTGTGGCTTTTTGCAGGGGTAAATACTGGAATCATTAACATCAGGAAAGGGTCTCAAACCAGGAGAAGCCAGAGAAGGCACTAATCCTGCTGCAGCACATGCAGACTGCTCCACCGTGCCTCCAGTAACCCTTCCAGCTCCTTAACCTCTCTGGTCAGCCAAGGTGTACACCACTGCAGCACAGCTGGAGGGACAGCCTTGCAGTGGTGCTCCCACCCTAGCAAAGAGAAGCCTCTGTGTACCTTCTGCTTTACACTGAGCACCCACTCCCTGCCTGCCCTGATTAAAATCCTCTTGTCCTAAATCACTATGGGAGCAACACACTCCATAAGCAGACTAAACGGTTGCATGTTTGATGCACCTCTCATCCCATACACAGAAAGGATCTTTCATGTTTCAGTGCTACCCCAACCTTAAAATAGAACTTCAATATTGTGAGATTACAATCACCAAATGCAAGCTTGTTTTTATTAAATGGTTTGTGCAATGAGGACACCAGAGCTTATGCTTGCATTTTCAATGCATCCTAAAATTTCAGTCTCAAGCGCCATATGATTTAACAACTCAAAATCTATAAAATGTCTTCCTCCAGCATTTAAAGCCAATCATCCTAAGCCTTTATGTTATACTATTACTTTGGAATTATAAAAACTAGCCTAGACTGCAAAGCCTTTAAAACCTTACATTTCTGGACAGTGTCAGCATTTCACTGCATTGCTTTCATCCCAATCAAGTGCCTTTGCTGTTTACTATGCTTATCCCAACCTGATGAGCACGACTGCATAGTTGTAATATGCTGCCTCTGAATGTTGATGCTTCAAATAATGGCTACTGATGCTGCAGTCTTTGACTGTCAAGGACACCAAGGATGTATTTTGGAAACTTTTCTCTTCCCAATCCCTGAGCACACACGTAGGCCTGTCATGCTGGCACCTGCCTTGCATCTACCCATAACCCCATCTAATTCTGGAAGGGTACCTAAAAAAGCCCTAGAGGCTGCTTAATGGAGGCAATGCATGCAAACAAGACAGGAGAGACAATACTGGATCTGTGGTCCCTCAGCCTACCTCCTAAACAAGGTGATTGAAAAAAAGAGAGAGAGATAGAGAGAGAGAGAGAAAGGAAAGGTCTCCAAGAACAAACTGCAATTAGACTGCATCAAAGAGATTAAGAAGTTTCTGGTTTTTGAAGTTTGGACAAGCATGCTGCTAGTAGAGTTTTCTATTTTGGTTTTGCCCAATAGTAATAAATCATTATGTTGTTAAATCATTGCAGTACTCAAGGAACAGTCACATGTTTCTCAGTTAAAATAGTCTGAAAACTCAATTTGTGAGATCTCAATTAAATTATCCTTATTTAGGAATCCCTGAAATTCTCTAGCATGTAGATCCCAGAGGCCTGACTTAATTAGAAAATTGATCATGGGAAAACTTTTTAAAATGTAGGCTCCTAATCATAGCCTTTCTGTTATCACCTTTTGCCAAAGATCCATTTCTCAGGGGGACATCCTTCTCCTTCCCTTTTTAGCTCTGTATTACTCAAATTGCAATATTTTAAAACTGTAAATAACTATGGAGAATAAAGGCAACTTAAATGAACTGTAAAGGAAGCTATTAAGAAAAGTTTGATCAGAAGCAAAAAATACAGTAAAAGTGAATGCTGTTGTGTGTCAGCATGCAGATGACATGCCGGTATCTACACACACTGCTGAAAGATACTAATTAAGCCTCTGGCAAAGGGCATACAGGCTCCTTCAAATAAGCTATTTAAAGATAAGAACACTGCAGACAAACACTTCAGAGATATCTGCGCTATTCCCTTCCTTCTTGCGCTGGAAATTCTAGGTCACAATTAAAAAATAAATGAAAATGAAAAAGGAGGAAGGCTTTAAAATCATTCAGAGAAGGTGGGGCTTGCCAAATCTGGTCAGCTAGACATATTCCTGGGTGCACAGATACTCATCAGCTGGTACAGCTTTTCATTTTACCCTGCTTACCTTATAAGAAGTAATTAGCACATTGCATTGTCAAATCGAGGGTTCAAAAAACAAACTCTAATTAAAAATATGTTTAAAGCCCCTAGTATTCTTGATAATGAAATCAAGCAGGTCGTCTTAGTTAAATTACCTCCCTTTGAAATTACAGGGTGCTATAAATAAATAAATACATACATAAATAGAAGTGCCGTGGAGCATTAGATTTTCTGACACATAGTTGAAACCCAGTTAAACGGGATTGTTCTTCCTAAATCCCAGAGCTTGCATGCATAAAGGGCCGTGTTTCCAAACCGTGGCATGACAGTCCTGCTCCACTGTGCATAGAATTCAGTTGCTGCTGCCTGAAGTAAACCCCACACAGTACTGAAGAGTGAACTTTCACTTGTGACTGCAATTTTTACACTTCTCTGTTTAAAAATGGAAAATGAAAGCACAACCTGATGCGGTGCCACAAATTAACACCATGCTGTGACGCTGCTGCTGGGTGTGGTGGTATAAGCTGAGAGATGCGACCACAGAGCTGTTTCTCCACTGGTCCTGGTGAACACTCTCTCAGCAGAGCAAAGCTTTGGCCATGAACATACTGACCATGATGATGAGGAGTAGGACCTCAGAGCCCTGATTTTTAAAAATATAACTATTCACACAAATATGAAGATTCACTATCTGGCATCATACCACTAATACACTTACTACAAAACAGTGTCCAAGGATCTGAACTTGCATCTTATCACCATGAATTTGTGAGTGATATGGCACATTTCCATGTGGCTCTGTCTCACTTCATGCAAATGCAAACCGCCAGGGCTGCACAGAAGTCAGAATAACCACATGGCCTGTGGCCACACGAGGAATTCTGAACTCCTCAGCACTTCAATAAAAACACAGCACGTAGGTTGAAAAATGAAGCAATCCCTTTTGAAAAAAACACAAGCTTTTCTGATGCAAAGTCTAAGCAAGATGTTCTTTCTCTCTCCAAGTTCACCAGGTACCACTGGAAAAGCACCACCAAAACAAGCTGGCCAATGTCCTTGAAGGCTACTTGCTTGTCCCTCCTGGAGCTACATGTACCAGTGGGCTGCCGCATGAACTCCCTACAAACATATGAAGAACCAGCTTCCATTGGTTTTATTACAACAGGGACATCAAGAGTGTCCACCACTGTCTGCAGAATTTCAAGCAGCCAGCACTGCCTCAAGAGACACAACAGTTCAGAAACAGAAGCTAACACCAATCTCAACCACCATGCTCCCTTTCCCTCCAAGTCACAGCCTCTGCTTCTCCAGAGAAATGCATTCTGGTAACACATGTCTAAGATTTCTCCCCATCTTTTACTAGCTCTTCACAGGCTTTGTACAATGGGGGGATGGAGCTACACTGTGAATGCTGAAACACAAGGCTGACAGACCCTCTTTCTGGTTTTCTTCAGCCTCTTTAACCAGATCAAGAACATGCCATGTGTGGCACTCCTGGTGCTGATTTTCTCTCCTGGCTTTTAACATAATTATAATTGGGATCTTAGCGACTGAATGCCTGTGTTGTCTGTAATATACAAGTACTTCTGCTTACTGAAGAAATTAGAATGAATTGCAAGTCCTTAATTGACAGTACAAAACATCAATTATTCTACAGATGAATAACAAAGAAGAAAATTACAGGTGCAAGAGCTAAACAGCCACTGATTAAAATTAAAAGAAAAAAAAAAAAAAAAACACCTTCTGAATGAAGTACTGAAATAGGACAAAAGTACCCATGCTTTGTGTTTCCACCGTAAGAGCAGAACACTAAGAGACAGTAGGAAATGAAAACGGAGATAAGTCACATCCCCACTTAGGTTGCCTTTTTATAAGTGCAAGTGCCTTCAAAGCTATAAATAACACATGCTTAGTTAGCAAGCAGTGGAAACAAGCGTGTGAATGCAGCCATGTGTGCTCATACGCATACACACCCTTCTGAATTTTCCCACCAACAACTGTGGCAGTTGGCCCAGATCACAGCAGTGACATGCTGCCAACAGACCGATCAACCTCACAGCAGACTAAATTAGAAATACATTTCCACAGATTAAATTTCAGAGGACTGTGATGCTACTTTAAACTCTGTTAAATTCTGCTCCTTGCAATCCTTAAAACAAACACAAAAGCAAGCTAGCAACCCTTTCCACCCATACCCTCTACCAGAAATCCCAACAGGAAGGAGGCTTCATTTTAGACCAGTGTCTAAATAAGCTACTACTCTAAAGATGCTACAACTCTAATACCTCACAGAATAAAGAAAGAAGGAAAAAAAAAAAGAAATCCATGCTGCATTACAGCAAGACAGCCTTGGCAAAAAGAAAAAGCTACAGGTGGTGTTGACCAGTGCTGTTAGCAGGCACAACACAGACCTCAGAACTAGAAACAGTAGCTTAAACACAAGTGGGAGCAACTAGCTTTGAAGGATCCAATCCCTTAGGGAAGACTTTTGCAGATAAGCTCTATCTGTAATAAATGCAGATGCCTTCACTCTTTTTGTTTTCACAACAAAATAACAGCAAGAGGCATCACACCAGCATTTCAAGGACAGAGCAGCAACTAACTATAGGGGATGGAGGGCACCTAGCAAAACAGAAACACACCACAAGATCCAACATAACAGTTAAGGTTTAAATGAAAGACATTGTCTTCAGGACATGACTTGGGGCACAGGGGCAAGAAGAGTCCCGACAAAAAGGACCACCAGGGTAAGGTGTCCTTTTTTAGCTTAGTCTGGCTGGTTAGCCATACCTCATGCAAGGGTCCCCAACTCTGCCATACAAGCTTGCAGATACACACCACTAATGGCACTATACAACTCCACCTAGGCCCAGGCAACTGCTATGAAATAAGTTGGGAAAGTGGGATATCTCTCAGTACAACTTCAGATACCTTGTCTTCACTAGGTTTGCACAGTGGAACGGTTAGCATGTTTTAATTATTACCATGGTAACAAGCCAGCTTTTAGGGCAGTTATGATTAAGAACAATGGCAATACTTCCATCCTCCATCAGATGAAAAGCATCACCCAGATTGAACAGCAAAGACAGCAAATTGGCAGAAGAACAGAATTTCCAACCAGATTTCTCACACTGCAGGAATAATTACTTGGTAAAGTTAAGTACTTCTTCAGTTTACAGTCAAAGAGGGTGGGGAGAACTTCAGAGAGCTAGAGGAAAATCCATTCAAGGTAACAGAGTGCTAAAAATAAAAAGAATTTCCTTTTGCACTATTACCAGCCTTGTTTTCTGGTCCTTACAACCATGAACTTGAATGCTCCTTCTCCCGATACACTCAAATTGCAGGAGCTGAAATGCACATAACATATTCAAGCACAACACCAGGACGTTTGTATAGCTGCTATGCAGCACATGGTGCTGCTGCTGCTTATTCTTTGAATGAGATTGTACCCCCAGGCTGCTGCAAGAGTCCTACCTCGAAGACAGAGGAAAGTAAGAAAATCTTCTGTCTTGGGCTTCCTTTTGGAGAGGTCAGAAATCTGAGTGGCGGGAGGGGGTAACAACGGTTCCACTATCTTTATTGGAGTTGTGCTGGGACTGTTTGGCTGGGACTGAGCAAACTTCCTTTGTGCTTGCAGCCTTGGCCTGTGGAAACAAGAGCACATCAGAAGCACGTTAGGCAGAACTTGCAGGAGAGACATCAGAGCATCAAAATCAGTTTAAATAAAGAGAGATAGAATCCATCTCCTACAAACAGTATACATAACTGTGGATTGTGATAGTTTTGGTATTTTCTACAGCAATTCACAAAAGCAGAAAGGCAACATCTTGATTATAAAATCTGTGACTACTATTTCATACGTTCAAAATATTTTCTTGCACATCATACACTTACAGTTCATTATTCGCTTGTTTGGAAATTAATTAAATCTGTATTCTGCATCAGGAAAGTGACTTTTTTTTTTTTTAAGTGTTAAAGTTTTCTTTGCCTCTTGTTATTTGGGTGTTCTTTTTTAATCACAATTAATCAATCTAAAATGAGATGTATTTTAGCCTCATTAAAATTCTTAATTTATTCCAATCTGTTAGCATCTTCTTCAGATAATAGAATACATATTAGTATACGTGGTATCTGTATTTGCATCCAGACCTGTGAAAACAAAGCAAAACCTTTAGGGAAATACGTTTTTGATTGTGAAAATATCAGGCAAAAGCCATTAGATTTTCATTCTGGCTTGAAAGACCAAGGAGGGCTAAGGTGTGGTTATTAAATGTTTGTGACAAATTCATAATGATGAAGGACACGCACAGACTGAATTTGTTCCAGTCCTGGTACTGGGCAATGGCCTGACACTCTCTGCTAAGTTTTAGAGCGTGACCATATGTACGATTATGGGAAATGAACAGAAGCAAGTGGTTTTGGCAGTCAGACTGCAAATTATTTCAAGCCTATCTGAAGGCTCTGATTAACTACTAGGTGGCAATGAATATGATTTTCTTTAATACGTCTAGAACACAAATTGGTATTAGGGAATGCGCTCTGGGGCAGGACAGATACCCGGAGGGGGTCTCGCCAGGAACTTGACTCAGCTCAGCATTTAAGAACATGCTAATTTCTCACTTAAGCAACTGGGACTCTAATTATGATCGTTATTACAGCTTCAAAATGGAGAGAAGCTCCTGAAAGAACTTAAAACCTCATTGAGAAAGGATGCAATTTTATGTCATTTTCTTCCCTAATAGCAGCATATTTACATAATGTAGAACTTAAACACGTATCAAATAACACTAAAGAAAAGGCCAGGTCTTGTCAATCCACTGCAGACTTTACTGTTACGACACAGTGAATGCACAGTTATCATTCAGCATGGAAGAAACACATAACTGGTAAACTTCTTTTTCACAGATATTACACTTAAGTTGCTGGGTAGGTCTGAAAGTATATTTTAAACTTCCTCAATTTTGTCCCAGCAATGTTTATACACATCTCCTAATGATAGCAGAGAACAAAAGCAGCATTCAGCAGTTTTCTCCCTGAGCTGCACATAAAATTGTCTGTGTCCTCACGATTCACTCCCCTCTCAAATAACAACAAAAAAATCCCTACCCAATCCTCACAGCCTTCTTACTGTTTACTGGTCTCTCCTTAGCAGCAGGTATATTATGGTGTTTATATTTTTAACATAGTGCTTATAATTTGTGAACTGGAACTAAAAGACTACACATGTATTTCCTATTATCTGTGAACAATTATCTTTCCAGAATGGAGGTCTTATATAGATTTACCTATATATCCCCCAAGTTACTCCAATTGCATTGCAAAGCACTGTTCTTCCACGAAGGCTCTTGTACAGGATGTATGAGATTTTAATTTCAACCAACTACATTTCTATCAGCAAAACCACACATGTGGCCAGAGAAAAATGCTTTGTGTTGGCTTCTGTTCTGCACAAAATATACACTCTCTAGCCAAAAAAGCAGACTATAAAAAGGTCAGCAAGTGAGATCCCTGCTGTCATCTGTGGAGCAACTTTTCCCAACAGCCACGGTGTTCTGGCTGGGCTGTTAAAAGCATACACAGCCCAGTGGCTGGGTTGGCCAAATATTTCTCGGAAACTACCTGCTGCAGTGCAATGTGATCACAGCTAAGTAGCAAGGAGGACTCTGCAGCCCCTCAGAAAGCAAGCTATAAGCCTGTTTCATGGTTCAGAATCAAACCTCTGCAGCAAAGCCTGGCAAGGCCTGTCTGCAGCATCCCAGTTACTGGTCCCTGGAGCAGTGGAAAGGGATTAGGGACAGCCACTTTTCACCACCCTCCACGCTCCAGCGGGGGTCCTTCATCTCAGTGCCGACAGCTGAAAAGCTAGGCATTCCCTCAGCTTCATTCCAGGCTGCGGACATGAACTTTTGCCGTTTCCTGGGGAGGCTGCAGAGACTTGTTACCATATGATCAAACGTGTCAGAGATGTTTCCTC
Organism: Tragopan temminckii; assembly: GCA_028571105.1. Lineage (NCBI taxonomy): Eukaryota > Metazoa > Chordata > Aves > Galliformes > Phasianidae > Tragopan > Tragopan temminckii. Next base: position 7,094,454 of record JAOWBP010002052.1, on the reverse strand, counting down.
TCCTGCAGACAAACGTGGAGCACCGCTGCTGATGTATGCCATACTTCTTCACACTTGGCTTTCACTCACCAGATGCCCAGAAACAGGCCTGTCCCTTCCAAATATGAGTTTCTTCTTAACATCTCCAACAGTCAGTATTAGCAATTCAATTTACAAAAGCTATCAAACAAAGGCACTCTCTTACGACTGCCATATCCTCAAGGTTTCTGCAATAACTCCTGTTTTATGCATATTTGCTCCACAGGCTTCCACCTTAATGCCATCAAGCAGCTCTTGATCCAGATTTGTGTGAAGATGGCCAGTTTCCATGGTGGACCAGCAAAGGGGAACACACACACAAACATACTTCAAAACATGGGTCCTTGTGAAGGAACGTATGCATCTTAACAACCTGATATTTCTCCATGAAAACCTCTAGAAGCATAAAACCAATTATTTCGGGTACGGTTTCACGTTACACTTAATCCAATCTGAGTGTGAAACTGTGCCAAAAGAGGAGGCCAGGCCCTCCGCTAGGGTTCCATCAGATCAGGCCTCACGGGCTGCAGTGCTCTGAGCCGGGCAGAGAAGGTAATGGAGGGACAGAAGGGCTCAGAAAGACTTTTTGCATATGATAAGGACATAACAACACCGGTGTGGTTTCACTCTTCACTTGTTAAGACATCAGAGTCTGCTGGAATGGCCTACTTAGCATACACGAGGCAACAGGGGACAGATTGGCACAAGCAGAAAAAAGAATAACAACAACCATGTCTCCTTCCTCAAAATAAATTGCTCTCCCTGTCCTCGTCTAAAGGGTATATGCTATATAAGGCTTGCAAACATTCAAACAGAGTAGCTATGCAAGAAGGAAGATGATGTGGGAAAAGCTCAATACCACATCTGAACACCTTGCAAACACCATCCAAACAGCCAGAAATATCTAGACTATTTAAAAATAAATAGTAATTGACCTTCTCCCAACAGAAAGTTGTTTTCCTTCTACTATTTTTGACAGACCTTAAACACCTACCTATGATATGAAATTCAAAAAATCTTCTGTCTGAGAAAGTCTCCACTTCCCTTTGGTGTGCTTCTCTACATAACCTACTATTTAGGACTGAGACTGCAAATTACAGCTCGAGACTAAAGCTGCACAGCAAAAATATCCCCAGTGTACAAACTCAGGCTAGGCTAAAAATCATCTCTCTCCAATGTGAAATACGCTTTTTGAAGTTTTTCCATGCTGAATTTATTTTTGTTGAACGATTTAAGCAAAAGATGTTATTTATAATCCAAACACTACAGTTTGCATTAGCTAAAAATATTTCAGAAACATCTTTTAAAATAGAAACTCCTAGCACCATTTCTTTAGCACGCAGGCGTATTTAGTAAAAAAACACCAACTGTAGAAAGGCAGGCTTTTCTTTGCAAAGTACAGGTTGGTAATGCCAGTCTGTTAATATATTTACTAAATATTAATACTCTAGATAGCGTGCATGCTGTACTAGCTACAAAACACATTAAGTTATCATATAGTAGATGTACAAAAATCTTCCACTGTCTTCAGTTTATTACCCTGTAACTCCTAAGTGAAAGCAAAGCATAGGCACTGTAAAACATACAGAGTGAAGAACTGTATGGCAACACGTACATTTCAACTGTTAACACATGTACTCACATCGCTCTATTTAAGGTAAATTTAGGGGTTGAGAAGCACTTTGCATACCTAGGCATCTCAACTGGCAAGAGAACTGCAAAACAAACTTTATCTTTTTCAAATATTCTCCAATCTCCCTCTAGTAACGTGCAGATTTTCATAAAACTTCCTGCCTGTGATATTCTGCAATGTTTGCTTGCTGTTTCATCTCATAACCTTTAGCTCACTCTTTGAACTTCATTTTTATCTTCATTGTCGCCTGATGTTTATGTCCTTTTTCTTTTTCAGGGCACCACTAGAGTTACATTTCCAACACTAAAGGAATGATAGCCTGAGTGTCACCATTTCAAGAATAATTCACATTTCCCTTTTTGATGCAGATATATTTTCCACTTTTTGAGCTGCTAAGGAGCAGCCTGCAAGATAACACTAAGGACTCTGTGCCTCTTTCTGAAAGCAGAATTGGCATTTGGTTATTTTGGTTGCTTCTGCTGCTTCTCTGCAGAGCAATTGCAAGGCAAGTATTTGTACATATGTAATTTTGTTACATTAAAGTGGTTACTACAAACAAGTGGCAACAGGCTGGTAGGAGTTTTCACCAAATGCTGTTAGAGTACAGGATCACTGCTTGACCTAGGAATGGATATTGAGGAAACACACCTTATTGTAATACATCATGCGATTACATGCAAACAACTTGGGCTCTTTACTATTCCTTTGTGAGGCTTTGCAGTTCCCAGTTCTGCTGACCTACCAAAGCATTTTTCTGTATCTTTTACTTATTTCCAACAATTTGGATCCTGTTTTGAGTTCACCATCTTCTGCTTTCACCATAATAAATAAACTATGCATTCACCTCAACAGCACTGCACATCGTGACACTCAACAATGCAAACTGTGCTTGTATGCAAAGATTCTTGTATGCGTACAGCTTTGTTTAATAAGGTAAACAAATACTGAAGTGTGATCCTTTAAGATATGTTCAGTTCCCATTAAAAATAAGTCCATTTAAGCTTTAATAGCCAGATGTCCACTGCACATCAAATGATTTTCAAGTGTTTAATCAACCTACTGGTAGACACTTCAAGGCAAGCCCAAGGTGAGCATGAGAAAACCAGGTGGCACCGTTCTTACTGGACAATGGAGAAATTTTGACCTACTCTGACCACGTGCCAGAAGGAAGCACGGCCAAATTACATTTTGCCTTTGCATTCCCAAGAACAAGCCTAAGACATTCACCACAAACAGCTTCTGAGAAAATCATCATGAGAACAGGACTCCAGAATTCAAACCAACAAGTTGTGGAAAACAACACTGGAAAAAAAACCAAACCAAAAACCAGATTAAGTATAGAAACAACAACAAAAAATTGCACACAGACTACAAGAAGATCTTGGTTCTCCCTGAAGCATACTTGAGACCAATGCTTATCTCTAGCAAAGCAGTGTTTCTACCTGCATACATTCTCACAGCTGTGCCCTGGTTTATGACTTCAGGCAATGTTCTGTGAATACACAACATTACACCAGGAGGAGAAAGCTGGAAAACAAAGAAGGGCTTTGAAATGCATTCCTTCTCCCACATTCTTCTAGCTTCTTGGGTAGTATTTTCTGCCCATATCAATGGTACCTATTGTCCCTCCAATACCATATCTTGCTCAGCAAGTTCACGACAATGGAATTGGAGATTATGCCTTTTTCTCTCTCACCATCTATTTGCACTAAGAAGGAATTAGGAGCTAAAACAATTGTTTGCTCCTGTACACATAACTGCAGGTAACCCGTGTAAAGCATAAAGACACTGCCTGACTACTTCAAAATGACTTCCAAGACCACGCAATCCAAGACACAACTCGGACCTGTCTAACCAGATAAGAGACAATGTAATCCTTAATCCATTTGTTGGGTTAGAAGAACCTGGGTTAATTTTTTAGGAAAGTAAAAAAAAGTTCAGTGTACCTGAACACAAATTCTTTTTCAAAAATGATTTTTATTGAGCTTTTACTCACTCAATCTTCTTTTTTTTTAATTGAGCCTAAATCAATACCATGATTCTAAGACAGCCTTAAAATCTGAAGACAACAAATCATCATAAAACACGAAGAATACCTCCACTCAGTCATTCATTATGGAGCCTTACAGAGCACATTCCATAGACAACATTTCTTGCTCTGAAACTTTAGCCACATTGAATGAATACACGTTTTCTTTTTGTGACTCTCCCCCCAAATGGGAAACAGTCAGTGTCTGAGAAACTCCTCTCCTTCAAATAACAAAAAGGTGCTTGGGAATGACATTTAATGAATGATAATCGAACTAACCCATGTGCTCAATGACTAGATCAAAGTACAGCTGACAACTTAAATGTATGTTAAATACCGCTCAAATAATCATTAATTCTGGAATTATCTATTTTTCCTGACCATGCTCATTGAGCACAACAAGATATTTGCAGTCTCCAAAACTGCCTCACTCCATTTGGTTTAGCAGGAATACTTACATGTAGTAAGTGAAATAGCTGGTGGTAAACACTGAAGATAGCCCTGGGCAAAGAGGGAGCTCTTAGAAGTTTCTGGAAACTGTTAACCACTTTCCACTATGTTAACAGAGAAGGAACTGACACATGGCAGCTCTGGATTCGGGCAGTTCAGGTGTTTAGGAGGTCCACGTAACCTTTCGAGGGATGTATCACACTGGGTACTAAATTCACAAGGGTTTTTTTCCTGAGACATCCACGGTGGCCAGGAATTTTTGATGGCACCATGACATAACAGTACAATTTCCCAGCGTGAATTTGAATTCTCTCTGTAGACGCTCAGGGCACACGGAAGCAAAGAGGAGCAAGAAGCAACCCAAAAATGGGAGACCACAGTTAGCCAAGCTTGCAGTCCTTCTCCAGGGGCCCAGGCCTCCTCTCATCCTACTGACACAACTGTTTGCAGCTGGACCCTGATGTGAGAACCATCCATGGTTATCATAAGTAGTCTGAATTGCTGCACACTCTACACAAGGTTACAAGCTCTCATCATGCTCAAGTTAAAAATGGCACACTGAGTTACCGAGGCGTTACTTCAGTCCAATGTGATTATGAAACCACACATCTACCTCCAAGCAACTCAATGACGAGACGCTTCCAGCCCAACTTCCAGCAGTCGGAGAAAGGCTGAGTCTCACCTAGATTGGACAAGAATGTTTTCTCCTCCATATGGGCATGTGGTGAACTGTATATGGCAATAGATGGCAGAAGAGATCCTTGTGAACACTAGAGACATGTGGTGCCACCCTTCCTTTTGTCCTGCAGTGGTTCTTAAAATTTCCTGTTTTGTAGTAGCTTCATTTCTGCTCTAAGAATACAAGCGCAGGCATTTTAACCTTTGACTGTGCTATGGGTTGTAATTCAAGCTGTGATTACACTGTGACCACATTGCTAGTTGCATAAAACCACCCAGGTTAAGCCTTCAAATTCACCAGTTCACGTGGGAACCTAACAAAGTTGCAGACATCATATTGGTCCTGCAATGGTCCTCACCCTAAGTCCTGGTCACTGCTGCTACAACCAGAAGCATTCATTTGAGCCAGCTCAGATATGCTTGCACAAGTCACAAGTATGAAAGATCATCCTCACAGACAAGAGGCAAGAAACAGCAACATACTACAGCAGTTCATTTTGACAAGGGCTGTGCACTGGACACATCTCCCTTCTTGCTGTTCTTCAGGCACTGAAACCCACATTAAGTGCTTGACAAATGGAGACTTGAGTTACTGGATGAGACACTCAGGAAAAGGGGATTTTTCTGATAGCACGATCCAAAATTTCTTCTAAGCTTGAGCCAAACCCACCTCTGCAGTACCAGCAAGTTGTGCAATGAGGATACTGCCAACAAGTGACTTGAGGTTAGGTCTGCCTTTCTATG
>JAOWBP010002052.1:7057576-7073215 GCA_028571105.1 Tragopan temminckii | reverse complement strand
CCTGGTGTAGGGAACCTGCTTTGGCAGGGGGGTTGGACTCGATGATCTCTGGAGGTCCCTTCCAACTCCTACAATTCTGTGAACCCTTACACTCCTAAGCTACGCACTGTTAACAAGGACTGCTCGATTGCTGACTAGCACTCACAACTGCCCCACACCTCTCCCACTGAGACAGACCATTCCCTACTTTGGACAAAACCTGTTTTGATCTGATACAAAACAATACAAGCACACACACTACAGTCATTTTTGATGAATCAGCAGCCAGCCATGCTCACACTGTCATTTCCAATATGTCAAGAACATATTCCTACCACTCGCTGTGCAGGATCTGGATGAGCATTTTGATTGCAGAGCACATACAATAAAAGTAGCCCAATCCAGGTTGGCTTTTATCTCAGCATACATATCCAAAACTTGGTTAGAGTAACAGTGAAAATGACATTGTGTACAAACTGCCCATAGTACATCTCCTCTAAGCAACACTCGTCTAAATCTTCACACAACTGGAGGTCTCAATCATCAGTTTACTTAGGTTTGGTGAAAATGCAAGCTAGGTCTTAGATCTTCAGAGATCCTGTTTGGAGAATGAAGAACAGATACCAATGAAACCTACTACCTAATCACATCCAGTCTACCACAAAGGAAAAAATAAATCTAAAAATAACTTCTGGCAAGTCAGCTTTGTTTTCCAAACACTGGGCTGAATTAGAAGATTAGGAGCCCTCTATTACTGCATATTATAAAACAATCAACAATCTTCAGATTGTACTTCTCTTCCTATATCTTTTGCTTCCTAATCCTTCCAAAAACCACTACAATTGTTATTAAGTGTCGTCTAAGCAAAACTACTTCCTGACAAGTATGACTGCATTTTACATGCTTGTTTCAGAAACAGGTTTCAGCTCTTTCATTCTTGGCCATCTATCCTCACAACAATTATTTTTATCTGTTGACATCTTTTTAAGCTCCGGTTTTAATTCTATGTGGGAAACTGAATCTGTTCCATTTAATTCTGAAAACTCATCCATACTTGAAGGTGCTGAATGTTTTTAATTAATCTCTTCTTTTTGAGGAGAATAAGACCACTGCAAAAGCAAGCACGGTTAATTCTAGGTATCAAAATTTTAAAATAGACTCTCATTCATTAAAATAACCTAAAAGAAAACAAACAAACAAGGCAATGTGGTGATATTCAAAATGCAATTTAATGCCTTTTTTCCCTCCTGTCTTTGATTTTAAATTCATTTTGGGGAATTATGAATGGAGGTATGAGTGGAAAGACACTCATCTGTAATACTCACGACTGTTTGTTTTTTTTTCCCCATTCAAGCTGCAGGGCAAGAAATAGCCAAAGCACAGCAACTAGGACATCTCTGCTGAGGTTATGAAATCCCTAGAAATGTCCATCACAAGTAACATTTCTTCTGATGTAGCATGAAGCCTTGGGAAGAGAAAACACTCATGGACTGCTCAAACATAGTGCTCGATATAAAATGATTCTAGTATCAGCTTGTCTTTTTGAAATGTCATGTAAGTAGATTGGCCACAAATGCCTCACTGTCTGGACAGGAGAGGAACAAAAAGATAATTTTCAGAGAGGTGCGAAGTCAAGAAGGTTCTGAAAAGGATCAAATCAGAGAGATGCCTCCTCTGCCCCTAGTGATGGCAGGCTAAACACTGGGCTGGCAGCAGCTGAACTGTAGCCTCAAGGTAAGAGAAGGCCAAACAACAGCACAGATGCACATGGAAAAACGACAGAAGAAAGCAGACACAACAAAGAGTTGATGTTACCCCAAAACATTGGCTTAAGTACACTACTGACATGCATCCGAAAACCTCTTTGACACTGAAAGAAATTTATTAGTAAGAAGTGTATTTCAGTGCAGGTTCAGCTAGTTCCTACACTGTTTAGAGAAAGCTCTCCCCAGTATTCAAGCAATCATCATCCGACCTGTCACGCTCAGGGGGTCAGACACATGAATAAAAACAAACGATGCTAAGTTATCAAGCGGCTGAAGGTGCATTAGTCAGAGATGGAACCACAGAACCAGCTGTACCCACTTGGTCTGGCTCTGGAAACTCCCTTGGAAACCACCTGGGGGAGAGCAGGAAATTGGAGCTGGAGCCCAAGATCACAATGTCCTTCTCCTGCAACCCTGGCTCCTGAAGAGAGGGTGACAGGTGAGGACAAGTGAGTTTGCTTAACATTTCTCTGCTGCTATAAATCATACCCACACTATTACTAAATCACTACTAGGACAAGTTGTTTACAGAGCTGTCTACCCACAAAGTTAAAGTGTTCCCAAATTCTTGCACCTTGTTATATCTTTGGCTGTCAGAGAGAAGAAGCCACATCAACAACTTCTGCTTCTTTCTTATGAAAATACTGAACGAACATTAATCACCTGATTTTTTCTTTTCATACTACATGGAATGATCTCCTTGACTTGCATTATAAAGAAGGTGATCCATCTTCTTGCTATTCTTGCATAAACCCACTCCAATGGACTATTATTGTTTTGTTTATACGGCTTGTTATTTAAATATAAATGTGCTGAGCTAAAAATATATTCCACTCATACAAGAATTTCCAGAGGGAGTAAAAAAAAAAAAAAAAAAATTATGAAACATAAATCTTACTGCCATTTTGCTTTTACTGTGGATTAATACAGTGTTTCTTCATAAGCCAACAAGTACTGCAGATTTGCACAGCCTACTAAAATTACAAAAAGATAATGCAAGTACCTGGTTGATAAGTGGGATTACATTATATGGTAGCAGGCAGCAGCTGAATGCAAATACATTATACAGTGTTTCAACCAGTGAAAAGACAACTCCCTGCAAAGGTCCTGGAAAACACTTAGATATTACAAGCGATGTCCTGCTTTCACACCTGAGTCATAATACACGGCTCACTCTCTTTGCCCAGAATACTCAATAGCAATCCCTCACAAACACACGCATATGGGAACACGACTGACCTTGTTTTATGTCTTGCATGGAAGGTGCTAAGTCTAGTGCTAGAGAGACTATTCATTATTAACTATAAAAACAATCTGACAAAAAAAAAAAAAAAAGAACAACCTCGAGCCCTCTCAGTCTTTTGACAGTTCCACTGCAAACAAGCCTTTTGCAGCCCAAGTTGAAAAGGATTACAACAAACCACTTGCTTAATGCACAGAACCTGGCCTACCCTCACTGGCTTTTTGTTGTGTTAAAGGTGTAATGCAGCACTGCCAGTCCTGAAGCCGTGCAATCACCAGCTCCTCCTATTCCTTGGCCACATACTCTAACCTCTTGGCTTGGCAAGCTTTGCCATTCATCTACCCCACAGTGAGCCAACTTGGGGATTTAATTAATAAATTAATAAAAGGAAAAGCAAAATTGAACAGGCAGCAGAAAGCCAGCACGATGCAAGGGTTAGAGGCATATTCACATCTTAGCCTTGCTGTAACACAGAACCACACTTGCTTGAGACCGTTAGCAGAAAGCAGCTGTATTAATTAAAGACCTCAGAGGGTTTCTAATAAACAATTTCTGCCCAATCCAGCTGTGGCAGCTTAAAATGCTACTGCTCCCCAGTGGCTGTGTCTTCCTCCCACTGGCAACAACTTTCCCTATGACCGAACAGAGCAAGAAGAGCTGTCTCTCAGAAGCTACGCATCTGCTCTGCTGCTCCTGCAACAGGGTGCAAGGGGCCACTGGGAACAGGGGACATAGCAGGAACATGCAGAGTCCAGCAGCTGCTCACAAAGCACAGCTGTAATGCAGAGAAATGCTGGAGGACAGCTGAGAGAAACGCTGTGCACGTTCCATGCAAACAACTTCAATCCTTCCTTCCCCTGCTTGGAAACTCTAACTTCGCTTCCCAGGCACTAACCTTTGACACTGCATGCAGGATGCTGTCAATAATTAGGCTGCTGTGGAGATATTAGAGGCAAGGACAGAGCTGAAACCATATCCTAACTGGTCCAGGGACCCCCCCCAGGCTTTCAGAGTGTCACACTGGTGTCAACCACAGGAGTCAACTTCACCTGACACAGCAGGTGAGGGTAAGGTCACCATCACAGAGTGAATCTGAAATAACATGGAGCAGCTGTGGAGTGAAGAACAGGCTTCCTACTGGGAAAACTGACACAAGAGCGGAAGCATGGGGAATGGTGAATGTTTTCAGATTTTCTTCCCAGAGTTTCGCGTTGAAATTTTTTCAACGTGATTTTTCATCCCTCTAACTAAACAAACCCTTTTCCCTACTGGAGAAAGTATGCAAACACTGAGTATAAAAACGTAACGTAAAACTTAGTGCCTACTCAAATCAGACAAACCCCTCTCACTTCTCAGAGCCTTGTATTAACAGAACTTTGCAGTAAAAGAGCATTCAGCAATTCCCTGCATGCACTGCTGTGGATTGGCTCATCAGAGGGAATAGTAACAGAAGCAAGTAGCAGCCTCCTGTCACCAACGATGAACGTACTGTCACATCCAGCCTGCTCCGCACAAACATCTTCCTGGGTAAGGTGAGCAACTATTGCTAGAAACCATGCAACTGTTCCTGCACAATGTTACAAATACTTCAGTGGATGTATTCTTCAGAGAAGGCTCATAAAAATGCAAGAACATCCTGCACAGTGACTCAAACCCCTCTGGCCTGTTACCTATTGGCCTTCTCAACTGAGAATCAGAGCATCAAGTTGGAGAGTGATACCAAAAAGAACATGCAGTTACACTGAAGTTACACTTCTCCTTCAGGGGCAAGTACCTTTGTCATGACTTTTAAAAATAATCTTTACTCTTAGAAGACCATCCTTCTTTTGTTAATCTCTCCCAAAATAAACTAGCACCTGCTCTCTCTCACACAGCAACTACAACAGGTTCCGTATAGCATTTTTAATGCAATATTGAATGCTTTTGCCAAAGGTTACAATAATGCACACACTGAAAGCAATATTTCCTACTTAAAATTCCCCCCCTTCCATCCAGACCTGGACAAAAGTAGCACACAGCTCAGACCAAAGCAAGTCTTTTCCACTCTCACAGTGGAAACTCAAACAAACCTAAGTACTTTTGAGTCCTGTTGCTGCCAGTCCCCCCCAAGCTCTATTTATTCTGTAAGCAGGGCTTATGTGACAGATTTGGAGACTTTACAGAGTCAAAGTCATATGTGTACTTCTGTTCCTCCTTACAACCACCAAGCAATCACAGCTGAAACCTTAGCTTCAGAAAATGGTTGGTAGTGCATGTTCTGTTGAAATCTAAAACCCTACAGTTTGAAAAAAAAATGGAAATGGGACTTTCGCCATTGACTGCAAAGTCAGCTGTACAGAAAGCTGCCTCCAGTTCCCAGACAAAGGTGTTAATTACTGGCAAAGACCCCATTAAAGTCTTGTTTGAGGCATTTAAATCCTCAGTGTGTCATTCAAAAGCCTGGTCCATCAGACAGATTCTCTATGCAAGTTTCCGAATAAAATCTGAAGCATTATACCACCATACTTTCACCAGAACCCCTGCCTCCCATCATGACGCTCTCTTCATGATGTACTGGGCTGTTCAATTGATTCTGAGCTGAAACTGATCAAACCACAGATGTGACAAACCCAGAGCTATGCTTGGCTGGGGACTCTAATGTTACCTTATGTGATCATGTGGGAAAGTCAGGAGGTATCCCTTCACCAGACAGGCAGGTAGGGATTTACCTCCCCACAGATGCCTGTCACCACCTACCTATTAACAACTAATCTTCTCACCAGTAACCCACTGGAAGTACATCAAAAAGTCCTGCCAGATTAGTCACTGAACTGACCAACCTGGAAGCCTGAAGACTGCCAGACAGGATGGATGGGAAGAGGTCTACACAGTACCAGCTTGTCATTACACTGAAGAACTACAAGGTCAAACCACAGCCTGAAACTTCTAAACAAGCCCTTACAAGAGCAGTTAGAAGACAAACAATCATGCAACTCCAGTTCTGGGGAGGGGAAAAAACTGCATGACAGCCATGACACACATGACAGCCAGCGCTTCAAGCTGTGTTTCAGCACTAAAGCACTGTTGTACACATAGATGAACAGACAATTAAAAGTTTGATTGTGAGGAAGCACAAAAGGAAGACAAAGAAGACATGATCTCTCAAAGCTTGATCAGTCATAGACATCCCCTCTGTCAGACAAGTTTAGAACAGCAGCCATTTCAAATCCTGTCCCCGCTCATCATTCTCTTGGGTATCTTTCATTTGCCCAGTATTTCTGACACAACTCTTTGTGGGATCCTATGATGACCATGACCAAGGAAACATTATACGCACAGCAAAAGAAAAAGCGAGAAGGAGGATGATGCCAGAACACTCAGCACGCTTATGAGAAGGAGCCCAGAAAATGTATGTCTGCAAAGAGGAAGCTCAGGAGGAAGAGAGACAAAAGTTAGGTGTGAATGGAAACAAAACAGGAACGTTTCCCTTCACAGCAACTGCAACAGCAGAACTAATGCTATTTCAATGAATCATGAGGCATGAAGAACTGAAATGGTATCTTATCTTCCACAGAAGACAAAGATATTTTCCATCTTGGCTTCTGTTTTTTTTTTGTTTTGTTTTGTTTCTAGCTTGGAAAGTACCCGACGATTTTTCACTAAAAGTCTGAAGGACTGAGTAAATGAAACAGTAAATGAAACAACTGTGGGCCTACACCATTGAACTGCTGCTCAGGTATCTGAATCCCACAGCCAAAACTAGCAGATAGTCCATTAGAAAAATTTCTCCCACAATGCTCAAATGCAGTTTCTTGGGATGGGTGATGTAGCAATCCCACTCATTACTGCAGGTGGACTGTGCATGGTATCAGAAGAAGGGACAGCCCCCTCCTGCCCTTCCTCACCCACATCCCATCCCCAGAAGGGAGCAGGGGGTGCCTCTTGGTTGCACTGGCAGCTGCTACTGCAGCCATGCTGTGAGCAAGAGATGTAAACTCACACAGGTTAAAAACAAAGAACCCTGGAAAAAAAAGCCTAAATCCATCTTCCTTCCTTCTAATCCTAAGCAGCTCCATCAAACTATTCAGTGCATGACCCTGCAAGTGATTGTCAGCATGGCTGACAACTGAGGGGACAGAGCAAGCATAGAGGATGGCAAAACTTCCTGAAGACAATGTGCTAGCAACGGTGGCAACAGCGTCAAATGATGATCACTGTCTCCCAGGGCTATTCTACATACACTTCCAAGAAGAAATCATTTTCAAGCTTCTGTTTTAACTCACAAAGCTAAAAATAAACACACAAATATTCTTTCCCTGACCTGCAGTAGGATGCAATAGGTCTTACAGAATTTCTACTGGTATGGAAAATAGCAGAGATTTTATTTGGATTCACCAGAAGAGCTAATAGGCATATTCAGAGCTAGACTTTGGGTTTGTAGTTGTGGAGGAGAGAACAGAAAGTTGTGGGAAAAGGGGTGGGAGGCATGGGGACATGGGGGCATTCAGGAAAGCATTCATCTTCCCAGAGAAATCATAAGGTCACACAGAATACTTCTTTTGTTTGAAAGAGAACTTATGTTACAGTTCATTTTGGCCAGGGATTAGGGTGAAAGAGTGCGAAGGAAAAAAGTTTGAGAAAGCATTTTCCAATTCTATCTTTCAAACAGCATTTTTCAGGCAGCCTGTTTTGGTTCTCACTTCATAGAGAGGACAACTCCCAGCCTCTGCTTGCATTTTCAGCATATTTTCTGTAAGAGATTGGCTCGATTCCTGCAATTTCAACCTACATTTTGCACATTCAGGGTAAGAACTCGTAAGAGTTCAACAAGGACTTCATAACCGACTTCTAGGAAAGAAGAAGCAGTTTACCACAGCATTATGTCAAAGCAGTCCTTTGCAATCAAATACCCACAACACTGCATAACTCTAGTTTCTCTTTTCAGAAGCCCTTTTTTTTTTTTAAACTTAACATGGTTTCATTCACAGAAAATTGAAAATAACAAGGGTAACACTACTTCAATGATGCCTTCCTTGAAATTACACATATCTACTTATTGATATGTCCCTGAGATGCAATGAAGGTGGACAGGGGAGGCAGAGAGAGAGTACCAAGCCATATAATTCAACAATCATCTACTGCTTTTCCAAGTAAAAAACAAAACAAAACAAAACAAAAACAAACAGCAAGTGCTATCTATAATGATGGATGAAGCATGAACTCCTACTGTTACTAGAAGGAGTCCACACCGGAAACTCTTTTAATAGTAGGCCAGTATTTGCAATCATTCCTTACAGATAACATAATCACAACCTTGTAGCACAAAAGGGACAAAGCATCTTTAATCGTGATGTACTACTGACCTTTTCCTCGAGGGCCCTTCTTCAAAATCTGAAGAACTAATATCGTTGCTCGTTGAGGACACCTGTGATGCATCGTCCTTTTCATTCTCCAGCTGCTCTGATCCCGGTCCTAATCCTTTAGATTGGCCATTAGTGAGAAGTCCTGCAAACATGACAAAGTAGTACACAATATTCAAAACCTGCATTTCCAGCGCCAAATGGATTTTATTAAAATTCACACATTACACTATCAGTAGAGAGTCAACTCCCAAAGCAATTGTCTTGCAAAGAGATATGCTGATAACATTGATTTTGCACAGAGGTACTTCAATAAGAAACTGGCTGATTGCATGTTTCTGATTTGGTTAACTGTAAGCCACCAGTTCCAAACAACTCTACTACAGGTGTCTGCAATCACATTTATAATCTTGTCACATCCCTTATGCTAAAAGGGGCACAGTTTAGAGTCAAACTCATCCCTGTGTAACAGAATGTCTGTTTACTGGCACAGCACAGAATCTTTCTCATTTATCTGTAGATCAGTATAAAATTAAGTTGCCATTTGGTTAATCTGTCATCTTCCTGAGCTTCATTCTGCTGCTTCCAACTATTAGAATTTATGATCCTTTAAGGAATCCTTAATCCCAAAGGAGTTAACAATAAACATCCATTTCTCAACATAGAATCTTTCAACACTGAATCACTCGAACACAGAAACTCCAGATCAGAGGCTGAGGTGTGCAGTGCAGGGGATATATGCCACTGTTACCTTCCATGTTGTGCCTTTTCTCTGCTGGAAGAACAGTATAGCAAACAAAGTCACGTAAATGGAAGAATGTATGGGCCTCTGTGTGAGCGTTATGTCCAACAACTATTACAGGCAGACAGACAGTGGAAGCCACTCAGACTGAAGGAAGAACTAAAAGAGTAATGGATGCAAAAGTAGTATATTTCAGATAGGAGGGACCCATAAGGCTCATTGAGTCCAGCACCAGGCTCAACATAGGATCACCCAATATCAAACACTATGTTTGAGCGCGCTGTCCACACACTCCTTGAACTCTGGCAGCTTGGGGCCATGACCACTATGCTGAGCAGCTTGTCCCAGTGCCTGACCACCCTGTCTGTGAAGAACCTTCCCCTGATGCCCAGGCCAAACCTCCCCTAACACAGCCCCATGCCATTCCCTCAGGTCCTGTCCCTGCCACCAGAGAACAGAGCCCAGCGCTGACCCTCCTCTCCCCTCATGAGGAGCTGCAGCCGCCATGAGGCCTCCCTCAGCTCCTCTGCTCTGAGCTGAACAAGGCAAGCCCCTCACACACCTCGCCCTCCAGACCCTTTCCCATCTTCATGGCCCTCCTTTAAATGCTCTCTAATGCCTTTACATCCTTCTTATACTGTGCAAACCTGCACCCAGTGCTCTGTGCTCTGCACAGTGCAGAGCAGAGCAGTATATTAAAATATATGTATATTTCACAGTAGACTTTGGGGCAGGAGAGAGGAATATTACTAACAATGTTATCAGCTCAGTATTTATTCAGTGTTTTAAGTGCTTGATACCAGAGCAGCTGCAACTTTGTCCTGGAAATGCTTTCTCAACTCTCCATCAAAATCCTTGTGCAAACGATACAACAGAGCTTTGTTTCACAGTTTTAGTTGCTCAAGAAATGCTGGTAGGACCGCCCTCTCTGGGTCATTTCAGCCCACTTTCTATAATTGCACCTTTGAAAGAAAACAGGGAGGGGGCTGACTGGTTCCCAGATAAGCTGGGCAGCAGGGTTAGTAAGAAAACAAAACAAAAAATGCTTACTAATAACAGCAGTTCAAACAGCATCAAAAGCATTGCATCAGCACTATGCCACTTCAGACCTTCTGTTTTCAGGAAAACATCTCTTAGCACTCTCAATGCATTAATCACATAACCTAGTATCCAGGCAAGCTCAGCTTAAGGGAACCTGTTGGCAGAAGTAGCCCAACAGCAAAGGCCATGCTGGGGCATGCTGCCTGCTGGAAGCACCACACACAGCCTAGCCCGATGCTCTCCTCCCTACCTCGAGCCCTTTGCTTGGTGCTGCTTGGATGCTGCAACTCGGTGTGATGTATGACCTGCAACCAGGATCCCAAGTGCTCAGCCCTTCTGATTCCAGTCTAATCTAATGCTCAATATGAAGACCACAACATAGAAGTTGAAATGGAGCGAGGCACTGATTTCAGCATTAAAACGGCTCTTCTAATCAGCCTCAGACTGACACAGCAAAGTTGAATGACTACATTTTAGCCCCTCTTTTGTGAAATTGCTTTTGGCATTTCCTTCCCTTTAAAGAGATCCCAAATTGTGACCGTGCAGGTTTCAGAGTTGGATACTATACAGTGCCACCCAGTGATACGACATGGGTGACAGCATTCCTTCACTATATTCCAGAGGAACCAATACAGACCTTTTAAGAAACATTAAATAGATTTTATGTTCAGCCGACTGCATCCTCACTGGAAGCAGCAATACCCAAGTCTATTCCTAAACAAGAATAAACTTCTGCTCTGCCTTTCTCCATGAAACTACTGCTAATATAATTCACCGTTTTAAAACTCAAGAGGAGTTTAAATCAAGCATATCATTTGAGGTCTGATACTCAGTAATTTAACTCTTATGACAGAATTTGAATAGGTTTTCCAAAAGCAATATTTGTTCTGGAGACTTGCCATATGTAAAACCCAGCAAACTTAAGTATATGAGTCAAGAAAATCACCTTTTGGGCTGTCAACTTGCATGCATTTGGAAGGCAATTCTTTTTCATTCTTTCTCCCTGCCAAACTATCAGTGCACTTGGCATACAAGCATGATTTGTGTCCCTTAAGGAGAAATATCGGTTTGCCTACTATTATTCACCATAACCAGCACTATCCCAAAATGCCATAATATTGCAGATAACCAAAGTTAGCTATCGTCAGCCGAAACCAATTAAAACAAGTGTCCTAGAAGGGAGGCATAAAACTACAAATGAGAGATACGGATAAATAATGGGAACGGGTGTCACATTCTATAGCTTCTCAGGGTCAGCATAACTGCAGAATTCACTCAGCAGTGATGAAAGGCACAGACATCCACAGTCCATGGGAGCTGTCTCCTTTCAAGCACTGGAGAGAAAGCACATGCTGAATTAAGCTGTTATAAAGTTTATTGTCACTCAATCATTTTTAGATCAACTGTATTCAGTCTGCCCCCAGATACCTTTCCTTTCAAACACCATTCCTGCTATCTCTAAGTGCAATAAACCACCTTCTCCGTCACGCATCAATCCGGAGCTATCGAGGGCCCGGAGCCCAGGTGTGTCCCAGGATGAGGTGAGGGCCCCGCGGATGTGCCAGGTGACACTCAGACACCCCATGGCTCTTAGTGGGCTGGCACTGGCACAGTGGGCTGAGCACACAGCAGGAATAGAGGGCAGCTCGTGTCTGTCCACGTGGTTTGGCTGCCTGTAGTTAACCAAGCACTAGGAAGCAGCAGGCATTCACATTTCTTAAAAGCAGAGTACTGCATACTGTACGGATGTAAAGAGGGAAAAGCACCCAAGCAAGAAAATGCTCTTTTGCGTAGCCTGAAGAGCTGAACCACTTTTTAATCCAGATACTTCAGAGCACTCAGCAAGCCAAGGAACCAGCAAGCCATCAGAGAGGCAAATAAAACCGAAAGGGACAAACACTTCCTCAGCTGCTTTTCTGCACTTTCCAACCTCTAAACCAGGGTGGAGGTGAGCCCTGCTCCTCGGTGCACCCCGTGACCGCCTCAGCCCCCAGCAGCCAGCACCTGGCACAGGGCTGCCTGCCCCTTCCCTTCCTCTGCTCTGCTCTTGCCACTTCATCCCCCAGCCACTGGGCTTGTGGCCAAACACCAGGCCTGGATAACAGGCACAATAAAGCAGGGCTGAGAAAGATAGATTTTATTCTGTAGCACAGAGAGGAAAGTGTTTGTTTTCAAAATGAAGTGACTCGTTCATATTTTTTCAAAACTACATATTTAATTTAAATTTGGAAGTACAGCAACACGGATTGTAAGTCAGTGTAGAATTTCACGTATGAAAATGACTTATATGAAATAATAATTCATACATATAGTTATATAGTACACATTAGCTGCCAAAGTTTAAAAAGAATTGAAACTCTTTATGGCTCAAAGTAACAGAACAAACACTGCTTTCACTGAGCCACTAATAACGAGCTACTTAATTAAGTCAAATACAGAAACTCACATATCAAATGGTCCCTTAAATTGACTATTCTGGCTTTAACAGAACAGGATTAGATATTTTAAATGAAAGGCCAACTACTAATTTCTAGTAATTAAAAAGGTTGGCTTAAAAGTGAACCACATCAACATCTTTTAAAAATGCTTCTTAGGCACATAAATCTCCGCCTTTACAGTCTGGCTGAATTCTTTTCTAAACTCCTGCATAACCCATGATAGCAAACTGCATGCTATTTAAAAACACACACAAAAAAAATCAGCTTCTAACTACATTGGGAAAACAACAGATGCAAATATTACACCCACTCTGCCACAGTCGGGGGAAGCAAAAGAGCCCTCCCTGCACAGTGTTAAGAGACTGCACTGCTGCCACCTTCTTTCTATCTGCCTTCCACGTTCTGAGGGTTTTTGAGCCCATCTGTGGCTACAGGCATGTTTGTTGGTTTGGTTTCCCTCCTCGGCTGTCCCACCACCACTCCATTTGAGCAGAGGTCTTACTGAGCCTTCTCCAGTGATGGCCCCTTCACCAAGAAATGGTATTTGTAAAAACAGTTAAATCAGCTTAAATGAGCTTACGTCCGGGGGCTCGCATGGACTTAAGCAAATTGCTTTTCACAACAGTCTAGCAAGCAGACTTACAATTCCAGTGTGGCAGAACTTCACTTGTACTGATTCAGATTTGCTAACCGTACCATTTTTGTTGATATACACACAACTCTAGCAGCAACCTACCACTCTCTTCTTGAGCTGGACTAACACATTTCTGGATGCCTGAGAAACACACAGGGCTGGCCTGAGGAGCACCAGGCTCTCTGAATACATAAATGATGCACAGCGGAGCTGTAGAACGCACGGAGAGAAGGAAGAGAAAAGCAGAAAGGAACAACATACAGAAAATACAAGGGAGGGTTTGAGGTTGGTTAGGCAGATTTAAGTGTAGGTGAAAGTACAATTATCGGTACATTCATCATCATTAAAGCTACTTTATAGTCAGGAAACCAAAGAGGAGGAGCATCTGAACAAATCTCAGTATCATGCGGTTAGCTGGACAACATGGTTGGCTGGAAGGGCTTTCACAATGTTTCCAAAACACAGTTTCTGCTTCACTTACTCTAATGTCAATGAGGCACCCAAACCAGAACGTTTCCATGACCTCAGGCAACAAGAAAGCAGCACCTATTTTGGTTCCCCATGCTCAAACAGCTCAAGAAACAAAAAAGTCTTACAGGCACAGGCAGCCCACAGAGCCACCTCGGGAGAAAATCTGCAGTCAACAATGCAGCAACGAAAGCCAAATACATCAAAACTGACCTAAATAAGGGAGATTTCAACACGACCTTATTCACAGCTTTCTGTCCGGGATGAGGCCTCATGCCAGCCGGCCCGCCCAGATGGCTGGAGGCAGGGAAGCCGAGCAGCAGAACTCAGCTCCGTGTGAAACCCACAGCTCACCCCATGGCATGCCTTGCCCATGCACTTGCTTCCTGCATTCTTCCCTGAATGCTGCAGGCTGGTTGGTACAAAGGCCCCCCGTCTCCAGGGCAATTGGCAAAACAAATAAACACAATTTACAAGGAGCTAAAAAAGTGGATTTATTCGAAGCAGCAGCGCTCTGGACACACCAGGATGACAGCATTACGTATGAGGGTGTGCAACAGTACATAACAGATCTCAGCTATGTCAGCACAAAGCTGAAGCTTTCTTTGCTGATGGAGTAAAACGCCTGTCCCAGCTTCAGCCGTACAGCCTTGGCATTACAGGGAAAAGCTTTCTGGAAATAAAAATACATATAAATGGCAATTTGGTTCCCTTCTTTTTGCAGCATCCCTTTTAGGACAGCTGACCACGCACTACAGCAGTGCTACTGCTTAGGTAGAAAGGGATTGAGCACTTGTACCATGGCTGACAAGCAGGTGCCATCTGAGCACAAGCAAACTCACTGCTGGGCACTCACTTACTTGTGAGGATTTCTCACCATCAGCGCTTGCCTGTTTTCCAAAAGTACCAGACAAACAGCTGCAATACAACACAATTTCACATCCCATTGTCCGTAACTCTAAATATCCGCTTCCAAAAAACCCTTACAAGCCAGAATAGAAGCTGAAACACCACCAAAATCTTGGTAGGCATGTTAAATAAAACCATTAATCATCTGATGCCAAGTTAAACCATCCCGGTATCTCTAAAACATCTGCAACAGCCCGCATTAATCAGCGCATCGTACAGAGTTACTGTATTTAGCTGTTGTATAGCTATGCACAAAAGATAATTTAGTTTTATAGTGCAAATGCCATCTGTCACGTTGTCACAGCATGACAAGGTATCACATTACATATTAAACAGACAACACGCCTCGAAAATAAGGCCTATTTTCATGCCACGGTTGTCTTAGAGACTAAAGAACTGGGTTTTCACGGTGCTAACGTAATTTTAAAAAAATTATCTAGGGTAAGAGATACCTATCTTCCCATTTTTTAAAAGGAGTACGTATCATTAAAAATGCTATTTTTTATCTCACTCGGTAATGCAGAACTACAGCAGCTCTCTGCCTCTAAATAAATTAACCGCAGCACAAAACAGTCATTGTTTATAGCACACGATGCTCTGCATTGCTGCTATAATGGTAATTAACATTACGAGGGCTTTTCAGATGACAAGCCACTGGGCATTAGGTTGATTGTGGAACGTAACAGAGCATATGCATCAAGTAGTTCTGTTATGCCAAAAACTGTTAGCAAACAGCTCGTATAAACGGCTGGGACAGTGCTTTTAGATGTAGATATACATCATTGCTATGGAAGCCAAGCATGAATGACATTGCAGCACAAGATGGTTTTGTCAGCCTGTCAAAAGACAAGATCACCAAAGAGAACTGATTAAATAACACAGGTTGAAGGAAGCTCCCTTACTCCCATTACATCTCCATCCAAAATCACTATTAAGCAATCCAAATGACTTTGGTCCCTAAATAAAAGCATATATCAAGGACCTCTTAGCACCATTAATTACACTGTTCTCTTGCTTCAACACAACATTTGTAAGTTTTGTTTTGGTTTCTTCATTTTGCTGGATCTCTCCTCTCCTCTC
>JAOWBP010002052.1:7043654-7057530 GCA_028571105.1 Tragopan temminckii | reverse complement strand
TCTCGTCTTTTTTGATGTGCTGTCCTCTCCTCTCCTCTCCTCTCCTCTCCTCTCCTCTCCTCTCCTCTCCTCTCCCCTCCTCTTCATTTATTTTGTAATAAACTGGTAGAAACAAGAATATAGCAGCCAAAAACAAACCTAATTTACTTCTGCCTAGAAACTACCCCAGGCCATAGCACAAACTTCAAGCCTCAGTTTTATTTATTAAATATGCATCTGGAAGAAATAAATAATAACAACAAAATAGAACCAATATTTGCAACATATCATACACAGAGAAAACCCTTCAATTATTTTAAGTTTATATATAAAAAAAAAATTAAATTGAAAGGACACACCTCCGTGATTAAAGACATTTCTTAGCTTGTAAGGACGCAGTGAAAAACTCAGTCCACCTGCTTCCCCCAAGCAAGACACATGGCCACTGTAGGCACCCTTATTTATTTATACTGCAAGACAGAGTTGGAGGAGGTAAATTTGGGCACCCTGGTAGTATGGGCTGGACAGGTTTGGAAGCAGGATCTCAAAGCTGAACAGCAGGGCAGGATTCATCACAGGCAGAGGAGATAGAAGCAGTAACTCTGACTGCTGAATGCTGGTGGAACAGATTTCTCCTAAATCCCCACCTTACAGATCAAAGGAGCTAAATCAGAGATAAAGCCAACAAATAGCTCCTTTGCATTTCTGCCTGTTTTTTCCAAATTTAAAAAAAAAATAAAATTGCAAAAACAAAGGAACTCGAAGTGATTGTGCTGTGTCCCAAAGTCTAGAACAACCTAGGGCTGTAATGAATGAAGTCAAAAGAGGGGAGAAAAGAGAGCTGGTGGCAAACAGCCCACCAGCTGCTCCTTATCTGTTCTATCAGTAACACATCACTATCGAGCCTCTCCCAATTGCTAGCAGAGCTGTGTGATGAGGGCAGAGTGGCAGCTTTTCTAATAAGTAGGTACCAGGCCGTGCAAAGGTCACAAGTTTTGACAAACAGAAACACTGCTAATTTTACAGCACTTTAAGCACCCACTGCTAGCACTGGGGAAACATGCGTCGTGCCCTCATCCTGCGTGTTGCCCAGGATGCTGCTCTGCAAGGTCCTAGCCACAGACCTCTGCTGTTCAGAGGGACACTGGTGGAAAAGGCATGGAAAGACCATTGGCAGAAGCATGGGAGCACCAACTCCAGGACAAGGGCCAGGTTGGGATGTAGGGACCAGCACTCCTGTCGGCCTCGCTGGTGGCTCTGGAGCAGGTTTCATCTTGCTGTGCAGCACAGCTCGCCTAACCACAAGGCAGGGCTGGTGAGAGCAACCTCCAGGGTACAGAGCCCAGGGGTGCACAGATGGTGTACACTGTGCACCGCGAGGGGCAGTGCTGAAGTTCTGCAGCAAAAAAAAAAGAAAAGAAGTGTGTGCCTCGTGTTGGTTTTGGCATCAGACAGAATGGCTTTATTTCTCCCTGACGAGAACAAATGCCTTTCGATTTGCAGCTATGCCAAGGACATCTGTCCTACAGGACATCTCCTACCAGTGCTTGGTGGTAGCATATGCAATCTGGAAAATGAATTAAATGTACATTTTATTTGAAATTACAGGCACAAACAGCTCCAGAAGTGCAATTTATCTCTTCTCAGGGAAGGGCATCAAGAGACATAAAAACATGCATCATCACCATGATAAAGTCTGAATCAGGTCTCAGGTATTAACAAAATTATCAGTGACACAGGAATACATTATTCTTTGTTCTTTATGCCAAAACCATCATGTCTTGTTTGTCCTCTCTTTTTCTGGGGAATTTTATGGCTGAATGGAGTACCAGGGGGGAAATATCCCAAGAGAGGAGACAGGAAAAGAAACCCTCAACGTGCCTGTGAAAGAAAGCATTCTGCTTTTTAATGGTTTGTTTCTTTCACTGTTATTTGGTTTAACTCTATTTGACATAGGGAGAAATATTAGCAACTCTGTTAGCCAACATATTTGTCCTGCTCTTCACAAGAGTCCCCTTACATGATGGAGGGCGTGTATTCCTCTGTTAAATAAGAATTAAGTCAAGCAATCTAGTCAGTATTTTAAGCCTTTATCGCCCAAGTGGAGCGCTGGTAAGGGCAATTTCTTCCTCTTCTGAATTACTTTTACAGATCCATCTTAACCTTAGCACACCCTCATTGGTCCCGTTGTTCAGTCCCCTGTTTCCCATCCTCAGCATTGCAGGGATATGCTTTTATACTGGGTGATGCAGCTCACCCTGTTTCAGAGTCAAGCTTCTGCTAGGAAAGGATGGATGAAGAACAATAAATCCTGACTTCAAAAGCACCCACACCTTGGCACCGAGGAATGAGGCAGATTAGTAAAAACAGAAAAATAATTACAAAAAAAAAAAAAAAGCCTTTCTGGTATTCTAAGTAACATGAGAGGGAAAGCTGTGCCAACAGCATGTCTCTAGACAACAGCTATCCTACACTAGAAAGAAAAAATTAGCAAATACATCTCCGCAGAGTATAAATGAAGGAGGGAGAAAGAAGGTAAAGGCAAACATGCTGAAGCAGGGAAGAGTCTGTTAATTGGGAGAAAATATAATGCATGAATGCGCAAATAAAACAACGAGGCAAATAAACAAGCATACAACGAGCGTACATTTCACTGCTAGCAATGACTACTTGGAGCTTTAAAAAGAAGAGCTGTGCAGCTAAAACCCAAAGGCTTAGCACAGCCTGCCTATACGCGTTACAATTTCTAGGAAACCCTTACAGACTGCCTCATTTGAAAACAGCCCATCTGCATGAAACTGGATACAACAGCAACGCGGCACCCTGATTAACATTTGGTACACACTTTTCCTCTAATGAAGCGTGGTTCCTGCAGATCTGCAGAGATGGATGACTAGAGCAGGCTGGGCTCACCGTGTCAGCGGGCAGACATGACACGATGCCACGTCCCGAGCAGGGGCACAGTTACCCCCGCACTCCTGACTGCGAGGAGGCCACTGCTAGCACACTGTGCACAGACCAGGAGCATCAGGAAGCCCTTTCGAGGAGGTTACCCTCTGCGTTCTTGTCTGTAATTCTGCCCGTGTGTGACAAAAGCCGTGAAAGGCGAATGCTGAACGGCACATTTCTAATTGCACAGCCCCACTTAACATCTGAACGCATGGCAATGAGGCTTTGCCTTTCGTGACTTGTGCCAGGAGCACGGGCAGCCCTCCAGACTGGCAGAAGCAGCATTTTTCCTAATGTGACATGAGCTACAAAAACTTCCTTTGCTGAAAAACACGCAGCCCCATGCTGCTCCCACACAACGAGCAGAGGTGGGTGTTGAGAAGTCCTCCCTCTGGCCTGGGAAAAAATAACTGAGCTCAATGCTACGCGTTCCTCAAGAACTCATGTCACATATGACAGATACGTGAATTAAACCATTTAAATTACATCCACTCCACGTTTTCAGTAACTTTTCAGTGAACATGCCCTCCCTAACTCTAGGATCATCCATCAGCTGGCTCCAGCAGTCAAGCTGTCAACCTTTTTGCTGACAAGGACTTTCTTGCTTTGGCACGCCACTTCCTTCTACTAAACACTTGAACGATGATCTACGCATTTAGAGCAATTAAATATCTATTAACTTTCGGGTAGGTTTCAGCCATAATGCTCAGGGAAAAGCAATTCTTGTCAGGGCAAAGCCAGCAGCTGCTCTTCCTGGGAGCGAAACCTTCCCCTCTACACCCAGTGCCATGCTGAACCCCCTTCCTTCACCGAGTGCAGCTTGAAGCAATGCAAGAACTCAAACTTCTGCAAGACCTCCTCTGCATTTGGCCCTTGAGCTTTTGGGACTCCCTTCTCTCCATCATCGGTTCTACTACTAGATAGTTAAATCAATAACTTAGAAAATAAAATAAACATATATTTGGAATGATTTTAGCATATGAAACAGCAGTGTGGTCCTAAGTAGACTTTAAGAATTTAATTTAAGGGTGGGAGCAGCACAGGCCATGCTCAGGATGCAGTGCTGCACTGCCAGTTAGGCTCAGCCCCTGCAGTCCCTTTGCAGAGTTATTGTCTGATTAGAGAAGGCTAGTGTCAGTGATAGTAAAACATTTCAATTAATTATTGCAAACCCAAATCACAAGCACGAGATGAAAGCCCAACGTGAAGGAACAAATCGTTCAGTCAAACGTGTGCTGATGTTTCACCTCTGTTTCAGTCCTAAAGCTTTGCCCAAGGTAAGGATTTTGGTGCACCTCCTAAGCGACATGCTGGCAGCAGCCCCTGTGATGCACAGCAGCTGTCAGGAATGGCCACGGAGGAAGCACGCTGAGAAACTGCTCCATGGCTGGGAGGAGGGCAGACAGGAGGAAGCAGGGATCTCTCAGGCCGGCTGCATGCTGCAGGAGGGGGCAAAGCAATATGCCAGGCAGTTTCCATCTCTATCTCCTGAGAGCAGCAGCTTAACCTCCCTTTCACCTCTGTTCTGCAATGCCTGCAGACAAGCCATGGGGGACGAGATGAAAGCTGGCACAAGGGCCGATGTCTGAGACCCCCACACTGCAGCGGGCTTCTGAGCTGGTTAGAGAGACTTCAGGCACAGCACCTCCCAGAGGTCTCAAAGAGATTCTAAACCATTGTGCTGCTCCTAAAAAGCTTATTTGTTCAAGTTCTGGGGGCACTGGAAGTCAGAGTAAAACAAGTAAAACAACACTCGCTGTCTCCTGACTTAATAGAAACCTTGGAACAGCCATCAGCAGACACTCATGCAGTCAAGAATATAAAGTGATGCATGTTTAAGAACTTTGACTTTCTGAGTAAACAAAGGAGATAAAATATTATATCTTGTGATTTTTAAAGAATACTGTTTTTTCTCCCAAACACTGGGAAACTGTGAAGTGGGCAAGAATTCATCGCACATAATCTTCCTTCCATTCATCCACATAACCAAAACCCATTAGCCTGTTTCTTGTTTCAAGCACAGCAACAGACATGCAAGGGTAGGGAGATGGGAGGTGCTAACTATTGAATGGCACAGGAATGTGGGATGAAAACATTGAGGAGCTTTCAAAATAATGCCCGAGAGGTTCTATGTATGCCAAAGTTCACCATTGTGTTACTACAATAATAATAATTAAGAAAAATTAGGACCAAAAGCACACTATTGGAATTCAAAGAAAACCAACACAACTCACGATGATGTGAAAATACTGAAAGAAAGAAAAAAAGAGGGAAAAAAAAGAAGGGGAAAAAAATCATAGGCTGCAATCCCTCCATAAATTCACAGTACCCTATAAAATGCTGAGAGCTATATTGAACTGAAACAGCCCAGGCAACAAAATTCAGCCTGGAGTCAGAACATCTCCTGTCCTGCATTTCAAGGCATCTACCAAGAGAAACTCAAGCTACAAGGACCCTGAAAGGCATTCATGCTTAGTACATGCTTAGCACTTTGTGTGCTCAAATTGCCTGAAACAAAAAACTTACAGGTTGAACAAATGGGAGAATAAGTGTATGTCCAGCCCAGAGCCCTGCTGCAGCACCAAGTCTGTCCTGTGGGAGAAGATGGCGTGTTTTACAGCCCTGTCCTTCACTTGTGCAGTGGATATGGCAGAAAGGATGGCATTAGTAGGCAGCGGGTGTGTGCCCCCATTTAATGGGAAAAAGAAAATGTATGACTGGATCCTAAATGGTGAGGTGGATATGAGAAAGAAGGACAGTGACTTTTTTTTTTTTTCCTTTCCTGGTATGTAAAATCAGGAATGGTTTCACAGAAGTTCAATAGATAGAAGGAGACCATTTGCAAAGGAACAAAGCAGATTCCTCACATTTATTTTTTTTTCTAAACTTAAACCTGCCTTAGAGATATTATGGAAAACACTTTTAAGCTGGGGGGAAAAAAAAAGTCACTGGGGACATGAAGGCCTCATTGTTTTTTCCAAACTTTGTATGTCAACACATACGTGTGCATAAAAACCTTACCTCCCTTCTGAGACATTATATCCATACAATGTCTCTTGGAGAGGGTAAAAAGAAAATGTAGGTCAAGATGTTAAGATAGGGATTGCTTCTAAAAGATGAAAGCGTAAGAGGACTAAGCTTTCATTCCTTATGTTTCTTTGAGATTTCAAACAGAGTGTTATTTGATAATGGTTCCTTTCAGAAAAATTGGAATTTAATATAGCTAATTATAAGTTAGAGAATTAATGTACAGTCAGTACTCCAAGTGACCTGCTATACCATTCTGATGCTTTTTACCAGCATGTCCCCTGTGCTTATTATAGATCTTTTCTCCAAATACTGAGGCCAATCTGCTCTCACATTAGGCTGGATAGGCCGGGATTTGGGAGGGGGGGAGGAGGATGGAAAGAAAGAAATCGATGATTTGCAAGGCTGTAACACCAAGCCTGCAGAGAGCAGGCTGGAGTTGTGCTCACAATACAGCGAAATGCAGGAAGAGATCTCACTCTGAAAGGAAAAAGCACAGAAAACAGAGAGCAAAGAATGAAAAACAAATAGCAAAAGAGGAAAAGCATGCAGAGAAAGGAGAGAATATGTTTAAAAAGACTGAAAAGACAGGAAAAAGGACACTGAGAGAGGACAAGCAGCACAGATAAGTAGAGAGGGGAGTACTTCTAATTGTCTATTATTAACATGGAAGTGTCTGAAAATTATTTGTCCTTGGAGTAATTGCAAGTTAAAAATCCTGACCTATATTTCATGGAGAGCAAGCAAGATAAATCGGAATATCCCTCCAAACAGATGCTGGCAGCAGAGGCAGCTTTGATTTGGACTGGAAGCAGTTTTCCTGCGATTCAGAAGCAAGCCACGCATCACTGTTTCAGAGACCTAAGTAAGTTTGAAATGCTCTATTTCTAGAGACAGCACAAAATGTGTTTGGCAACATCTGCTGCACATCACTGGTGAGGATATAAAGTAAAATTGTAGCTTGTGGAGTCTTAAGCGGGCATAGTGCTTGAGTGAGCTTTGAGGGGAAAAAATCTGCATCACAGGAAGTTCTTCAATCAACATGGTTCCAGTAGCATTCAGTTTGTTTTTCTCTAGAGTTTCTAGAGAGTTTCTAGTCTAAAAACTAAGCCAGTATATTCATTTAAGTCCTCCAATGGATGTGTGAGCTCCTGCAATGAAGCCTCCTTACCGAGTAAGGCGTGAGCTCTGTTTAAAGTCTCAATTAGAAGGGCCATAACCTGTTTCTTTCTCAAAACTTATATTCTGTTACGTTATAAGGCTGTCTGGGAGAAAAGGGGGGCATTTTGTATTATTGGCAAAGATTTCTTACATGCATCAGATTAATTCCTCTGAAGTCACATTCTTACGCTTATTCCTATTTGGGATGCCCCTACCTGGGTTAGAGCAGGAAACTTCCCTGGTCTGGTAGCTGTCAACTTCCAAAATATTCTTCTGTTGTCAGGAACAGCCTTGTGCCCTGGCAGAAAACATCCCTCCTCTTGAATTGACTCAGAATTACCAAATTCCTCAAAAGCTTCAGCTGCACTGGCCACTCGCAGCCTGGTCCCTGGCCCTGGTGCTGAGGAGCACTGGCCCCTCTTGAGCTTCTTTCTTCTAGCTGCACAACAGCACCCATTTTTACAGAAAACAAACAAGCAAAAGCATAATGAGGGCCTTCCTATCACACTTAGAGCTTTAGTAAGAAGAGAATATGAAAGCAGTACTTTTCTTTCAACCTACGCAAAGGGAACCAGTGCTGTGGACAACACGCTCTCCTTCAGTTTGCTCTCTGGTTCCCGCAGCCTGAAGGACCTGGTAAACGTAGTGTCAGCAGGGAAAACAGCCACTAGACAAGAGCTGAAAGCTATTTTCCTAAAACAATTAGTAACGTTTGAGTCCTTAGTCTACAGTGGCAGAATGTCAGTGGAAGCAGAAGAGCACAAACAAGAGCACAAACTGAAGAGCAGTCTGTCCTTCTCAGCAGTCTGTTTCTTTCCTGCAAATTTAGCAGGAAGTCTTCATGAGACTATCACCACTGAGTCCAAGACGATGTGAGAAACTTTAAATAGGAATTTAGTTAGCAGTTTTAATTTCGATCCAACCAGATGGTAATCCAGCACCATCTCAACACCTGCTATACCAGAAAAAATTAAGGACAACAAAACCACCTTCCCCATAGGCCCCAAAATTCACGTTCACAGCAAGCACCTCAAACTCTTGTTTCCCCAGCAATTAACTAGCTGAAAAAAGTCTGCCTTCCAGGCCATTAATAGCAGGCACCTCGATTTGAAACAGAAATCAAGGGAGTTTTCTACACTAAGCAGTGCCTTAACTAATGGCCCGTTTATTCTACTTTATGAGCAGAGTACTTGCATATAACCCTGTGCTATGGTCTGGTTGCTAATCAACCTTCAAGATTTTGCACGCCAGTTTTATTGAACTGCCTTCCATGCTGTCATAAAGGGAATTTTGTACCAAACAGTCTTCTTCCAGCCTGAGAGAGATGAACATCAGCTCATGGCTCAGAAACCCTTCCTCGGCCAGGAACTTTTACTCTTCAGTTCTGCTCTCTTGCTAGTCAGGTTCTAAATATTCAAGGACACTGCTATACTACACGAAGATCATCTATGAAAGAGTGCATTTAAATCTGCAATTGCAAGTGGGCTCTGTTTATCTACTTACTGAAGACAGCATTGTCCTTTTTGATTAGAGGAGGTCATTTCCGGGTAAATGTGAACTGGCATTTGAAGTTCATCTCAGCAGGACAATGAGATAAGGCAAAGCATCAAGGACAGGTTTCCATTGAAATAAAACTTGACAAGCAGTCCCTAACCACAGGGACCACAGACACAGCTGCACAAAGGGCCATCTTCAATTGATTTGGGGGATGAGGAGGAGAGTAGAGACAGCTACGTTTCTAGAAAATCTGGAGTTCAAGCCACATTCAGTTAAGTTCTGTTCTTTATTCATAGCTTCCACCCGACGGTAATCTTTGCTGACCTCCTGAGATGTAGGGGGAGAATGACTAGGTGGGAAGCACAACATTTTAATTACGCTGGCAAAACTAAAATCTTCTTTGCTTATCAGTAGATCAATACATTAAAGGGAAGCATCGGGACACCACTTGGAAGAAAAAACAGCATGTTCCTGGATGGACACACCACAAGAATGGGCAGGAGGGATGGGAAATTAAGCCTTCCATGCACAATTCACAACAGGAATATGCTTCTCACTCCCAGTCCACCCCATATGCACCAGTTTTGAGACTCTGCACAACACTACTGTTTCCTTCTGCCATATGGAGCCGTAGAGCAAGAGCTCGCATAAGGCTCTGAAACAAGATCCCAGCATCACAGCAAGGAGTCAGGGAAACACAGACAGCGATGAAATTCCTCTTCACCTCTCTCCATCCTGCTCACCTGCAGCTGAAACGCTTCAGAACAACCAGGATGCCTTTTCCCAGTGTCCTAAAGGAGACAGCAAGCTTCTAGCATTGCTCTAACTCTCTTGATAACATTGTGGTACGATTTCTTCTCTAAAAAGAAAAAAAAAATCCTATGTTCTGAAGAAAGTGAGAAATTGTACTCTTCCCATGCCATCACTTTTAAACTTCTATCTCTCCACATACACAGCAGGCACAACATAAAACCACTGTGATGCTGATCAGCCACAGCAAACAGAGCATCTTTAAAAACAGCCAACCGTGAGTGCCTTTGCCTTTCACAGGATGAGAAAAATGGGATTAAATTCTGGCATGGTCTTCAGGCACTACTCTGAATGGCTGGCAGAGGCCAAGTCTTTTGCAGGAAAAGTGGCTTATCTCCTGGCTTCCCAAACTGCAGCAGAGGTCAGATGAAGAGGCTTCAGGAGCCTGCCAGCTCTGTCCCTCTGTGGGATCCTTGGCAGATTGCTCCAGCTGGCTCCTTCCAGCTTTTCCCTTTTTCCATTTTAGCATATAGCTTGAATAAAGAAAACAAGATGAAGGCTTTCAAAGATAACGCAGTCTTTCACAAACAGATGCAGAACAAAGCACAGGAAATTCTGAGCAAAGTAAAAAATGAATCTTGTCTGTTCAAGGCTTATCTGGAAGGACTTAGCCTCTTAGTAGACAGATCTAAAACATCCCGACTGCGACTGCAGCGCTCGCTTAATGCTCTTGTGAGGGAAGCAAACAGGATGGGTGAGGGTGAAGAGCCTCTTGGAACAAACTACTCCTTCGAATGCACCATTGTTTGTAAGCTCAGTCTGTGAGGTCTGGCCTGGCTTGTCACTGTCATCCCCTGCCACCTAAGTACAGGGCTGGTACACTGCAGCTACGGATGGACACCCCCTTCACAGTATTAAAGTCATTTAAAATGAGCAATAATGGACATGAAAGGCAGATTATTGAAAATGTTTATTCATCTAATTCTGGATACAACAGCACATTAACCGCCTGTAACAAATCTGTGCTAGTCAGACACAAAAAGAGATAAGTGAAAAATGTATGCGCATTTATTACGACGCAGAGCGATCTGCTACGACTGAACAGTATACGAGCTAAGCTCTATTTATTTTCTAGAAAACATTTACCCTCAAACACTGGGAAGTATCTGCTGTGTGATCAACCTCTCACCACCACCACCAGTTATAGAAAGGCAGCAGTTATTTCACACTTTCCTGGAGACCTTAAA
The DNA here is from genome assembly GCA_028571105.1 of Tragopan temminckii. Lineage (NCBI taxonomy): Eukaryota > Metazoa > Chordata > Aves > Galliformes > Phasianidae > Tragopan > Tragopan temminckii. The sequence continues at coordinate 7,046,920 of JAOWBP010002052.1, read as the reverse complement.
ATCAAAAAGATTCCATCAAAACCAAACCAAAACGCGGAGGCTTGGGCTCAGGATGCAGACCGATCTCAGAGGTTGTTCTGAGCAGTAAGATGAAGGTGACTAATTCCTGGTTCTGTAGCTTAAAAAGGAGACAGATTTTCGAGCTTTTCACAGCAGAAATGACACGTTTGTGCGTGGGCTGATGACACCCAAAAAGAATTCAGCATCGATCTGCTGAACTGTTCTGTTTGCTCCAAGTCCATTTCCACTGGCGACCTATTCTTGTTACAAGTCAGAGCCCACAAACACACATCGTGGACGGTGTCTGAGGCCACGATTAGGTGCTCTGCCAGCTGTGTCTGGCAACTTGTGGGAAAGGTTGTAGTGCCCATCAGCACTCACAGCCAGCTGTCACTAATCTCTGTTTTTTCTTTTAAAACCACTGACTGAAACTCCTCTCCACTTTTAGGTTATTTTCCATTGTGTTGCTATTTTCTTAATGAAATAGAGCACGCAGTATCAGTGACTGACTTTTTTTTTTTCTCTGCTGCCTTACTGGTTATATCCCTTGTTGTCTGTCCTTCAAATTAAAAGTGCTAGTTATTCACGGTTTCTTTCTGCCAATCATGGGTAACAGAGCAACTACACGAGTAGTGAAATTTAAAACCTCTTTACAACGGCAGTTAAGGGCTCCAGTCTGCAGACAATTTTCTCCACTGCACTTTTAATAAACACTAAAATAACACTACTGATAAACACTGGCTATCAGATAGAAAAAGCTGAAGTATCCTTCTCCCCACTCCTGTGCCTACTGACAACTGTGGTTGCTGAACAGAGAAGCACTTTGCTTACTTCTTCTGAGCGTACCACTGTAACTCCGCCTTCATCTCCACTTTGTGTCCACATTTCACACAAAGAATTTTCCATCCCTTTTGACAACCAAATGAGTCTTGCTATAGAACTCCATCGTTTACACTACCTTTAACAGCTGCTTAATTTTGTTTTGATTTCTGTGTAAACCACAAGCTACCTCTTTATCACCTCTCAACGCAACTCAACAGCTGGAGAAAGCCGCCAGCATCATCATTTCTCATCCCAGCATGTCACCGGCACGCTTCTTCATCCACCCCAGGCTGCCAGAGTTTGAAGGATAATGTTCTCAAGTAGATCTCTCTGATTTTCAACATCCCAATAAAAAATTCGTCATCTAATAATAAAAGCAGTCAAGTTTGTTTAAACTGCCATATCAGATAACTGGATGAATGGTTGGTTTTCAGTACAAAGCACTGCATCTCACCATAGAAAGTACCAAGACACTTTTCATTTTCCAGCAACTTATGTATATTTTGCCTAACATTTCTCCCCAGACAACTGGGATAAGCCAAAACCCAATGCATGCCTTGCTACAAGAATGTACAGACTTAATACTGTTGTCAAAGAAGTTATGTCTCACTCACTTACAAAACATGCAAATGAGGACTGACAGAAGGTCCACCTTTTGACATAACTGCCAATTCTACCAGGCATTTGAAAAATCTCCATCCTTTTGGCTGTATATGCCTGACAAAAAGATGTCAGGGTCCAGGTTTAGGCTGCCAATTTTACAGCTGCAGAAAACAGAATTAAGCAGTCTGCTTGTCTGCACTCAAGGGTGCTCCCTGTACTGCTGAAACAAACAATAAATCCAAGGCAGCAGCTATGCAAAAACAACCCTGAATCAAGGAAAATAAAACTGTTGTTCACTGGTAGAGGTTAAGGCAAAGTTTTATTTCATGGACACTTTAATCTGCTGAATGAAGTTCACTGCATGGGCAGACAAGTGTCAGAACCAGCATAAGCCAGTGAGTGAAAGGAAGCAGACCGGCAGCTCTTACATCCACCAACCACTTCTGATCCTTTTCCTCACCTTATTTATTTTAGGCCTACAATAACTCAGCCTCCCGCAGACTATGTAAGCTCTTCTGTGGATAATTCATCGCTGTTAAAAAAAAATTTCCACTACCTACAATTAACAATATGCAGAGAAGCAAAATTATTTTTAAAATTACTTTGGCTAGAAATACACTCGGGGGCAATAGCAACTCCTTTTAGTGGTAGTGAAAAGACGTTTTAAGGAAATTAATTATGCAATTCTGCTGTTTTCCCTATTAGAAATATATCCACCTCTTATCTTCGAGAGAAAAGGGATGGCAGGTGTCCTGCAAGAGAAAACGTTCTGGCAGTCCCGAGAAATACAGAAATTGAATTAAGATGGGAGCACCATTTGGACGTAATCAAATTGGGCAGAGATTACGGAGGGTGTAATTTGGCCTGCAGAACTTTTCTAAGTGGTGGTGATGGAAAAGGCAAAAAGAGTCTGCGTCAACTAATGAACAAGCAAGACTCTGGCAGGCTCAAGAACAAATTCAGTTCTAAAAACAAAGAAAGGAAGAGATATTTGGAAATTTCCAATGGAACCCAGCCCCAACATCCTGTTATTTATTTGTTAATCTTTAAATGCACTTGCCAGCAAGCACCAAAGTGAAAGTGACATTGAGTGCCATGACAAATCTGCTCAAATGCTTATTTTCTGAACCTTTTAGTTGAAAACATCTATATTTAATCACAGTTTAAAACTAGCCAAACAGGCCGTTTACTCCGAATGTAAAGAGAAAATATTGTGAGACTGAAGGAAGTATTTCTGCTTCTGTAAATGCATTTTAAAAATCCACTTATACTGACAAGGGTCCTTGGCACACTTACAATCTTCTACTAAAGCTTAGGAGGGAGACAGACAGACATTACCTACTGTCAACAAATGCAATTTCATATCACTGATGGAGTGAAAAGCTCCCTAGACAAACATTAGCGTAAAACCTTCTTCCAATATTTAATTGAAGCTTTCAAAAATAAGAGAGATGAAGTTACTGTATCTGAATCATCACAGTGAAGGACAAGGGCTACTTTCTTTTTTAAAAACACAGCCCACTGGGGAGCATAGCTGAAAACCTTGGGGCAGTGAGTATGAAAACACTTGAAAGCGTAGACATATCAAACACAAACACAGCCCCTTCCAAGTAGCGTAGCTCCCTGCTCTGGTCAGCATGGTGGTCGTGGGATGGGTAGCCCCAGACAAGAGAATGTGATGCCTCAGAGGCTCCCAGTTCTCTGTCTTGACACATTTCAGCTCTTCAGTGGAGGGAACAACCTATAGCAAAAGTTGCCCGGGCATCCCCCTCTACTCTGCCCTGGTAAGGCCTCATCTGGAGTACTGTGTCCAGTTCTGGGCTCCCCAGTACAAAAAAGAC
>JAOWBP010002052.1:7003912-7021674 GCA_028571105.1 Tragopan temminckii | reverse complement strand
AAATGGCTTCACTTGCTTTTTGCTTTGTTTTCTTCCCTCCTCTGCCTTATCTCTCCTGCTACGTGTAGCCGAAAAAAAAACCATTACGGAAGTTTGAAAGCGAAATCAATTAGTAAATGGAACAAGTCTCTCTCCATTTTAGCCAAGCATCTTGCAGGGCCCAGCTGCTGCATCTTAGCAATAAAAGCGGGGCTGTTTGTTTAATTACTCATTTATCAGAATCGGGCTCGCCGCTGCTCTGAAAAAGGCGCGTGTTTCCTTTCCACTCGCTGGAGAAAGGCAGGGCAAAGCTCTCGTAGCTGCGTCCGCGCCTGCTGTGCCAAGCAACACCCAAATAAAAGATTTATCTTGCACACCGTGATCATAAACATAAATTGGACTTAATTAAAACAAGTTGCTCTGCAAGCAGCTGAATTAATGAGACCCGACCGCCCGCGGCCCCGTGCCTGCCCCAGCAGCTCAGGACTGACCCATCTGCGTCCCCTCCGAGCCCAGCGCTCCTCAGGCAGGGCCACCCGCTCCCCTCCGTTCAGCCCCTCTGCTCGCAGGAATTTAATGAATTTAATGAATGAAAATGGGGAAAGGATCATCTAGTCCAGTGTCCTGCTCCTCCAGCGCATACACGCTGTCCGCCTCAAAATATCTCGCGACTGTCTACCCTTGTAGACTAACACAGAGATTAGAATTCTATTAATTTTTCCAACAGAATGACCTCGTTCTTAGGTGTTTCTCTAAATACAACTTCCAGTTGATTTTTTCCCCTGGGTTCAGGTGGTTCAGCCTCCTTTTCCTTCTCAACGTGAAGGGAGAACAAAACTTTTCAAATATTATGAGCAAGTTTATGAGCAAGGTGGTCAAATCTTACAAGTATTCAAGAACAGGTGCTCTTTTTCTTATGTTTCCCACAAACTGATATTGCCTTCCTCGACTTCATCGACAAAGAAAAAGTAAGTGTCTGGGGCATCCCAGCACATCTGAGAGGGCACAGGGTTAGGTCTGGGTTAACACATCTTTTGCACATCATTCTTCATAAACTAGAAGCTGGGGAAGGATGCTACCAAACCCATGAGGATTCAAGACTTTCAACTTAAATGTTTTTTGTCATGCCCAACACTGAGCTGTTTCTTCTCCATTTCCCTGTCAGAAAAAAATATTTTGAACGAGTTCTGTCTTTTCCTTAATAAACGACGGGGGGAGAACACCACAACAATGACAGCAAATTTAAAATATATCATCATTCTGAGGTCAAATAAGCAGGGCTATTATAGACAGAAGCTCTGCTGTTAATGTTAATATCTAGATGAAGCTGAAAATTAAATCAAAACATCAGAGTGTCCATCAGGTAGAGCTCATAAATAACATACACGAGAGAACTTGTGCCCTTTCTTAAGGCAGCCACCGTCATGGTCAAGTTTCCTCCTCTTTATTTCTATTAAAGATTTCAGCACTGTTTTGCTAAGACCGTCTCTGGAAGGGACTACCAAAGAAAGTCAGCTAGGGCAGCATTGCACAGTGTGTGCATGGCATGCACACAAAAGCACAGCAGAAGAAAATATGAAAGGAATGTCAAAAATCAGCTGGTTTTGAAGAGGAAATGAGGACATCTGTCAAGGCCATAGAGAACAAGACACTACTAGCTAATGTAAGGTCTCCTCTTGCCCCCAGTTCCCAACTATTTACTTCAGCTGCTCCCAGATAAAAACTGCTTTTAAAATCAAAAGTAAAAAAAAAAAAAAAAAAAGAATCAGAAACTGATTTCACACTGTTACTCCTGAAGGAGGTCAGAAAAGCTCACAGAAAACCTTTCCTTCCATGTTGGAAATGAACTTGACTTCTAAGAGAACGCAGAACATCAATCTAGGCTAACCTGAGGACCCGAGCCTTACATTCAAGCAAAGCCAACGAGAGCTTGGGGGCTGACAGCCGAGTTAATTTCTCTTTCAGATGCAGATCCAGCTCCCTCCAAACGCAGCTGCATGGAATAAGTGTTCTGTTGCTCACAGCAAGCAGCTATAAACTTGCTTCTCACACTCCTAGCTGAACGAATCTTTGGGAGAGATCTTCCAAGTATGTCTGCATAATTTCATAAAGGTTTTTATTAATTCAAGTGAAAGCAGCATTAAGGCTGTGATGGCACGGACTTCAGCCTCAGCTCTCAAACCTGTACCTAATCTGAGCATCCCCCTGGGCTTATGCTCTAGTTGCTCTCCCAGGCTGAAAGCCACGCTGCTGCATGTTCATGCATTTTACTTTCTTCCATCTATTTACACCTCTGATGCTAGGTTAAAGCCAGAGCAGGTGATGCCCATTCACGTTGAAATCACACCTTCATTTTATGACACAGAAACACATCATTACAAACTCAATCAAGCCGGGAAATGCAGTTACAACAGCCCAGTATCTCATATAAACAGGACTGTAAATCAGGCCCTGCAATCAACCTTGCACTCAGAAAAATGCTTTCAAGATCCCACCCTACTTGACTGCAATGGTGCTGCATGCTGATGGGAGAGCCTGCAGCTCCAACACAAGCACAGATGAAAACCAGATGGGCTGCAGAGCTGCTCAAAGCAGGCCAAAACACACACTGGGAGCTGGAGCTGCACGAGCGGTGAGAAAAATGAGAGAGGGTACACACGTCTGCGAATCTGATGGAAGTTCCTGCCCCCATCAGTGGTAACTAAAAGACTTCTGACTGTGGAAACAATATGGTTAGAAACAAAGAAGGAGCCTGCAAAGTTAGGGACAAATGCAAGGATTTTGCATTGTGGTTCTTTAGTACCTTACTGCTGAGCCATCGCTGGCAGTGCTTGAACAGATCCAGAGATCCACAGATGAAAACAGAAGGCCATGTACGTGGGTCAATCAATTCTGTGTTGTTACACTTTAATATGTCTGCAAATCCTTATACATGGTATAAAAAACCCCACAGATACGCCAGCTACCACACACGCGCGATAATCACCTTAGCAGCTGGAGGGGAAAAAAAAAGAGGTTTTTAGGCCCGTTAAAATTAGAAGGCATATACATCCAAAAGGACGCATGGTGTAAAATCACAGACTTTTTGGAAGCTGAAGGTAGAAGACTGGGACATTTTAATCAGCTGACAATTTCACTTAAAAGCATATAAACTGCTCCCACGACATTAAGGGAAGTGAGCAACACAGGTATGCTTAAGTATTTCAACAGAAAATCAGCTGGAGGGAAGCAGGTTAAGTTAAAAAGTTATATTCCTCTGACTATACACTTACTACGCCCTGGTAACAGCTGAGTTTGGGGAAAAATTGTGGTGGTGAATTAAAAGAATACCAAGCAAATTCTGTCTGCCTCTTTCCTGCCCTAGCAACAATGCTGGGCACGAAGCAGCCTGCTATCACAGAATCATAGCATCGCCCAGGTTGGAAAAGACCTTAAAGATCATCGAGTCCAACCACAACCTAACCATACTACCCTAACTCCAACAACCCTCCGCTAAATCATGTCCCTGAGCACCGCATCCAAACGGTTTTTAAACACATCCAGGGATGGTGACTCAACCACCTCCCTGGGACGCCTACTGCAGTGCTTAAATCATCAGTGATGCAATTGGGAAGATGCTCCAGCTCACTGCCTCGTCAGATGGGAGCACAAATGGAGACACACACACATACGAATGCAGTTGGATCTAGGAGGACTCGCTGGTTCCATCACATTGTACCCCAGTTACGCCGAAGCATGCTCAAAGCAGGCCCTCGTGCAGCTTTACATGTTAGCATCCCCGTGCAGCATTTCCTTTAGCTCTGGCAAGGGAAGTGAGAAGGGCAAAGAGGAATTCCGTTTAAGCAAAGCTGTTGAGGTTTTTTTGTCTACTTTATCAAGAGAAGTTTGCTACGGATGATTACAGCCATGGAAAACCCGCACACTTTGGTACTCGTACAAACTTACAGAAGCTGAAAACACAAAAGGATGCACAAGATTAAAACCACAGGTGGAAGCTGAAAATTGCTTTTTGAGTCACTTGCACTTTTTCCTTTGTTTAGCTGATAGAACTGCAGTATGCAGGCAAAGGGGCTGGGAAACTGTAGGCATTTTTTTCACAGCCTTTATTTCCCTTTATGGTATCCTTCCTTTCCTTTCAGCTGTTCCACAGGAGTTACCCTTCAGTCTGCAAGCCAAGACCTATAAACGTTGTCCAAAACTACACTTCTAAAGCTAACGGTGCCAGAATCCAGCTCTATTTCTATGACAACTTTACTTTTCTTACGCGTTTAAAGCTTAGCCTTTACATCAAACTATTTGCTGGAAAGAGAAAAATATTTCCAAAGAGGATACATTTCATCGTGAAGCCTTTCTTCACCAATCCACTAAATTAGGTAATTTATTGCGAGGCATTAAGCAGAGAAGAAGTATGGTTAGCTACATGGAAAAAGGAAAGGCGTCTGGAATTGGTCCTGTCCTTCTAGAAGTATTCAGAATGTCCCCCCCAGGCTTCAGTACCTCCAGGCACTCCTTTATTAAAAAAGAGGACAAATCAATCCTTAAGTTTCTTTACCTTCTACCACCCATTTTCTGCAGTGGCAGAAAGGTCCTCAGGAACTCCTGCTCCAAACACTTCTGGCAACAACTCAGTGGGGCCAGTGACTGTGCAGCACGGAGGCATCAGAAGCCCCAGCAGGCAGGCTGGAAGGTAAGGGCACTGCTGTTTGTGCCTGAAAGTCAGAAGATAACGTTTAACTGTTCGCCGAGCCAGACCACAACAAGAAATGGGGAAAATCCCACTAAACATTGTATTTTCTCTGAAGAGATTGGCCAGTCTCTTTACACACTTTCATAACTTATCTTTGAAGCAGAAAACGCAGAAAGAAGATAGCTACCGCTTAAGATCACAAGTACTTTCCATTTATTTTTTTTTAGCTTTCTACAAAAACTTGGCTCCAAAACTGACATCACTGTATCTATCCATGACAGACCTGCTTGAGATTATTCTTCCATTCCCAGTGAGATAAACCATGTAGATGACTACTTCTCACTCAACCTGAAAGTAGTGGTATGTGTCTTTAAGCCCCCAAAATCTTCCACCACAAACAATGAAGCTAAACCTTTCCATTCAGCTCTTCTCTCTCACTACAGCTGCTTCTCCTATCGTTCCTGCTGTACTTTCAGAGCTGCAACACGATGCTCTGGTCTGGAAGAACTTACATGTATTTATTTTTTAACAGAGGAGTTGGGTGGGCTTTTCATCCCAGTAGAAGTATCAGGCTAGAATGACTCTTTACATCTTTCTTCCAAAACGCTAGCTCTCGATGAAACACTGACAGCTGAATAGCTCTTTGTCTTTTATAAGTTTTCAAGACAGAAGCCTCTTCCTGAGGAGGACAACAGACTGCAGAACTTTGTCACGTAATTCCTATAGGCACCACAAACCGGTGAGATTTTTGTTTTTCTAAAATAAAGTCACCCATTCTCAGCCACTCTCTCTGGTGGCTAATTCATTACAAGCCTCATGTTGCTAAAATGCACGTACAGTAAATAAAGGCAAGAAGGTATTGCAGCTGATCAAAGAGTCAGGAAAAGTTTGAAAAATAGTCATCATTTCTAGTAGGTTTCAGAGGCTATGGGCCATTTAGCATTTAGGTTGAGACAAATGTTTCAAGAATCTGCCTTAAAGAATACAGAACATAATGGCAGCAATTTACATTTTGGAGTTTAAAAGAAGAAAAAAAAGAAAAGAAAAAAAGAAGGCATGCATGTTACACAGAGGGAAAACACAAAGAAAGAATTACTTCAATAGCTATGAAAGTCCCTTGGGAAAATAGTATTTCAGTTTGAATGTGTTTCTTCCTATTTCTTTCCCCTTCTGGAAAGAATTACTACTTCTTTTTTTTTTTTTTCTTTTAACAAGTATACACATATAATACACACGTATGAACTGCATTTAAAATTGTTCTGTAAAATTACTACATTAAAGAAACCACACACATTTCCAAGGGAATCAGGAAAGAAAGACAGACCCCGCTCTCACAAACCAGAAACCCTGCCAGATACATAGGATGGCCCAACGTCGCAGAACAAAGAAAACTCGCACAGATGAGCAACATGTGGCAAACCTTTAATCAGCCATTTTTCTGTGCGTGCTCACAGCAGCAAAGACCAGCACCAGGAACGTCAATAATTCAACCAGCAGAACAAAACCAGCCCCGACAGCGCGGGGACATCTCACAGAGCCAGCAAGCTGCAGCACTGAAGGAGAAACACCTTTGGAAGATCAAAAACATAAACCGCCTCACAGTCGTCTTGCAGCTGACGATTTTAGGCCTCGCAATAAAAAGAAGTTAAATGATACTGTTCGGTGCCGTTATGATTCAAACGAAATGACCGCAAGAAGCCATGCGGGCATCAAAACCAAATGTAAAACAAAGGAAGAGTACATCTAAGATGACATTTACCAGGGTGCAGAAGGAGGCTTAGACTGGCAGCAGCGTGGGGCTGGCTGCCCTTCTCCCCCAGCAGGCTGCAGGTGACACCCCCTTCCCCAAGGCCTCGCCATCCCTCAGCCATCCTGTGAGGGGACAGGCTCTGTGCAGCAAACTCTGCTGCCTCTCCAGAGCCCACAGCAAAATGTCGGGGTGGGGGAGGGAGGGAGAAGGGGGAACCAACACTTTGTAGATGAAAAAGATCAGCACGAGGGAGGGAGGTACCTGTAGCCAGCCACGAGTCGAACTGGCCGTAACGGTGGAGAGAAGCATTTCCCACAGCTGCTGCTGGAACTTCTGTCATACTTTTAAAAATTCTCCTTATGGGCTTTGTTCAGTTCTTGCCCATTAGATCTCTGCAGCTCCTAGCCCCGATCTGACATGACAGGCTGCTCTAACCCACGCGGAACATCAGCGCTGCGACAGAAGCCTGCAAGGAGCCGCAAGATGAACAACATAAATTGTTTCTTGGGCTGTGGCTTTGTTCTCTCCTTACCTCTGATCTGGCAAATTAAATTCCGTTTAACCTAAGAGTCGATATAGTTACCGATTTGCATGTACTTATTACCGACACACACGGGCTGTCTGAGAGGACACATTTTTCAGAGCGATCTGATAAAGATTAAGGCAATTCTGCTGCGACAAACCTTAAATATATATACAGAGAAAAGCACATTTCACTGTCATAACCTTGGTATTAGATGCTAGTCTGTGTATTTAAGCATTAAATAGACCCGTGCTCTAGCATCAGCGTTTTTACCCTCCTCTTTTCCTCCACCACTCTCAGCCATAGGACGTTTCCCGGTGAAAGCTTCTGCTGCCCATTAGCAGCTCTGAGCACAAGATCGCAGAGGCACCACACCCATTTCAGACGCACAGAGTTTGTGTTTGGTTAGTTGTTATTTTTAACGCAACCTGGTTTTAAAAGGATTTCTGCATCTTGAGTTTTTATTTGTACGTTTTAACAAACTGTGTGGCGGTGGGTGAACACGGATTTATAAAAAGCCTTGGGTGTTCCTGCACAGAAGGCAGTCAGCTCCCAGTTTAATTATTCACCATGAAAATAAAATTCTCTTTAACCTTCTTGAATGTTGCCTTTCAGCTTAACTTAATGCCTCCTTCCGCTGTGTGTATGCCCCTGCCACTTTTTAAAGGATGGTGTCAAAAGTCTTGCTGGAACAGCAACAGAGCCAGGCCAGCCTATGGCACAGCAAGGTTAAATAAAGCAGCAACCCGCTGACTTTTCTTCCATACTGCTCAGTATTTTGCACACTTGTGTCATTTCATTTCCACATGAGCATAAGTGGCTTACACATTCCTTCATTAAAGCTAGGTGCCCACATTCAATAAGCATTTTACCTTTTCATCTCAACCTCCTCAGTTCCACCCTCCAACCAGTCCTCTATTCATTTCATTCATTTCTGGCTTTTTATTCCGTCACTATTCAGAGATCATCAAAATTGGACAGTTTTAGAGGTGACATCAGACCGCTGAATTACCTAATAACAAGAGAAGTTTCCAAATCACCTCCTGTTCTGTTCTGCACCATTTTATTTTGTTTCCATTTGACAACGCACACTGTAATACAACACAAAAAGGTTTGCAAGGAGCTGTGCTCGGTGATGCCCGTATCTTTTTTCCTCAGTAGTTACAGTTAATTTATAACCCAGTACCGTGCATGTCTCATTCAGATTATTCCTTCCAACGTGCATTACTCAAAAATTAATTTTATCTTCCAGCAAGCTGCCCATCGAGCCTACTGCGGCTGTATATCACGTTAGAGAGGGAGGAAGACACTTACTTGGTCTCTGGGCTACAGCGTGTAGCTCCATGACCAAAGCACACAGCAACAGCGCCGGCTGCATGCAGATAAGAAGAAGAGGAGCGGGGTCAGCGGTGAAGCTGCTCTGAAACAACCAAGCTTCTTGCTCTGCTTCGTCACATGGGCACTGGTGGAGGCAAACTCATGATGGGGCTCAAGGCTGGTAGTGAATTCAAGGACCCGAAACTCCAGCTGAAAGGAGCCAGGGGTTGATGGCAGACTATTGGTGCAGCGGGGCCCAGGCCCCACTTAGCCTTAATCTTGCACAACGCCAAAGCAGGCGGTTCTAAATTATTTTTTTTTTCAGTTAAAAGGAAATCTCTGTGTACACTTGCAGAGCTCCATAAATAAAAAAACATGTGCATTTATCTCCAATTAAAGTCTTATGTAAATTTATATGCAAATTAAGCGCAAGCCTCGGGCTGCTGGCGAGGTGCCAGCTCAGCCCCCGGTCCTGCACAACTGCTGCACCCCTCTAGTGACAAGGGACCCCCCCACCCCCCCAGTCATGATGAGCCCGCATTCCGCCAGCAGAAAGCACGGTGCTGCTGTGGAGGGAGGGGAGAGTGACGCTGAGGGTGGGGAGAGGGGGGTTGCAGGCTTCAAAACCTCTGAAAACTCTGATTCCCCCACATAAGGAAAGCACGCATGTCACTCAAAGGCAGGGGAAAAATGCGAATGAATGTGTCATTTTGTGAAGAGCAGGAGATTTCTTTTAAGCTCCTCTCCTCCCCTCCCCCTGGCTCTTTAACACTTCACCCAAGCCTGCACAGTGGGAGCTAAAACCTTTTCATACGCTCTGTATACAGGTGCAGTAACAACCGAAAAAAAAAAACCCACCAGGAAGACAAGCAGGCGGCTATAGGGGAAGAAGAAGGAAAAAAAAAAAACATTTCAAAAGCACATTAATCTGCTTGACAAGCCATGAACCACATCGCCGCTCTAATTAGAACCAGGATCTCGGGAAGCTGAGGGAACACGGAGGTGCAAGCATTTATAACAAAAAAGGGACTTGTGATTTAATGACCTCCTCTGCTAGTTTAAAAATTAATGGGGCCAAATCAGATTAAAGCATTTTTAATACAAACCAGCCCGACATTTATCACTGGTGCTAACTGTAAGGTAGCTCCCCTATCATTTCAACGGAACAAAAATTCTGCTCCTGCCTCATACGAGCCTGCTCCAAAGTTCTCAACGTCTCTGCAGGTTTGAGGGGTTTCTGCCACAGCTCAATGCAAGCTGCTGACTTTCGGCCTCCAACCCCTGCCACTGGGGATGGTCCTTTTTTGTTGCCCTTGGGAAGGGAGGGACAGAAGGAGGGAGGAGACAGTGGGGCTGGCAGCAGCCTCCTTGGCCGCATGGCACCATCCCACCTCAGCCTGCACAGCTGGCTCCCGCAGGTTTCTCGCACCCCTCTGCACCACAAGAATCATGGCTTCAGTTTCTTGCTCCAAGGGGCTTTTTCGCTCTTTTATTTGCAACCTGGACCAATGCAAATCCAAAGCAACAGCAAAGCCCCTCGCTCACACACTGCCCATAGCTTCCTGGCCTTCAAATGCGCTGTTTGTTTCTGGTTTAGGATCCACTCCTGCTAGAGGCTACACAGGAATGGAGGAAGCACAGCAAGTAATATCCTCCCAGCAGAATGTCTTCCCCCATGTGGTATTTCTGCAGTGTTTTGAAGGCAGAGTCTGGAGAGTTCCATGTGCTGAGAGCATGGGCTTCCATGTACCTCCTTGCATGGAAAAAGTCTGTCGTGCAAAGACATGCCACTGGACTGGAGATCACTCCTCCTGCTTTCTTTGCTCTCCTCCAGCCTTATCAGTCTGGCTGGCCTTAAATGAGAAAAGTTGTGAAAGCAATAATCTGAACTTCCCACTTTCTCATCAGAAGTTATACCGTAGCTATTTCTTAGAAAAGTAATTTACAAAATCGTGAGTACAAAATCCGGAATATTCAATTAAAATACTGAAAAAGTCAACCAACTGCAGACAAAAGTCAATTTCCTTTGGAAAGGTGTACAAAGAGCCCTAAGGTTTAAAGCCTAACATCAGAACTTTAAATAATCCTTTCAAATCAAGTTACTGAGACCATTTATAAATTCAGGTGACTTATTCCTCAAGCATGTCAGATTTCTATTTGCTTGCTTACCACTGAGGGATAAATTTTCTTAAGAGGAGCCATTTATAGAAAAATCTTTATTCAAAGAGTGTTATAACTTGAACTTCACTTCTTACAGATACACAGTGCTCATCAAAAATTATTATAACTGCACTACACAGAGGAGCTTCGAGCCACTGAATGAAAATCATATTGGGATCAATCCAGTGCATGCTTTGGATGTACAAAGATAAGAAGCAACAGTAAACCAAATACAGAATCTGGTATTTTGTTCTCTGTCCCATCCAGGTATTGTCTCACCTCAAGCCAGATGTTTCTAGGGAATGCAGTGGGAACAAGAGAAATCCCTCTTTCCTCATTAGCCCACAACCTGCCCCAGAGCTAAAAGCACCTCATAAGTTTTATCAAGCAGACACAGACCTGAAGACTGGTGTTGCCCCTGGAGCACACACCCACAGTCTTACCCTGAAACAGCAGACAAGGCAAGGATGCAGCTTCTCAGGAGCACCCGTGCTGCCCGCTGTTTGCTCCCCCAGCACCCTGTAATTGCACGGGCAGCATCTTTACGGCCCCAAAATTAAATGTACAAAAAAAGCCTATTAAACAGCAGCAACTAGTTAAGTTGCAGAGAAACAACTCATTATACTGCTGCATTTAATAGGTAAAGGGCCTTATCTGTTCCACTACTTTCTTGGAAAAATACACAGAGACAGAATAGGAAGAGGGTGCAGTGAGACCAATTTCTGGCAGTGGCAACTGTTGAAATGAGCTTGATCTCAAAAGAAAGGTGGAGAGCTTTTCCTGACTTGCACCTTATCCACATGGATGGTGCTTCGTGTTACTTGTGAAAGCAACATTCATTTTTAAAACCTAAGACTATAGTATTAGTACATACTGCCTCAGGGGTTACATCTATTTCCTGCTTATTAATTAATTGGCTTGTTAATACAACAATTTGCAGGCCTGTGCTGCCTAGCAAGCTCAAGGAGCCTGTGTTCTCCCTGCCAAGATCAATGTGCATTAGTCTGAACCTTCTGATGTTGAGCAGACTCTGCCTCTGTCAAAGATAACTGAGAGGCGACATTAACTCTTAGGAACATCTGCTCTGTACTGAAGGGACAAATGACAAGGCATACAGTTAAACTCCAAAATGTCCTTATTTAAAACATCAGATGAAACGTACCTGCAGGACCAGTACAAAAAATAATACAGAAAAACTTACTGTCTCTGCCGGCAGTGCTATCAGCGCATTATAAGAATGAGATCTGCAACCATCTAGCAGGTTAGACTACTATGGCTTTTGCACTCCCTACGGTCTGGACCTCCAGATAACATGAAACTCACATTGCTGAAGTGTATCAGTAGAAAACACTCACTTGGCCACAATCTGAATACAAATAAGGCATCTTTGAGGCGCTTCCCTAACATGTGAGCTTTGTTCTTTTGGTTGCCTTAACGTTAGCCCAATTAGATCCTTCCACTCAGCACATACCAATTCCCAAATACTCCCGGATAAATTTAAGAGGCGTCAGGACGCAGCATATTTATACATTGTTTTACAAGAGCTCACATAATGAAGACTAAAGGGAAAAATTCAGCTCTGAAACCTCATCTGGTGTCAAACGGAACTGCCTGCTAACTTAGCAGTTATTAGTGCGGGGAGCGTGCAGACCACATGCTCCTCGTGCTACGCTGGCCTCCGCTTTGTTCCTGCATTCGCATCTCAGCACTGCTCTGACACCGTGGCTGCACCGTTTGCGTCCTGAACACCTACGAGAGAATTTCAGCCTCCTAGCTGAGCTCCACCGTGCAGACAAAACCCTGAGACCGGTGCTTGTAAGCGCAGTGCTTGACACGCTGGACGCACACAGCAACCTCATCTCTGCTGCACGCTGAGGCAAGTCATTTCCAGAGTTGCGTTTCTGCTTTCCAAACGTTTTCCAAATTGAACGAGTGGGGAGAACAGAGACAACTTTCATCCGAACATCACCTTTCCACATATACAAGATCACGCTCACTCCTAACAGAAGTGATGAATGCAGCATCAAAACTGCCCTTTTTCTACTTGCATCTTTTTTCCAGCTTGTTTAGAACTCTCTTCAGCAGCATGTTAATTCAGCCTTTGCAATATGATTTTTGATGTATTGCCTCAAAACAGAACTATTGCCAAATAAGGACTAACCACCTTTCACTCCTTACGCTCACATAAAGCTAAAGGAGAGCTCTGCATAGCTCCTCGAGACACCCAAGCCAAATCAGGGTGCTGTGAACAAGCCACAGCTTGGTGGAGAAATCCTCATGCTGCAGCACAGACACTTGACTTGACAGAAAATGAAAGGCAGGGAGAGAACGTACATATGCACCTCCTGAATTACAGACCAAAAGCAGGGGAAAGCAGAGCAATGGGCTCCCAGCCTGGAGGGCATTTGGGCAGGAGCACAGCAAACAGCCAGTATTGCGAGCTGCTGCCAACTCCTCCCACCAACCTCCCCCCACCAACTAACAAAACATCCAGCAGCCTTCCACAAATAAGCACACTCGAATTTCACTTGTTTTCAACTGTTCCTTGTAGCTGTGATGGGTTTTTTTGTTTTGTTTTTGTTGTTGTTTTTTGTTTTGTTTTTTGTTTTCCCATTAATTCATTTATTTACATAAATACCTTTGGAAGGAAAGCTTTCAGTGATGATAAAACTTAGATATGGTTCCACGCCTGGCTTCAGCTGTTCTAAAGCCAGGCTACTGCTGATAGGGGCACTTCTGTTCTCCACTGAATTATCCCTACCTTTATTTGAAGCCAAATGATCACCGTAAGGCAGGAAGGAACAACAAGCTGCCAGCCATAAGGGGAGAAATGGATTTCAGGCTGGGTAACGTCACTTGTGAAATCGCACCCTGAATCCCACATAGCCATCCTTGCACCTTTTCACATTATTTACAGCCCATTCCATTTCTCCCCACATCCAGGCAACAACAAGTAGGAAAACTCCAAACAATTCATACAGCACCTTGACACCGCCTACACTAATTTTATCTCCAGCAGCAGCCAGCTGTTTTCTAGGTCAAATCCCTTGTACCAGAACTATGGAAAGGCTACAGTATTTTCTCAAGGCCTTGGCTTCCATAACCTGAAATTATGCACAAATATAGCACATAGGAAAATCCAAAGTTGGACCACACTAATGGGCAGTCTTCCCTGCTCTGACCTATCCTGATGTGACATGCTGTCAAAATGAAGAAATCTGTGAGGCTGGACACAGACTGCATCACCATGTAACTGGTGAGGAGAAAGCTGACAAAGAAGAAGTGTGTATATATATCTGTTAAAGCATCTCTCTGCATATGCCTGTCTGTACGTACAGTTACCTACTCAACAGACACATTTTCACATTATGGGAAAAAATAACATTTGAAGACTTCTGTTGACATTTTCACAAATGTACAGCAAGAATTACAAGATCAAGCGTCTCCCAGTCTTCCAGATATTAACTCCCCAGCTTTTCCAACTTTGAAAGAAAAAAAAAAGAAAGAAAAAAAGCAAAAAACCCACCGTGTTCTTAATAATGAGAATTTTTCCAAAATCACTGTTTGCAAAACAGCTCAGTGGTAATTAAATTCCTTTTAAGCATATATCAAAGCTTTAGTCTCAAAATGCCTTTTTTGTGATGTGGCCAAAATGGCTTACTTCTAATAATCACAGAATCATAGAAGATCCTGCGGGAACCAATAAGGATTGCTCCTGGCTCCACACAGGACCACCCAAAGTCAAACCTTATGTCTGAGTGTTCTCCCAAAACTTCTGGAACGCTGGCACTTGGGGCTCTGACCACTGCCCTGGGCAGCCTGTTCTAGGGCCCAGCCACCCTTTGGTGAAGAACCTTTCCCTAATGCCCAGGCCAAATCTCCCCTGATGCAGCCCCATGCCGTTCCCTCGGGCCCTGTCCCTGCCACCAGAGAGCAGAGCTCAGCGCTGACCCTCCTCTCCCCTCGTGAGGAGCTGCAGGCGTCATGAGGCCTCCCTCAGCTCCTCTGCTCTGGGCTGAACCAGCCAACGAACCTCAGCTGCTCCTCATACCTCTCGCCCTCCAGACCCTCCTCTGTTCCTAGAGCCCCCCTTTGGACACTCTCTGATACCTTGATGTCCTTATCTTGTGGCACCCAGACCTGCCCCCAGTGCTGGAGGTGCAGCTGAGCAGAGGGGACAATCCCTCCCCTCAACCAGTGGCAGTGCTGGGCCTGATGCACCCCAGGGTACGGTTGGCCCTTTGGGCTGCCAGGGCACACTGCTGGCTCACATTCATCTTGTCATCAAAAAACAAGAATCTCAATGGCTGGCACTGCAAAAATTAGTTATGAAATCAATGCACAGAAGCCGATAGGTTTCTTTCTAGAATGCTTCTGTTATCTCCCTCTACATTAAAACACACGGGATTTTACAAACTCTGCAGACTGCGCTGTCTCTGATTCTCTCTGGGTCAGTGCTCCACAAGATAGTGCTGGGACTAAACGCAGTCATTTCATTTTCACAGCAACAGAAGATGACAAGACACACAAGCTCTTTTGCTACCAAACCACCGTGCAAGTACTTCATATACAACTGGGCCTGACCAGATAACATGTCGCTGGTTAAGTGAACAGAAGGGAAGCACAAAACAAATATCATTTTTGCATGACTAATCTCTATCAGCATTACACGTTTCCTTAAAACGGCCTCCAGGACCCAAACATGAATCCCATCGAACTTGAACCCCCAGCATCACATAATAAGACAAGCTCCATAAGAATCTTCCAGGGTTTGGTTTGATAAAAACATCATATATATTATGAACATGGTTTACTACCTGTAAGCTCCTATGACATAACACTGCAATAGTGATAGCTAAGAGTGTATGAACACCAAGTGAGGAAGGTCCTGAAGGCATCTGGACCAGCAGAAGGTTCCAGCCAGCCCCTGGGCAGTGCTCCATGCACACACACCTGGGCAGATATTGGGGACACACTACCAAGCTACAGAAGCAGAGAGAAAGGTGACCAGCACTGATAGCAGGACAGACAAAAATAATACTTCTCATGAGGATTTAGGAAGGAAAGAAGGGGGTGGAAAGCACAAACCACCTGCCCTGCAACACAAACTTAACACAGTTCCCCATCTTGGAGAACAAGATGATGCAGTGTAGCAATTAATCCAAAACAAAACTGTATTATACAAATTGGCTATCAGCACCAGGGCCGTGGCTCTTCACCATCACTCACCTGTACCTAGAGGAGCAAAGCTCCACAGAGCTTCAGCTTCAGTCTTTCAGCTCACATTGCAAGGAAAGCCTCATCTCCATGCTTCCTCCTCCCCAGCCATCACCACCTCTGCTCTGAGGGCAGAGCAGGTAACACGACCTACAGCTGAGCATCCTGGGGGAAGACACTTCAATATGACCAGAGACAAAGCACTAAATCTCAGACTCAAAATAGAGACTGTAAAAGATGCCATGTAAGCAGATGGAATGCCCCGCAGTGGTAAAGGACTGAGGGACAAAGGAGAGAAAGTAAATTATTTTGTAGTCAGGGAATGCACCTACAGGCAATTTGACTTGCTGCAAACATATAAACCGGTAAGAACTGTTCTCAGTACGTAAGACTTGGTGCAAACTGTATCAAAAGTCATCAGTACCTCTGCAGCAAGAGTTATTATTCATAAGCTGCTTGACTAAGAAGGTAAAACAAAGAAAAGTGAAAGACAAGACACTGATGTGCCTAACTGCAGACATTACAAAATCTGATTTTTGGCAGTGTCTGGTAATAAGCTGGAGATGGCTTTTGTGTTACTTTTGCATTCCAGTACGTGCACTGCAATTCCCCTTTCCCCCACACCTTAAAATAGGGACACAGAGAATCACTCCAGCTGACTGATGTGTCTCAACCAGGGGATCCCGGCGGATTTGTGAAGCTAGCCAAGCTGTCCCTCAAGCAAGAGGCAAGGGTTTAATCAAATACAAGGTGTGCCAGCTTAGCAGAAGCCTCTCTCACAGAGATTACATAAACTTTTTAAAACACTCATAGAAAAACACCTCAGAAGATTTAGAGGATTTGTAAATTGAATGCCTGATGATACCCCGAAGGAAAGAAGGACTTAAAGATAAGATGCGGGCTTGACCTTACACTGAACGAACGCATCCTTGAGCAGAACAGAAAGGGCTGTATTCGAGGGATGGTGAAGGCAAAAGGATCCCCAACATTTTGCCATCGACTGTGATGAGCATGACAGAGAATTCAATTTTCTGATGCATTTTGAGCACAGAGAAATTGAGGTTAATTAATTCACTCACGCTCTATAAAGAGCTGAAGACTGATTTGCAAATGTTCTTCCCAATATTGAAGCTGAAAAAAAAAAAAAAAGAAAAAAAAAAATTCTTCCAATGTTGCCCTTCTACATACCCAAATTCTCTCAGTACAATCAAAACAATGCAGACAAAGCCAGAATCTCTTATCCGAAATCTCAGACAATACCCTCTGTATTTTTCTTAAAAGAAAAATAACAGAGTAAAAGTAGAAGCGTGTGCAAATCCAGAAGTCACAAAGGGTCAACCTTCCTTCCAGCAAATGAAGAAAAGCTGTATTTACAAAGTAACATGGAAACCAGGGATTTTAAATATTACAGCAGATTGACCACAAGCATTAATAAAGTTTGTGTTGTGCCAACATTCCCCTTATAAAACTTGTATTTCCAGAGCTCTGCTCCATGCTGAGCACATCATTCAAGATTTCAGACTGCAGTGCATCTAATGGTGGTTTATTCAAATCAAGGGTATCAAAAGAACGAAGAATAAATCTTTCACAGTTTAAAAAATAATAGACAGTCTCCAATTACTTTGTCTAAATGTCCAAAGTTTCAGAAACTACAGTAGTTACAGATTTTTTCGAGTTGGTTCAGGACAAATTTAACCTCTATATTAAGGTGCTTGCAAAGCAAAGGTTTTTATTTTCCAAATGGAAGGCTTTTCACTGGAAGCTGTACCTGCATACCAGCTGTTGTGATACTCCACTACCAGGCTATTTACCATGAGGACATTTCTCAAATACTCAAATATATTATTTCCAAGTATTTCTTTTCAACCTGCATGCATGCACTTACACAAGGTACCAAAGGCAGAGAGCCTGAGCCTACAAACAAAGGCACTCACAAACTGTAATATGCCTTTGGAAAGCTCTGCAGCAAGCTTAAGCACTCCAACACTTTTAAACCTGGACTATGCTGCTTCTTATATATTTTGTAAATTCTTCATTTTATGAGATGCTAAGAATCAAGTTGGCAGGAAAAAAATGGAACAAGAATGGCCAAATATAACACATTTTTAAGGGGAAATTCAATGAAAAAA
>JAOWBP010002052.1:6985833-6996193 GCA_028571105.1 Tragopan temminckii | reverse complement strand
AGCTGCAGTGCCAGGAGGCTGCTGTGGCCCTGCCCCATGTAAGTAAGTGGGATCAATGGGGGCCACAAGCAAATTCCTTGTGCTCCGACTGAGACACATTTTTCTCATCTTCAGCAGAGCCTTCTGTGAACGTTAAACCATTCTCAAGGAAATCCTGATTTTCAAGCATATCATTTCTTTTTCTCGTCTGCCTTTCGAGCCAGTAGTTCCATGTGCTTCACCTACTGTCAAATAGAATGCATCAATGTGTAAAAGTAAAGAAAACTTAAAAAAAAATAAAAAATCATGGAATATTTTTAATTTACATAAGAAAAGTTATGATTACACTGTCTTATAAAATTCCTGATTTCATCAACTTATTACATGTTACTCTTCAATGGAGACAGCGCTTGCAGCATGAAGGGTTCTTAAATCAAAACTGCACTGCCGTGGAACAATCTTCATTTTAATGATGCTCAACAACAGGGATTAAAATATTTTATGAGTCACACTTTCCATAAAAAAGCAAAACAAAAAAGGAGAACGGTGATGATTTTGTTCAAAGTGCAGGACTTGTTCATTAAATACCGAAAAAAGGTGTGGGGAGGGAGGGAAGGGGGGCACAGGCATCTGAAAACGAATGCTGCATTGTGCTTGCAAGCACTAACTACTTTTCACTTAATTGGCTTCCCCAGCTCTGGAGGAATCTGAGCTGCACTCACCAGTCCCCCCACACAAGCGCACGCTGTCCCGGCGCTCCAGACACGGGATGAAAGAGCCCTTCAATCTAAAGATCTATTTATATTCCCTCACGTGGCGACTATAAAAAGGTTTCCTTTCAGGCTGAGGTTTCTCAGCATTAAAGTTAGCAACTGTTCAGATGTGAAAAACCCTATGGACGCCGATTTTTAAAAACAGAGGAGACGCTTTTGTGTTTGGGCAAATGCAGCTTAGAGCAGCAAAGAAGAGAACCTCGCACACCTTCAAACTTCCCAGGTTGCTGCTTTGCAAGAAGAAAACGAGTCTCTCAACCCATCTGAAACACTGTATTGCAAAACCGACAGCGTTGATTCTGCAGTTCTGTGCGTTTTTGACCGCTTTCTCTCTGCTGCAGCCCTCCCCACCTTCCTGCAGGCACAGCACTGGCGTGGCATTTCCGATGGCCAGGAAGGGGCTCCGTGAGCTTCGCGCTGGAATTTCACATCCGACTGCCCCTGGCTTGGCTGGCTGGCCTCACACAGACCAGCTCTGTGCTTCCACTTCCTCCTATGTAAACAGGAGTAATTATATTTCCATACCTCACAGCGCGTAGAAAGGAAAGACAGTTCGTACCTTTCCACAAAAAACGCCTCCCACTCTTGCCATGAAAGTTGCTTCAGAAAGAGACTTGTGGTAAAAACAAATTGCTAGAATATTAAAAAGCATACAATGGAAATCTGGTGCCAGCTAGTCCGCGTGCAGCTCTAAGACAGGAAGCACTGCTTTTAAAGTCAGCAGAGCTCCCACTTGAAAGAAGCTCTCTGTGTAGCTAAGGTGCATGGCCCTGGTCTTCTTTTCAATTTGGTTTAACAATTTACTCTTCCCATTAGCTCAAGAACAACAAAGCCTGGCATTATTAAGAGTCAGCAGTCCCAAATTTAAAATAGAAACAAGTTTTGAGACCAAGACTGTAGGCCAACTCCAGCTCTAAAACCCACACGTCGCTTCCTCCACTCCAGCCTCACCAGCAAGAGCCCAGATTTCCCAAACGAAATCACAGCTGTGTTGTTAAGTCAGTGACAACAGCTTGGGATGGCAATTACTTCTTTTGACTTTTTTTTTTTTTTTAAATCACAAGGCAGAGAAAGGGACCAGACTAAAGAGGTGCACAGAAAGCTCCAGGGAAAATCCCACGTCCCAGCGCTCCTGCTCTGCCTCATCTGGCACTGCCACAAAAGACAAATATTTACCAGTTTCAGTTATAATAGCAGCAGTGGGATGGCTGGACAGCCAGCAAGGCGGCAGCTCATGCACCCCATTCAGAGCTCTGAGTGTAACATCAGGCTTAGCGACACCATTTCTGCCCCTATTTAAAGCAGGGAAACGCTGAGCTGCCACCAGCCTCTCGGATTTATGCCAGTCACTAAAGTGTAACAGCAGCAGTACTTGTCTCCAAATTGTTGCAACACATGAGCACTTCTGTTTCGAGAGGATTTTTTGAATGACTATGTATCTCATTTGGGTTGGCACACCTAGAAGAAGGAAAATAAATAAATCTGTCCTCATTCCATTATTATACCAGAAGAAACACAATCAATCCTTAACAGCCAACACAGTTTTACCAATGGCAAAGGACGGTTTTTGTGTTCTGTTAACTAAAGTATCTCACTAGTTAACAGAAATTCAGCATCACACCCCGCAAGTTCAGCAAGGCCTCCTCTTGCAGTGAGCACTATTGTGAGAAATCATGACAGAATTTAAAGATCTCTTCCACCTCTCCCATAATTGTTCCATTCTCATATACGCTTCCCACTGCTACAGGAATGTCCTTAATGGTAGCAGCCAGTAATGAGGAGCCACGACATGCAAGCCAGGTGTCCCGTGTATCAACCAGAAACAGAAATAATTCCTGGGTTTTAAATACACACACTGTTCCAAGAGCTCTTTTATTAGTTATGCATATTTTAAATCAAATTCTGTGGAAAGTAGCTTAAAGAACATTGCAACTGAAAGCTGTGCTGGCCCAATAAAGCACATCAATCTCCCATATTCAGCAAATGAATGGCAGGTAGCAGCTGCTAGGCTGTACAAAACTCTTTTCTGACCTAGACTGAACACGCATTTGATGAAATTGTCTCAAATAATGCCAGGAGCACTGCTAACTGAAAGATTAAATATTCCGATTTCATTTAAAAAAAAAAAAAAAAAAAAACCCGAGATGTGATAAATATTTTTAGCTCAAAAATAGGGGAAAGTACATTCTGTTTTTCCCATTCTTTGAAGTTATGCTCGAAAAACCTGACATCAGTTCTAATATCCAGATTATGTAAATCCAGCTCTGCAAAGATACAAAGCTTGCTCAGAACTGAAGAAAAGAAATGGAAGAAATGTTCTGGGTCAGGCTGAACTGTCACGTATCTATAGGGACAAATTATAGCCATCAGTTTTGCATTTTATCCTGAAGCAACTGAAAACAAAACTACTCTTGCTGATGTTTCCTTCTAATTACAGAGATGGCCGGGCAGAAATCTACTTTACCCGAGTCCTGGTGTGCATCAAAACCAGTGTCTGAAAGCAGGTTTTGTCTGAACTTGTAAACTGATGGAAGGGTTCGCTGACTCACACTGACTGCTGCCAAAAATGCCTTTCCCATAAAGCTGCCTTAAAGGTGGTATGCAGAGAAAAACAAAATTGGCAGCATACAGAGAAAAATGAAATTACGCCCTTTGTTTCTTTACAGTACACAAAGAAACCCTGAGGATGGATTGGTTGGGCATCGTGCTTTTCTTTTGTTTTTTTAAAGTATACACTAAATTTGAGGTCTCATTCCTCCTGAAAGGCTCCGTGGAGTCCCAAAATGGCAGTCACTCATATGGAAGGAAAGCTGCAGAAACTAGAAGAGAAGCATTTCTTCACGCTCTGTAGCTATTTGCTCCTTTCTTCATCTCCACCAGTGACTGATGAGCACGTCATAGTACAACTGCCTCAGAAGATTCCACATCCCTCCTGCTATCACAAAAAGGTTTGAGAGGTTTCAATACACTTCAAGTTCCTCCCACAATTTTCTGAAGCAATACTGATGGAGAATCGGTTTGACTTGATATCTGGGAGGCGTTTTTGTAGCTCATTTGCTACAAATGGGGGGGAACCCAAATACAACTCCCCTAACGTCAGGTATTAGGAAAAATGGCACACAGAAAATGTATCTTCCTATTTCCCAAGGCATAAAGAACAAATTTAATTGCCATCTACCACAGACGTAAACTATGCATGCAGATCACAAGCTCCAGTTTTTGCAAGCAATTCACAGCATTCTTAAAATAAAAGCTTTCCTGGACTTCAAAAGGAAATCTGCGAAAATTCACAAGCAACAGGGGACAACCACAGAGGAGAACTATGAATACTGTTAGAACTGGCATTACAGATAAATTTCCTTATCAGGCAATAGAACAGGTGTCTTAAAAGCTAGAAGAAAAGAATGGAAAATTACTAATGTTCTGTACGCTCTGAATCTCCCAGCTAGCCCTGATAGTAAGAACAGAAACTAAATATGAGTCTTAAACCTTCCTGCAGGAAAGGGAAATCAATCATTCTGGCTGAAGGATGCCTGAAAAGCGGTAGCAGAAAATTTCAACTCTTGAAGGTATTAAGTAATGGTGTGATTCACCTGCTGTTGAAACCATCACCGAGACCAAGCTTAATATGTGCTGGATCAAAGCCTGGGAAAGGTAGCATCATGTGCGTGCTCTCTTCCCACTGCCAACTCCCAAAAGCCTACCTGGGGTGCTCTGTGGAGAGGATGGAACACGTAGAGCCCTTCCAGGAACAGCATCTCCAGTGTTGCCTAATACTTGTGACACGAGCACCAGGAAGACAAGGCTGGGGATGAGGGGGAAAGATCTTAGAGCTTCATGCAAAAGCACAGCAAGTTAGCCGCAGACTCCAGAAAGGCTGAAGGACATGGGAAGCAAAACCCAGTGCAACACAGAATCCTGAGGATCCAGGGGTAATAAGTTCCCCTTATTCTTCCCAGAACAAGGCTTCTCTGATGCACATCCTTACTCCTTCTAAGCAAGGCTAGGTTCGTGCAGACCGTGCTGTCACACTGCTGGTGAAGGAGGGCAGGACAGGCCATTGAGCACTGCAGGAGCCAGGGCCACCTCAATGGGATCCCAGCCACCTGGCCACCATCCTGGGGAAAACCCTGTGCTCAGCTACCGTGTAACGCCCAGTCACCTCTGCAGGCAGAAAATAATGGGGGCTGATCCCAAATCCGAACAGAACTGGAAGCAGTGCAGTATCAAAACAACACGAAAGGGGCTTCTTGCAGTCAGTCTTTCATTACACACAACAATCCTCAGGTGGCACCCCAGAAGTCTTTCCTACACACGCTTTCAATAAAGCAATGGCACAACGCTACGTGACAGCTGGAAGTAAAAGGACTGGAGGGAGAAACTGAGTTTGAATTAAAAGCATCATCTAGAGCCCGCATTTGGCAGCATTGTCCAAGCTGACACAGACAGCTAAAATTCCTATTACACTCAAAGCACTGCAGTGATGGTCCTAAATAAGAAACTGTCATGTGCTACGCAGAACAAGAGCTACCCTGTTTGTTTCTTCCACACCAAACCACTCCATTGTGCTGATTCTTAAAGTGGTGATTATCTGATCACAGTCCATGCCTATATGTTTGGCTACATGCTTTGCATATTGCACTGCAGAACAGAGAGATACAGAGCAAAAAAGGGGTACAAATGTGTGAAGCTAAATTATATACATTTAAGCCATCATGTGCCTACTCGAAAATCTTGTGCTACACAGAAATTCCCATTCTGTAAGAAAGGCCTGGCGATATTTGGTCTGCTTGAATAAATATTTATTAATCTCAATATAAAAGATCAGGCACCAAATTTATATGAGCTGAGCCCCATTTAGGCAGAAGCCAATAATAGCTGCTTTCAGACTTCGCAGTGTTGGAGTTTGCCAAATGGAAGTGACAAGTCTGGACCACGAAGAAAAATGAAGCCATTTGGTAAGTTATATGCTGCGTAATAAACAGTCTGTCAGTTTGCTTCTAATCCCCCTTCTTCCACAAGGTTTTTTTTTTTTTTACTTTTTTTTCCCTTCTTCCTGATGTACACTGCAGAGCATGTGCGCATTATAAATTAAACAGAAGCTACTTCAGCTCTAAGGACCACACACCATGGACAACTTAGACAGGTCATTGTTACCTAAACAGAATTTGTTTTTTGTTTGCATTGTACATTTCATTTCTGTTTTGACAGCACATTTTAAAAAGAGGATGTTACTTTTCTTGGAGCTTTTAATCATTTGTGAAGAAAAGAGAAAAAGAAGAAGTTGTGTAACAATAGCACAGAAGTAAAGCCCTGAAATTTTTCGTTTCTTCCCATGACATCTGTGGGTAGTCCTGTTCATAATGCCTTTGTTCGGTGCTGATTTACCTCAGTTTGAGACAGGACTCTATTCAAGGCCTTTTCTAGGAACTATGGAGGAAGTAGAAGGAGGATGCATCTATTTGTTAGCTGCCACGACATCGCCACTTATGATTAATGCATGTAAAAAAGCAGAACGTGCTTCCTCCAACTATTTCTATCTCAGTCCCTTTTTGTACACATTGAAAAGGGTGGGGATAGAAGCTCTGCCATGACAGATTAGCTCCTTGCAACACCACCTGCCAAGCACACAAGGAAGGAAAACACCTTGCCCATATACAACTCCGCACCCCAGCTTTGCACACCCTGCGAAGTGAGCAGCAGCTGGCTCTGCCTGACCCCAGGCCCACAGTGGGCTGTGCTGATGATGGGTCACCGCTGATGGAAGCCTGTAAGTGGGACAGCAGAGAGACTCTGCTGGACAAGGAGATCCCACAGGAAAAACCCAGCACCAAGAAGTAGGTCTGGGAAATACTTCTGCCTTACCTGCAGAAGACCCCAGGCAAGTTGCTCTATGGGCTGATCTTGTTTACAGAAGCAAGAGTGGACTCCCTCCTGCCTGACAAGATCTTTGGGAGGAGGAACCAAAGATCCCCAAAGAGCTTTTCATGGAAGACGCTGCAAGGCTTGAAAACATTAATCACTCTAAATGTAAAGTGGGCAGAAACTGTTTAGCCCAAAACACCAAACTGGAGTTCCCAGTAAATTCTTACTGACACTCAGTCCTCTGACCAGCAGGCTACAAAACCTTACCCTAGTGATGGCAGAAGCCCAGGTTACCTCACCCTCGTAACTTGCTCTGGTGGTAGGAATCTGCTCCTGTACCCTCCTGCAGGCCCTTCAGCCTGGCCTGCTGCATGACAGTACCCACAATGTGACACAGGTTCAGCTGATGACAGCTGCAGACAAAATTAACCTGAGAAAACTTAGGCTGAGCCTGGGCCAGTCTATTAGTATCCACCCTAATACAAGTCCTTCACTCTTCACCTTTCTCCTGACACTTTTGTTGGCAGGATGTGCTTGGATCAGCTTAAAACAACAGTGTAGCTGTTCTGTTTTTCTTGTAGTTACTGATTCCAGGAGCTTATCAACAAAACAAGCCTGCTCAAACTGGCAACATCCCAGTTCACTAATTTTCTTAAGTAGCATGTTATCAACACAAGACGTACTTTCTGGATACAAAAAAAAAAGCCCTTACAACATCTAAAACAAAAGAAAGTTCCCAGCTAGCTAGGTCAGGCCTGCAGCTTCACTTCAGCCTCTTCCCTTGTCTATAGGTAGGTCATGACATGGAGATGCTGTCAGACAGACTTCACAGCTAGCTCCTTCTCAGGCTCAAGGCAGATCAGCTCAATGGATGGCCCTGTCTACTTCCATTTGCTGTCACCAAACATAGCCCTTGGTAAAAAAATATCCACAAAACAACAGAGTGAACTTAAATTATCCTTCTGACTTTGGTCAGGCATTCTTTCTGTAATATAAATCGCTCCATGTTTAATGCGAAATGCATCAACTGCTCTACCAGCTCTATACTGTGCTATAGTCTGTACTACACACCTCTCACCTTTGCCCCTAGTAACACCTACAGCCAATTACCAATACAGACAGCAGCCTCAGAGCTCGCTTTCACTCTCCCGGCTCGCTCAGGATGCTTGCTATTATACCTCATTTTTTAAGCTGCAAGACAGCCACTGCTGGTGAAAAGGAGCTGGTGACTCTGGGAAGGAAAACCGAGTAAAATCACGTTTCGTGTGCACGCCCACGATCACGTACCCACGTCACAGGAAGCTGGAGGTTTTGCTTTGACGTGCTCTCCTGTGAGTTGGTGGCATGCCCACTGCTTCTCAGGAGGGCTCTGATGTCTTTCAAATGAAATGCAAAGGGATGATTTATTGCGGGCAGAGAGGCTGTATTTGTCCAAGGGTGCGGTTAGACAATGTAATTGAGCAAGCCTGCTGCTCTGACAGGCCTGTCCCACTCCTTCTTTCCCATCCTTACTCCTCCCTTTTTGCTTTTTTTTTTTTTTTTTAAATTAAGTTTCTAACAAATTAGCAAACTGATCTTATTTACCATACAAACAGATGAAGAACTGAGCTGCGGCAGGCAGTAAAGCAGAAACCTGCAACTGGAAGCTGATGAAGAAGGAGGAGGAAGCAGGACTTGCCACTTTAAGCAGAAGCGAGCCACCAGACTGGGAAATACTTCTGCCTTACCTGCAGAAGACCCCAGGCAAGTTGCTCCGTGTGCTCCCAGATCACAACATCCAGCTTTAGAAACGTGTATTCCATATTCTGGTTGGATTTAATATCTTAATATATGGGTGCTGTTCATCTCATTTCCATCTGCAGTTCCAATTACTAGATCTCTGGAGTTAATAATGCAGTATTTACACCAGAAGGCTGCCCCGCTTTAGGCATATATTTTATTTCCTGATCTAAGCTACTACAAGGGCAGCAATAGGTTCATA
The DNA here is from genome assembly GCA_028571105.1 of Tragopan temminckii. Lineage (NCBI taxonomy): Eukaryota > Metazoa > Chordata > Aves > Galliformes > Phasianidae > Tragopan > Tragopan temminckii. The sequence continues at coordinate 6,987,595 of JAOWBP010002052.1, read as the reverse complement.
ATGCTCATCAACTCCTACTCCAGAAGAAGCTGTGATCCATGACAGAAACTGCAGCGCCCTTCTGCAGCAGAGGAGGAAAACCAGAACCCTATAAAAACTGCAGGTGGTTCCTTCAGTGTCCCCCTGACTTGTCTTGTACACACTGGGATTGCTTTTTCTTCGCACATGGCAACTCCCAGTGCAAAGAAGCTGATGGCATTGGTTGCACGCATTAGTCTGAGGCTGAGAAGTAGCTTTAAGTATGGGAGATCAGCATGCCACGCTAGGGCACAGCCTGACACACAGCTTGCAAGCACTACCCCATGGAAGTGTTTATGAAATGGGCAGCCTTCCTAAGAAGGACAGACATGGTCATAACTCAGCAAAACAATCTCCGACTGAAATTCATTCTTTCCCCTCATCAGCTGTGGAAAACCGACCATCAGAACCAAGACCAGAGGCCTTCCTCCTGGCACCTCTCCTTCCCCAGAGCTGTCCCACAGCTCAGACAGTGCTCTTTCACACAGCTGGCACATCAGCTTTTGGGACACTAGCTTTCCCCAGACCATCACAATCTTAGGGAAAACAATCAACATCAGCCATGCAGTACTTTCACTGCCTACCTCCCTGTCTGCCAGCCTTGCTGGCCAGGCCGCAGCCCAGCAGAGACGGAGCCCAGACAGCCACAGTGAGGCCACCAACTTGGCATCTCAGCTGCTCGCTTCCAAGTGCCATAAAATAGGGGAGAGGGTGAATTACTGTAAGGACTCTGAATCCTCTCCATGTTAGGAGCTGGACATCAGGGTCAAAAAACTGCTTGGAGTAGGATGACAGAGACAGCCCCATGTCCCTGAGAAACCAAGGCTTGTTCAGTACGTCAGCCCGGAGTGCCGGACGCCCACAGCTCTGGGGCCTTGCTGCACTGAGCTTGTACTGTGCTAGCAGTATGTGAAAAAAATGTCTGACAGGAGTCCTTGTCAAATCTGAAAACAAACATGCTTTAATGTTTAAAATGCATTCCAGATCACCAGCACTGCCCCAAGTAACAACTTCGCAGATCTCCTCGTCCCCACCAAGAGAGTTCATCTGTTTGGACGGAGTCAGCTCTCAAATCCAATGGAGAGAAAGAAAAAAAGAAGGAAAAAAAAGAGAGAGAGAAACAAAGTCATGCCTGGGAGCACAAGAGGTGGAAATTAATGTGAAACAAAGGAGCCCAAGCCAGGCAGCAAGTTATAAACACCAAATATTGAAATTCCAAGGCTGACCTGCAAATTTCACGGTTAATACGACGCAGATCCCTTTTCTGCTGTTGGGTTAAAAGTACACAGCCCTCTCCTAGGCAAGTCTCCAAGGAATTTTAAAGCCTGAATGAAAATACTAATTAAAACATACTAAAAACCGAATGAGGAAGCATATGAGATGATTCCGGAGCACCGTGAGGAAAAGAGGAGACAGGCCAGCAGCCCACAGGTGCTCCCCTGCTGAAACAAACACCGTGAGCAGAGAGGCCTGAGCTCAGCATTAACTTGGTCCTAAGGAGACCCAGCAGCTGGCCAAGGACCCGCACATTCCTACGGCCTTGTATCCCATCTGCTGCCACGGTGTCCCAGAGCTTGGAGAGTCTGAGAGCGGCTCTCCATCTCCAGCACTTGGCACGGGCAGCACAGTCATCCTCCTCTGGAATTACAGGAAGGCCGTAACATAGCAGCTGGGTTTCTTTTTTTTTGTTTGTTTGGTTTTGTTTGTTTGTTTGTTTGCTTTTTTTTTTTTTTTTTTTTTTTTT
>JAOWBP010002052.1:6931144-6952836 GCA_028571105.1 Tragopan temminckii | reverse complement strand
CCCGCCGCGCTCGGTGGTGCAGGCGGGGGGCGCTGGGGCGGGCGCCGCCCGCGGGAGGGGGCGGCACGGCCGGGAGCCGCGTGAGGAGGAGGTGGAGGAGGAGGAGGAGGAAGTTTATTGCCGAAGGGGAGCGGACGGCAGCCCGGCGCCGCGTGAGCCCGCCGGGACTCATGCGTCTGGGCTGCCGGAGGAGCCCGGGGGTCGAGCGTGCTGCGGTACCGCGCTGACTGTGCCCCGCGTCAGCCTCATATCCAGGGCTGCGGGCATCGCTGCCGGCTTCGTGCGTTCGCTGGGCCGGCGGGCTGCGAGCGTGAGTCGGAGCGGGAGCGTCAATAAAAGCGCGAGGAGAGCCGCGCATCTTCAGCGATGGCACGGAGCTTCGGGAAGGGTATCGAGTAGAGAGCAGCGATGGCTTCCCGCTGAGCTGTCACGAAGGCTGCTGCGCGTGTTGGTGCTTTGCAGTGCAACTCGGGAACGCTGCTGCTATGCGGCTAACTATACGTAGGTTCGTGTGCACGTGCTCATCCCTGCACTCCACGTGCAGTTTTCCAGGTGTGCTTTATGTTCTGTGGGTGTGAAAACTCATGCAAGGCTGTTCAGTGGATGTGCTCCTGGAGGTCCAGAAGGCACCAGAACCTCTGGTTTTCTGCTGTAACCCACGAGGCCGCGCATCTTCTCTTACACTGCTATACAAGCGTAGCGTTCTCCATTTACTCTACAAACAGAACACAATATTTGAAACACAAAATGGAAAAAAATCGAGTTGCAGCATCATTTGATAGAATGGTTTGGATCGGAAGGGACCTTAAAACCCAGCCACCTCCAACCGCCTGCCATGGGCAGGGTTGCTGCCCACTAAATCACGTTGCCCAGGGTGCCATACAACCTGGTCTTGAACACCTCTAAGGATGGGGCATCCACAGCTGCTCTGGGCAGCCTGTGCCAGCACCTCACCACACTTTCAGTGAAAAAACTTTTCCCCTGACTTTTAATCTGCCCTCTTTTAGTTTAAAACCATTCCCCTTTGTCCTGTCACTATCTACGCATAGTAAAAAGGTGTTTTCTTTCCTTGGTTATAGGCTCGTTTTATGTACAGGAAGGCTGCAATGAGGTCTCCCTGCAGCCTTCTACAAGCTGAACATACGCAGCTCCCACAGCCTGTTTTTGTAGGAAAAGTGTTCCAGCCCTTGGATCATCTTCCTGGCCCTCCTCTGGACCACCAACAGCTCAGTATCTTTCTTGTTCTGGACACAGTACTCTAGATGGGACCTCACAAGGACAGACTAGAGAGGGAAATTTCTTACTTTTCATTTTGCTTCTTTATGCTTACTACTAATTACTTTAGGCATTTTTCTAGTCTTCTTTAAAAAGTCGTTGTTATGCTTGGCCTCATCTGTTGTCAGGCTTTTGTGGTAACAACAAATGGTAAGCATGTTCATCTTTTGAGAACTTTTCTGTAGGCCTCCTCTAGGAAAATATACGTTGTGTCCAAGTGTCATTATGACATATGTATAGATCTCTATAGAGAGATCTATAGTTCATTTAAATTGAAAATATGAAAAATTCTCTTAGTATTCTCCAACTTTCTGCTCTCATTGATTTTTATTATGATATCCATGTAGCTTGAAGGCCTAGGACGTATACAGAACAAAACAGTTCCATCTCAGATTTTCTCCAATTAAGAATGATGAGTCTCTGACTCTCTCTCCTGGAGACTTCTTTGGAAAATAGAAGAGGCAAAAATGGTCATTGACGTATTTCTAAGTCAGTCATTAAGCAAAATGTTATTGTACCTCACCTACCTAGCTTCTCTCAAATAAAGTAGGGTAGCAAAACAAACTTTTTCTCCCTACACACTCTTTGGAGATTACTTTTAACTGTTTGTAAATCTTGGTCTTGCTGTGTTTGGTACTTGCTTTTGAACCATGTGTAGAACAAGACCTTACTGTCAGTGCAAACTACCAAATCTTTTTTCTCAACATTGGGTGACAGAAATCTTTTCTATAGATCCATGTCTATATTTACGTTTGTGCCCCGTTTTACAGAGCATCATATCATTCAGTATCACGTATCTGTGTTCTTCTAGCTGATTCCTCTGTTTTAACTTGTGTGCACTTTGGACACTGATACTGGAGTTAAACTGGTTTAGAAAATTAATTGAATGCTGATACAATAGTAGTTAACATCACAGATTAACTGCTGCTAATGTCAGTATTTGTCACTACGGTAGCTCCCATCCTGACCACTTCCACCTGCAGCGTTCCTTGAGAATACTTAAATGACTAATGTAGAGTTTCCGGGCTTGTATCTCATTAATTTCTTCATTGTATACCATTCTTTTTCAAGGACTTACATGGATTTATAAAAGAGCCCTAAAACTGGATCTGTGTGTTATACCATTTTACTGCTGTCTAGTCAGCCTTTCCAACAACTCACAAAGAACAGAACAGGCTGGATATCCTGAAACATGACAGTACCCTTCAAAAAGCTTTGGATTTTCTCAGAGTTGGTTATTTGTTTGCATGAGTATAATGCATTTTATGCCTCGTGCGTTTGGACTTGTGTCTACTGAACATCACAGCTGCTGTTTGTTCTCTTTGAGAAAGAGGTGGAAATGTGTCCTAGCACATAAGATAAACTTGTAGTATACAATTCCAGTGAAAAGAGGGAGCTCCATTAAGAAGGAACCTCGTTGATACCTCTCCAGCTACTAGAGCTTTCACGATATTTCCCTGCCTCACATCTCAACATAGATAAAATCTCTTTAAGAGGTTATAGGAAAAGAATATTCATCATAGCTCACTTGTGTGTGACTATTCTTTTAATAGGAGACCATTATTTTTTGGAACTGTTTGACTTGGAATGCATATATATATGCAAAATATTTTTACGTGTCCAGAGTTCTCGTGGGGCAAGATTTTCAGTAAGCTAATAGAGAATGATATGGTTGTCTGACAAATTTTGAAAGAATATTTGGTTCATAAGGCAAATGAAGAGCTACTATAAATCAGAGCACACCTTTTTAGACTTTTGTTTGCTTGGTTTTTTTTGGTCAAACAGATAAAATAATAGGCACAAATAGCACGGGAATGCAGAAAGAACATATAGGGCAAATTGGTGGGTCATAATTCACCAGTCAGCAAACAAAGGGCATGATGCCAGACAAGTTCAGCCATAATAGAAGCCTTGTCCTGGGGGAAGGCTGTGACTGTGGACAGATGGCTGCTTACCAGTTCATAAAAACAACTTCTGGATACCTCTTCCTCAAATGTGGTGCACTTACTTGTGTTATGTCTGCCTAAGAAAAGAAAAGATTACATTTTCTAGTTTTGAAAAGGATGCAACTTTGCCTTCTGGTACTTGTGTTGATGAAAGCAAAGCCGTTTGTACATTAAGAAGGACAAGGGTGGGAATGTTGGTAGCTTCACACTGAGACTTACAGAGCTTGCTTCTTGCCCTGATTCTTCAGGCTGGAGGTCTGTAGAGACACTGTAGTGCACAGAGACTTCTCATTTTTAGATGACTTCCTAGGTGCTTAAAGAGCTGCTCAAAATAAGTAGAAAGTTTTAGACCCCCAAGTCTGTGAAAATGAAAGATGTTCCCATACAGTGGCTTTTAGTTCCACAAACAGCAACACCTTTTATGTATAGTGTATTTTGTTTTGTGTTTGAGAGAACATTACCACGGACAAACAACTCTTTTTTATATGGGTAAGAAAGAAAGAAAGGAAGGTGTAAATACTCAGAATACTGGATTTTCGGGAGTAATTCCTGCCTCTGACTTGAACTGATGCCTAGACTCAGTGTCCCAGTTTCTACACCCTATAATTAGAGTTTCTCTCATTTGTCGTGTTTCAAGCATCTTACCTTTCCCATATTAAATTCTGCGTCATTGTTTTTCATCGATCTTCAGAGTTGCGTAGCTTATTTCTGTAACATTGGAGTCAAAAGTTGAAGACAGAGCTACAAGAGAAAGATGGCTACTGCTTGGATGAATCCCTTACTGAAGAGGGAAGTAGTACTTCCTTTTATTTGTTACCTTAAAGAAATAGAGATCTGTGTAGCCAGTTGCTGGCAGGCAGTTTGGCCACTTCCCCACAACGTTTTTTTTACTTTATAGTTGGTGAAACGTACACATAAAATGCAAACAAAATGTCCATCCAACGTAGCAATCTAGCGTACTCACGAAGTGCTGTATCTGCATCTGAGGATTCCCAACAGGCAGCTGCCATCATGTGCTTAATCTCTACATGTGTAGCGGATTCTGTATCACATGCACAACGAGCCTGGATTCATGCAATGTAGATTTATGCATGTGATTTAAAATCCTCTGGGCAATTGAGATATGGTGCCTAGCATCTCCTGGATCTTTGAGGCAGCCTTAACGTGCACATGCAGGCAGACACTACACAGATGGTTAGAGTGAAAGGATATTAAAATGGCTAAGTTAAGCACTCAAAAGTTACAAAATGCCAGAATTAGGAAATGCTTATGCAATCTTAATTCCATCCATACATCTATATATTGCTTTATAATAATCTTAAAATAGATCACATACCTTTCCCCCTTCCTTCCATAGGAAGATTGGTTTTTATACAGTGTATTAAAGGAGTCTGCTCTGGGGATGAATTAGAGTGCGTGCTGGAGGAAAGTGGTGTCTGTTGAACTCTTAGCCTCGTGTTCCTATGAACACAAGATGGGAAGACATAATCTCATTGTTAAGGCTGAGCGTTGCTTTGGAGAAGTTGATTCTCTGCCAGGAAGTGTGATGCTGGATAAGCCATTTACATCAATCTTTTAATACTGGCCAGGTCAGCACTACTGATCGGTAAATAGCACAGTTGTCAGGTAGGTGATGAATTGTGACTTGTGACCATCATAGCTCTTTGATCCAAATCTCCTGGTGTGCAGGATACTTTGTTCCCCACTTGAAAATGTAGAAGAGGAGGTGGGGAAATAAATATATCAGTGGTTACTAACATGTTCCTGTTGTAGGTCATGCATTGTATTTCTCATTTTATGGATTCTCTTAGGACTACAAGTGCATCTGCACCAAAGACTGCTGGAAGCTCTATCCTTTGAACTCTCAGAGAGTATGTCATGCATAGTACTAACAAGAATCAGGCTTTAGGTACTTTGAGACTCTTCAGATATTAATTTCTAGCTGCCTCAGTGTGTGATCTGTAAACGGGAGCAAATATTTCTTCATCTTAGAGAAATGATGAAAAACAGTGTTTGTGGACAATCCGTGGTGCTCTTAGTGCGTGCACTGCAGAAAAGGCTAAATCTCTTCACTTGGCTCTTTGTCTGCTTTTTCTCTACCGCATTCAGTACTACGTCAGCTTTTCTTTTCTTCACATTTTATTTCACTGCTTTTTATAGCTGGCAATATAAGGGTGTTTGTCCTTGTGATATTGTTCAGTGTTTACTGCAGTTTGCTTAGTTGCTCTGCATCTGTTGAGTAAAATAGGATAGTGGGACAGTAACCCTTGAAGGGTGTGAAGACACACAAGCTTGAGCAGGAATGGTCAAACTGGTGGGAACTTCTGTTCTTTGTTTCAGTGCAAGTTGCTGCATTAACTCGGAAGTTTGCATGAATGTGAACTATTTCAGTTAAGTCAGTAATTTAACCAGTCTGTTAAAGTAAGGTAAGACAATTTTACTCTGAAATAAGAGCTCAGCATGGAAGAAGGGGAACAGGAATGTGGCTCAGTGGATGGAGGAGGGAATTGAGAGAAATAGTCCACCCAGCTTTTCTTCTTTTTCTCTTCCTTCTTTTTGCGCATTTGAAAGTTTGTGCTCTTCCTTTCCTCATTTCTCAAAGCCTTGTGAAGAGTGTAATATTTACTTTGAGCTACGGACAAGATGAGGCTAGTGGGACCAGTGCAGAGTCTGTTGGTTGTGATCTGAGCATGGGTTGGGTAGATGGCCAAGATGAGGGTCCCTCCATGCTCACCTCTGCCCTTCCCTTTGTGTAATGACAGGCTAGTCCAAACTGGAGCAATATGCTCCTTTCCCAAGGGAGTCCAGTGTGAGCAAAAGAGGCATGGGGAGGAAAAGATTGGTCACCCCGCTCGTATTTCTTTGTTGGGAAGGAGCTCAGGAAAGCAGGGTGGGAGGGAAAAGCAGGGCAGGGTAAGACACTAAGAGGGGAAGATGGAAAGTAGGACCAGAATCAGTGTAGAACATGACATAGGTAGTGAGAAGGGAGTAGGGCTGGAGAAGGGGGACAGGGAGGAGGTAGCTGGAAAGGGGTAAGAACTAGTTCCTACAGAAGTCAAGTCAGGTGATTTTCAGGGAGGACGGGAAGAGGCATTACAGGTTATACTCCAGAGTGAGCTAGAGCCTACAGGAACTCTCAGTTCAGCCATTGCTACTAACATGTCATTTTCACATTTGCCTTTGCTGTCTGTGTGTCAGTTCCGTCTGGGCAGAGTCTCTCTTCCAAGGCCATTTGCCTTAGCAGCAGGCAACACTGAAGCCTTTCTGTAAGAGAAACAAGGTTGTCTTGATTGAGGTGGCATATTTTTCAAAGATAGAGAGTACAGATGGATCTGAGATGAGCTGTGGCGTGCTGGAGTTCATCTTTATAGACAGTAACAATGCTCCCCTCACAAGCACAGAACACACACAGTTTTTCTTCTGGAAAAAAACAAAACAAAACAACAACAAGAACAACCCAAAAAAACACAAATGAACAACAACAAAAAAACAATCCAGTCACTTACGGCTGATTCCAGCTGATGAATAACGTGGAAAAGTGGTGAACCTGCCCTCAAGCTCAGCTCCAGCACAGGCAGTGTTGGCATTGCCAGCATCCAATTTAGTAGCCAAAGTTTAGCCATCATTTTGCCTTGTACCTGACCATAAATTTCACGCATCTGAAACACAGTTTGTATTACAGTGGAATATAATTAGTTCTGAGCACCACAGAAACAGTGTAATTTTCAATAAAAGATCATCTTTGTAAGTAGTCAAGAGTCACACAAGTATAGTGAGGGCTCCTGCTGAAAAGACAGAAACAGAAAACGATTGTTGTAGTTCTAAGAAGACTTACCAAACAATTCAGTGTTTAACAGTAACATACCCAAGGCCTGGTCCTGTAGAAAGGTGGGCAACCTCAGCTACTTTTGATGTTTGACCAGTTTTTCAAGTATCCCAGCACTATACAGCACTGAGAACCTGAAATAATCAAGCAAAGAGCAGATGGTATGAAATAAATTACAGGAGCAACTTGATTGTTCTTAGTAACATCTTTTGTTGCCCAAGAGCTGGATATGTTTATTCCTTGTTTGCAATAGCCAATTATAAGAACTCCAGTGGTGGTCTCGTTGTTATCAATTTTTTAGTATGTGCTGGCTTTGGATGCACGTTCTCAAAGCCTTCCACTGTTGTGTGTTCAGGCAACGTTTTGCTGGAATTTGTGTTCTCATTTTTGTTTGGTTCACACTATGCCTTCTAGCATTGCAATACATGTGTAAACATGGTTGATGCTGAGGCAATAGCTTGGTGTGAGAGGCTACGACAAAATACCAGCTGTTTCTGAAGACATCACCTGCTGCTGTCAAGAGGTTCAGGTTAGCAATTCTGAGTGTTACAAGAATGTGTAGGACCTATGTTTTGAACCGCTTTCCATTTACATGCCTGACTATTTTAGGAATCATTCTTTCTTGAGTGTGCTTATACTTTATGAAATGTGAGCTTGGGGAATATGGATAATAAAGCTGAATTACTGTCCTTGAGTGTTTGTAGATTAAGGATATTGGACATGAGTGAATAGTGGCAAAAACTGAATTAGGTTTAAAATAACAGCAACAACAGTGAGAGGATGGCCCAATGAAATGTCATCCTTATCTTAATTCTCGAGGGACTTGGGTACAGATTTGCTGTCTTCACTAATGTGGAATGCAGCGTTCCAGGAAGGCAACAGGCTCAGTGAAGTCGCCAGCCAGCCAGCTTCCACAATATCTGCTGCTGACCAATCTGCAAAGATATCGTTATCCCCAGAAAAAACTATTTGTTTTATTTCAAAGCCCCAGTGGGCCCAGCTCCTTCCTGCCTAGCAGCATAGCAGGCTCCCTTCGTGGCCCAAGGAAGAGATTATTTGCTGGCCCGTGAGAGTGGTTCTCAGTAATTGGCTTACAGGGAGTGCTGTGTGAGAGTATCTGGCTTTTTTAATTGTTTGTTTTATTAAAGTTTGTTTATTAAAGCGAATATCTGGTCACAATGAAAACATGATTTTTTGAAGCCTGTGTATTGCCAAGAGACCAGAGCAGAGCACCGATTGGGTTATTGCTTCCTGAGGATGAGCAGTGTGCACAGAGCGCTGCAGGCCTCATGGGCAGCGTCTCACTGTCTCCTCTCTCCTCTTTTCCAGTCTAGTTCTGCCTGTTCTGCTGCTGCCGTGGCTCCCCACAGGCATCCCAGGAAGACGAGGCGGGAGTAGCTTCACCCCTGGCATTTTCAAAAAGAGAGGGTTAGATCTGTATTTGCAGATTGCAGTGTGATACAGGAGAACCAAAGCTAATTTGACTACCTCTAGATATCAAGCTGAAGAAGTAGAGAGATGAGCTCAAGTATCCCGCTGAAAAATGCAATTCTTTATTGTTAGGTCATTACCCTATGAAGGTAAATTAATGCAAAAAGAAACAAGTCTGCCTCTAGTACCCACAGCAACTTAGCCAGCGTTGCAGCAGTTTTGTACCCGATCAGTTGTGTTAGTTAATTAAAAAGTGTTCAAACTATCAGTGTTACCTGCATATTAAAAATGTGCTTGGACTTTTGAGTCTCTCTGCCATTCTCACTACATTTGGCTGGGAAACATACACACCTGCAGCTGTCATGAAAAGTGTGGGCAACAGCCTCAGTAGCCCTTCTTTATTAAGTGCATTCCTGGTAATTTATATAATCGTAACATCAATCATAATATTTGTCTTGCCTATCTGGGCCATGGGATGGATCGTCTTGTGAACCAGGGTAGATCAGTTTTGGAAACAAGATAATCTTGTTCAGGATTTAAGACTTTTGGAAGTGGAGCATCTCATTACTGTATAATTATATGTTTGTGTGTTGTAGTTTCTCTTCATGAAGTGTAACACAAATGATCTCAAGCCTTCTTAGCAAATAGTTCAGGCCTAGGGAATTGTGCGGATGGGGAAATGGCGTGGGAACACAATTACTTTTGAGTGAGTCAAAGACTGGAATTCCCTCTATAACCAGTAACGCTGTCTGCCAACTTTTGTGTTCAGAGATGCAGTGGTTTGGTTTGCTGAAACACTTCACGGCTAGACTTATGTTACTCAGTACTATTGCTAGCACTGGCTCTGGACAGCTGAGCAAAGCAAATGTTCCCAGGGAGAAGGTTAAAATGAAATATCTTGCTGGCCTGAGGAGAGAGCAGCAGGGAGATGATTTTTAAATCCTGGTTGTGAGACCTGTGCTGTAAGCGTTGAGTGTGGGGTTCTGCATTTAGAAGAGTGTACTGCGATCTGTGTCCACAGGGACATGTGCAAATAGGTGCCATTGTCCACTTAGCCACAGCAGAGGTTTCTGGTTGGTTACTGGTTGGTTCAGTCCTGAAGTGATTACACCTTGAACTTCTTTCTTCTGAAGTTTCACCTACAAATTTCACCCTTGTCGGATGGTCAGATTCGGCACCTTGCTGTGATCAGGTAGCACAGCTGGATGACATAAGACCTCCACTTAGCACAATTTGTTAGTGTCATGTTGCTTCTTGTCCCATGTGCTACAGGTTGCTCTGTTGAGGTGATGCTGTTGTAGAGCTCTCCCGTTGGCAATCAACCTCTAGATTGCGAGTGGGGTCTGTCAGTCAGGCTCTTCACCATCTCCAGGGCTCAGGTGTTTTCCCCCTCAGCCATTTATATGATTGGTGGGGTGAGAATTTCTCACCTGTTCCTGTGGCAGAATTGTATGGGGACAATAAGGATGTGTGAAATACAGAGAAAAGGCTGTTGTGCTCCTCCTTGTTGGGCAGTGGTCACATTATCACCTGACCCAGAATGGGCAATGGCTGGACACTGCTGTCTGCCATATTCTGCCCTTTGCCTTCTGGGCTTGCCTTCTCCTACCTTGCTTTCAGTCTGCCCCCTTAAAGAAACAACCTAGCTGAAGAGGCCTGCAATATTGCTTAGCAGATGTAGATTTTGCTAAAACACACTGACACATACGTATAGTTCTGGCTGGTGGTGTCTGTGTATGAATAAACATAACTACCCATGATGTGGAATCAAGCTACTGTGGAAATGAAGCATGCTTTTTAATAACCGTGTGCGGTGAAATAGTTAGAAATGCATGACTGTGCAGTGTAGACAGGCTCTGATATATCATTCATTTGTACATTTGTAATTAATTGTAAGAACAAGATTGTTCTTTGCATGTGTTCTTTCTTAGCTGCCAAGCACGGCAGAGCTATAACGATCTTGTACCTTGAGCTTGTAATAAAATATTGTTGGTAACCTAGCAAAGAAATTTCTTAATTAAGTTTGCTACACAAAATCCCATAATGCTTCCTTATGTATCTTATATATGTGTGCTTTTTGGTTTTGTTTTTGTTGGAACTCCTAAATGACTTTTACCTCTGAATATAATCAAAAACAAAAATTTCTGATCTTTAAGAAACATTTCTGCATATTTTTTCCATCTGGATATAATGGAGCATAATTTAAGACTATGGGCAGAGGAGGGGGTAAATGATGCATGTAATGATTGTTTTAACATTTACAAGAAAATAATTTATTTAAATTGGATTAAGCCTTAATATTATCACACTTTTCTACCTGATTTAACATGGAGGAAGAGGGTAGAAGAAGGGGGAGAAGGCGATTTCATGGTAAAGTGTTTTAAGTATTTACTATTTTCTTTTCTTTTTGATCATCCAGGCATCCTGCCCCACAGCCATGTAAATCTTCCTCTATACGAATGTTCATTGTTGCCTTCTACATTCCTCTGCTGACACTGAAGAGGTCATGCTAAATCAAACTGACGGAGAAACTGGACATAAGCTTAGCCAGGATGCCCAAATTAATACTACTGAAATGAAAGGTAAAGGAACAGCAAAGAATAATTTGATTTTGTACATAAGTGGTTTTAACTACTCCATTCATCACATTGGTATCTCTAGTATACAAATTCAGAGTGAAACAGAAAAAGAAGTCCTAAGGGGTTGTGGCTTTTTTCTGTCCCCAGCAGTTTTTGTACAAGCCTAATTATTTCAGCTGAGAACGGGAGGCCACATCCAAACTTTATCAGCTTCATCTAATTCTTTTCCCTGCTCCGCAGGAGAGGAATCAAGTGGGATAAATTCTGTATCCATATGGTCCTCAAGCTTTGAGCCTACCGATTGAAGTGTTTTGTTTATAATAGATGCTGGTTTGATGAGAAGAAAAGAAAAAACAACCTACAATAGCTGAAGGAGTTCCATTAGTGGCAGAACCAGCAAAGCCTGGTTTCATATAGGTTGGTATCTCATGGTTTGATAGTGAATTACAATTGTCTCTTTTCCTAAAGTAGGGTCATTTGTCAGGTCTCTCTCCCATGTGGATTCTTTAATGTTTCATAAGGTTTAAATTCATGTCACAGCCTTTCTTTTTCGGTTAGGGCACTTTTAAAATCTCTTTCTTATCCTAGCTATTTATTTTTTAAAAAGGACACAGGAATTTTGAAATCTCTATTTCTCTATTGCATTTGGTTGAAATAGAAAAAAAATAAACTGAAAAGTCAGTGTGCGACTGCACAAACTTCAGTGTCCAAGCAACCAAGGCAAAAAATGATAATATCTCGCTGAGTACATTGCCTGATTTCGGTCTGTATTTAAATTCACAGAATCATAGGATCACAGAATGGCTCGGGTTGGAAGGGACCTTAAAAACCATCCAGCACCAAACCCCTGCCATGGGAAGGGTTGCCACCCACTAGATCAGGCTGCCCAGGGCCCCATCCAACCTGGCCTTGAATACAACCAGGAATGGGGCATCCACAGCTTCTCTGGGCAGCCTGTGCCAGTGCCTCACCATTCTCATAGTGAAGAATTTCTTCCTAACATCTAACCTGAATCTCCCCTCTTTTAGTTTAAAACCATTCCCTCTTGTTCTACCAATGTCAGATCTGCAAAAAGTCAGTCTCCATCTTGTTTAGGAGCTCTTTTTAAACACTAAGAGGCCTCAATGCAGTCTCCCCAAGAGCCTTCTCCTCTCCAAGCTGAACAAGCTCAGCTCCCTCACTCTGTCTTTGCGGGAGAGATGTTCCAGCCCTCTGATCATTCTCTTTGTCCTTCTCCCAGATTCATACCTCCCGAGTCCTGGTCATCTTGCAGAGCTATCTTGTCAAAGGGGTATATTACGGCTTTATGAAGCATCAAAGAATGATTATTTCAATTCTTATTAAAATGACATTTTCTCCCAATCCCGTTTCCATTGTACATTGTACATCTCTCATTGCCTCAACAGGGGCTAGATTTGCTTTTACAGCTGTGATCAATACTCAGAGACTGGGGCAAACTTATTGTCACCAACATACTGTTGATGATTGCTCTGTAAAACAGAAAGATTTATTTCCAATTCTAGTTTTGGTTCACAAAGCTGAAAGAGTTGAAAATCTCATGTTTGTAAATTGAGAAAATTACCTTTGTGTATTATGGTGACATAACACTCATGCAATCCCACAATGCCTGTTTTGTCTATTAGATTCACTTTTTAAACTTTAAAGACACTTCAGATAAATGAAAGGTTAACTTCTAAACACATTCTTAGTGTGTGCATAAGCTCCTGTTTATTTGGGAAATACAGTATGAGTAGAGTACTTCTCACTTTAAAGTTTATGAATTTCTTTCTTCTCCTTAATTCTTTGAGGTGTCAGTACTGAGAAGGATGAATCATTTATTAGTGGGAGGCCTGACACATGATGAAATCACTATCTGACACTTCAATGACTTCCAGTGTTGTTCTGTGAACATTCAGCTAAGCACGGCTGAAATGATGCAGTTCCGTAGGTAGTGTTTTCTTCCCCTTTTTTTCCTCAAATGGATGAAATGCTTTATCATAGTGTGTGAGAACTTCCCCATTTGGTATGAATAGCCTTTGCTTATTATTAAGAGTGATTCAGAAACTCAGATGTAGGGAAAAAATAGAACACATCTGCAGCTGGCAGAGAAGATCTTTATGATTATATCTCTACTGAGATTCAGTGAAAAGCTGAACTCAATCCACCCTTTTGTGGTGTGAGCTTTGTAAAACAGATAACGTCCCAAGCCTGAATGTTAGTACAGTTTGTAGCAATCCCCTTACAAAGCCCCATGTGAATCTCCATTAAGTTACAAATGAAATCCAACTACAGGCTGGGTCTGTGCTGACCACTAGATTACCTCCTGATCGGAGCAGTCCTCTCATCCCAGATATTTAGGATATAAACTGGCATCTGACAATAAAGTAATTGGTAACAATTGACTATATGACAATAAGATGGAAAGTTGTATCAAAAAGAAAATGAATTCCCTTTCTAGTATGTTCACTCCAGTAAGCAGTTCTGCAAGCATATACATTAGAAGTTTTGCTTTACTGAACTTATTTCTAAATAAATCTTTTCCTTTCCCTCTTCTTTCCCTTATTACTATGGTTCACTATTCTCCTCTCCAGCAAACCCTGCAGTAGTTTCAGGCTATTAAGGTATTTTCCTGCCTCACACAATTCAAACTCTGAGCAGACTTACTCCCAGTCCTTTCCTAAGCCACATCACTCCAGCCATTCAGATGTTCTGCTATAAGTGAAATGTCACAGGCTGGGAACCTGCAGGTACGCACTCACCTCCAAGTACCAAGTCTGGCACCTAAATGTGGCTTCAGGGTTTTCTTCTAACTGAACTGGTTTCTCTTTTTGCTTCCTCAGAAGCCAAAGTACTTTTTTTTCCTGGTGAATCCAGTCCTTCCTCTCTCATTCCTTGAAATTAAGACTCCTTTCTCTCTCATGTACTTTACATACTCCTCACCTGTCTGCTGTCAGAGCACCTCCAAATCTTCACGTATCTATCAGCTAACCTAATGTACTTTTTACAGACGTATGCCAGTCTAACAAAACTTAGTATTTGTGAAACTAAGGTGACAAGGGAGGAACATGGAAGAGCTGGCAATAAAACCCACCTTTCAAAGACAAAACGGAAGACATAACTTGTGAGATATTCTCCCTCTCTAGTGGTTTATGTGAATAGTCTAGGTTTTGATCACCACAATTTCTACTCTAAACTATTCCACAGTTACTATTGGAAAGAAGCAGGTGACTTTTGGAGATAGTAAAACTGTGTTAATCACATGCTTGCCATTTGGTATCTGTTGTTCCTTCCCATTCCTAAATGTAATGACATACAAACATCAGATGCAATGATGTTCATGCGCTGCCTGACTTGTCAGGGTCTGAAGAAAAGTCTGGTAAACTTCAGAAAGGGAGGGAAGTTATTTCTATTTTCAGTCCAGAAAGGCTTTGATCTTGTCCTTTACCATCTTCTTTCCTGAGCATCTGTTTGTGATCAAATCATCTGTCACATCAGGTTTAGATCCTGATGGTTCATCACAGCATGTCCTGGTTATTGTGGAATGCTTGGGAGCTTGGTTTCCCAGAGGATCTTCCTCCAGCTACTCAATGGAGAGAAGCATTGATCAGTATCTTTCCTGCAAAAAAAAAACAAAAAAAAACAAAAACAAAAAACAAAAAACAAAACAGGAACTCCTTGTAGATTTGAATGGGGCCATTTCCACAAGAGGACAAAATCCAGGTATCTGATAAGCAAGGCGAGGCTGCAACTCCTGATCTGATGAGGAAGCTCTTAGCACCACTCCAGAATTTGAGCCAGACAGAAAGAGTTAGATAAGCATAGGTGTGCTGGAGTGTAGTTCCAAGATGGTATAAGATGACCCCTACCAGAGCTGCTGCAGCCTCGCTTTACATCGTGTGTATCCCCACTCCACCTCTTACACCAGCAACTGGTGCTTGTTTGAATTCACAGGGAACTGAAATGTTAGGGAAGTGTTAACAATTTTTTTGTGCTTTGCTTTTTCTGAATCAGTTTGGTGTGGAACCAGACAAGCATTGTTGCTGGCATGGAAAAGGGCAGCAGCTGGGGATGGAAGGACTGCGACAGCCCCAATTTAGATCAGATTAGACTGTCGTGGAACCATTGACTCATTTGGAGAACACACATGAGCAGCTCTGGGAGATTTGAGGGGACAAAAGTGCCAGGCAGAGGGTTGGGGATGGCTTGCAATAGTAATCCCTCACAGTAGCACAGCTGATCCAGAGAGCATGTTTATCTACAGTCTAAAATAAATTGTCGATAAACTCTACAAACACATTTAAAAGATCTAAAAGTTTGCAGTCACATTTCTGTAGAATAAGTTAATTCGGCATAAGCTTGGACAGTGTTTCTTTTATTCTGTTTCCCCACCACCACTGTCTGCTCCATCCTTTTTTTGTAAGCCATAAGATATCCTCTCGCTATGGCCCTGTTAAGTCATAGTATGATGGGCATCTTGCCAAATGAAGCTGATCTTATAAGCTGCTGCTGCCCTGATTGTTGCTGGGACTGTTTGCCTGATTTCTAATTCACTTCTGTGGTGCCCTCATTTTTCCTGCCTGAGTTTGAAGTGGGAGTGTGTTTAGCTGTGAACTACACTGCTGCAAATTCATGGCCTATTAGCACTTTTTCAAAGCTTTTTCTGTTCTCTGAAGGATGAGAACACAATAATATGAAAAGAGAAATCACTCAAGGCTGTAACACGTTGTTTTGGGCTTTGTTTTTAGAATTATTACAAAGATAGGCTTGTTTGTATGTTTGTTTGCTTTCTGTGTCCTGTATTTAGATTTAGAAACAACAGCATCGGTAGTAAGATACTGATGAACCTAAGGTAGACCTGACAGCATAATGTGGATAGTGCATATACAATTTGTCAAACCAGACAAAGTAAGCCCACCTTGGGCAATTTTCAAAAGAAATACACTACAGTACTTGTCAGATCTGGGTGACTACTCCATAAACATATTACCTGCTGGCATACAAATATCACTTTATATAAGGCAGTTATGCAGTCAAAGAAAAGGGGGAAGCAGGGCAGGAACACTGATTTTGCAGAGTCCTACGAAAAACTAAGATCTCAAATAGAAAAAAAAAAAACACATTAAAAAAAAATCATTCTGATTCAGGGATAACTACAGTCGTGTGTAAACTATCCACGTCTTGATGTGTATTTCTCTTATGATAAAATAAGTCACAATCTAATTTTTATTGGTATATTTTGGGGAATATAACTACTGTCTTAATTATGAGTACTAAGTTAGGCTAGAAATAGCCTCTTTTCCATGAGCATGAATAAAAATTTCAAAATTACTCCTGCAGCTAGATATACGCACGTTAGCAGGAATATGCTGCAGTACAAAATGACTAAAAGTTAAAAGCTATAGAAGCAAAACCAAAAACGTAAGCTGCTACACGGTATTGCCAGAGGTGTATTTTCTACTTTTAATATTTATATTAGGTGTTTTATTTGTCAAGATAGAGCCATAGATCTCTTAATTTATCTTTCATGGAAACAACGAGTAGAGGACAGGTGAATTGTGCTAAGATTCCTCAATGCTTACCTGTGTATGCACATATATATATATATGTTGGTGTTGTTGTTGTTCAGGATGGGAAAAAAGAAAGTGGCTTTCATAATATACACTTAGAAAAACAGTGGCAGCTTTCAACTCAACCTCTGTGTGTTTGCGATACCAATTTGCACACAAATGTATCCAGGGTTATGAAAATCACACATTAGAAATCAGAAGGGACAAGTATAATCAAAACTATTAAAATCACCACCAAAGCATGCAGTAGACTGTATAAATCACAGTGCATCTGACTGTGATCTTCAGTGGTTTAGTTTCCTATTTCACTGGTAGTTCCCACGGGCATGGGTGTTCTTAGATCACAAGTCCACTACCTCTATCATTTATACTAGTAGAAGTCTGGTAGTTGGTTACAGAAAGTGGAATCTTTTGCTGAAGTGTTGGAATAATGTAGGAACACCTTACGATGCCCTAGATCTTGTAGGAGTGTGTTGATTTTACTTCACTGAAGCTTCTGGAAAAGGAGCCAACAGCTAGACAACCGACCCTCCCACCCCCCAGAAAGCCATAGGAAAGAATGACTTAAGATAAGGCATTCATTTGCCACCTTGGAATTGTTGACAAAATGCCAGCACCTTTAGCCCAAAGCACCTTGCCTTTGTCTCCTGCTGAGCCTTTGGGACTCCCTTAGACAGAGGGATAAAAGCCCAGGAACTCACAAAAACAATTGAATTTGGCAGGGTTGAAAACGCTCCCTTTCACAGCATGAAGGAACAAGGTTCAGGGGTATGCTCTGGGTATATCAGGAAGTTCAGCATCACCAGTTAGCCATCAAAGGATTTTGTGGAGAGAAGGTTTTGTGTAGACTGTAATTTAAAATGTTACTTGTGTTATTTACGATTGCTGCAATCAATGAAGCTTTTCTTTTAAGAAAGATATGTGTTGCTGTATTCCATAACTGAGTAAGAAAAGGAAAAGATCGACTTTGGGAAACGCTTTCATCTTGAGTTGGAGAAACACACACTGTACAGTTAGAATATCCTTGTCTGCTGTATATTCTGTAACGCTGTATCTGGTAAATACTGAGCCATTTGCACACCTGGCATTTCTCATCGTTTACAAAAATAACACAGAGCCTCCAGTTGCCCACCTAGTATGATGATGCCAGGAGAACCAGGAAGCTTGCTATCCTTAGTCTCTGACTAGGGTGTTTCACTCTGTTAGAAAATTCCTACCAGCATTTCCAGTTACAAAATCCAGAAACAAGACTGTAGGTAGAGCAGTCAAGTTTGCTTTGCTGGATGTGGCTCTGGGCAGCCTGGTCTGGTGGTTGATGACCCTGCCCACGGCAGGGGGGTTGAAACTAGATGATCTTTGAGATCCTTTTCAACCCAGGCCATTCTATGATTCTGTGATTCATTCTATGACAAGAATGGCTCATGCAGTGGTTCTCACTCTGTGTTACTTTTTGATGAGTAGAAGTTTATGACTGGATGTAAAGCAGACAGAATCCTGTAATTCTACAGGATTTTACCTTTTAATGGATATACCTGCATCTGAAAAGATGTGTGTCTTCTACCCTCAAAATTAATTAGAAAATGAATAATTTGGTATTATGCATCTTCCTGCATTATAATCTTTGCTTTCTCTTACAGTTGGTTCAAGTGAAAATTTCTAACGAGTCTCTGTAAGAAAAAATATGTTTGGTTGAGAATCTAAATGGAAAGCCTAGGATCAACAGTGCACAGCATAACCAAAAAGAGCCATGGGAAAAACAAGGAAAATCTGGGCATTACTGACTTTTTCCAGTAGCCAGAGTTCAATAAAATTCTTCAGATGTTCTAACAAGCAGTTTGTGTTCTGTGCCACAGAGGGAGGAAAAATGGGGTTGTGGCAGTCTAAGGCAAAGGACAGTTCACTGATGGTGCCAACTTTATGAAAATACTCCTTTAAACAGAGTTCTTTTTTTTTTTTTTTTTTTTTTTTTTGGTGCCTCTGTATTCATTAACCTGAACAGCGTTGCACCCACTTTCTGATGATTTTGGTAGACTAGGCACAATTCTGGAAAAAGTTAATCTATGACCAGATTTGCTGATGACAGTATCTATGTGAGAATGGCATCAGAAACATTCTGGAAGAAGAGGAGGTATTACAGAGAGACACAGAAAATAAGAGGTTTTTCTTCTGAAAGATAATATTTATGCCCTGTGTGGATGAATGTTCAAGCATAAAGCCAGTCAAGATTTTGATCTATCTATTGCTGGGCTTTGTAGAAAATTTGGAAAGGTCTGAAATGTTGGTAAAAAACAAGGAGAAAGTGACAAAGGGAATGTCTGCCAATTTAAATGGCATAGTTCACTTAACTATCAATGAAATGCTCTATGTCTAAGTCCTTGTGCCATGGTGATTAGCAGTTGTCTGAATATGGCATCTGTTATCTGTTATTTGAAGTGTTTCAGTACAGATTCATGGTAGATAATTCTTTGTGGTCATTCTAGTCCAGTCATGATTTACCAGCAGTGAGTTGATACCAAGAGAAAGTACATGGTTTGACTGTTCTTGAATGAACGTACTCTGGAAAATTGTGATGCTTTCTAAGTTTCTAAAATACCGTTACTTTTTAATGAATGATATCAGCGTTGCTACCAGAAGTTTACTTCCAGAAGGCATGAACTTTTTGCATGACCTTATTGACAAATATAATGATTCTGTTAATTCTCAGTGCCAGTGGCTTCAATGCATTTTCTTGGGAAAAAAAAACCATCTTCAGTATGAAATGAATTTGCCTCTCAACAATAAAACAGCTCAGTCCAATGCCTGGCTAATATAATTGTATATGTGGTGATTTACAATTCATAGAATGTTGGGCCATAAATTTACAGAGAACCAGGATGTGCTTGGCTTGTAAACCTTAATAAAACAATAAAGCCTGGCTTTCTGCTAATGAGTTTTTAAAATTCTGCCTGACTAAGCTTTGGACATACCTCAGTGAGGAAACTAACTAGCACAGCTATGTGACAAACTGTTCTACAAAACAGCCTCCACCATGGACACTATTTGAAAATAATAAATAATAATAATAATAATAAAAAGAGATATTTATTTTTCCTGATTTTTAGCAAGATAATTTCACGCAAAGAATAACTTCTCATTATTTTTAACGGCAGTTTCCCTGTGCTCCAGAGGAAGAATATCCCTTTAAATGTTGCTATTGATGAGCACTGAAGTCCGGTTGACTTTTGTGGGAGGTCCCTGTGCTGATCAATAAGAGTATCAAGTTCATAAATAATTCACTGAACAAAACTGTTTTAAGATAATGCTAAATATCTGCAAGATTCCTGTAAGGAAAGATTTCTCACATTCCAAACTAACTACTTGGAGTGAGGTTTAGCTTGGAAAAAGTGAATGGAGCCCCTGGAACGTTGATGCATCATTTTCAGCAAAAGTTAACAACTTATTTTCCTATCTCGATTTCCTAGAGAGGTAGGTAAGTATGTATTAATAGTTGGAATACCATCTTCTTTAGCCCTGCATTTATTTATTTATTTATTTATTTATTTATTTATTTATTTATTTATTTCCAACAGGATGTTTGAATTTGGAAGGAGCTTCTGGAAGCCATTTTATCCAAACCACCTATTGAAGCAGGGCCACCTAGAGCACGATGAGAAGGCTTTTATTCTTAACCCTGGAAATAGATGTACATAATTGCAACTGACCATCTGGCAAGGAAGCATTAAAATATGAACCCTGGAAACTCATGTCCACTGCTCAGCTTTTTCCAGAAGAGTTTTTGAGCACTGGACATAGCTGAAGCATGCTTACGTGGTTATACTTCTCTTCACCACTTTCAGGGTCTGACTCTTACAGGTCTTGGCATGGAAGTTTGTACTATCACATCTGAGTGCAGCTTTGAGACCTGGGTTCATGTTTAACAACTTCATATTTTCCAATGTGATTTTCTATGATTGCCTACTCACAGTCCCCAGAAGGAGATTAAGTGGAGAGTTGAACTAGCTGTACTTTACCTCCTGAACAAAAATATTCTTGGGGACTCGTTTGAGAACTGATGTGCCTAAATAGAGCCTTTTCCCCATCTTCTTTTTATTCCTTTTAGTATACTTGAAAACCCAAACACATTTTTTAGAAAACTAAACTCTTCTGAAGAGTAAGTCAAGATCTTAATCAAGATCTTCCAGCTGAACTAGGTGGAAGTTTTATGCCTGAGGGCTGTATGTAGGGTGCTAAGAATCTATCTCTCCTTAGCCTGATAAACACATAGATGAGATTTATTTACAGACTAGAGATTAAAAAAAAAAAAAAAAAAAAAAAAAGCAGAAAAACCTTATAGCCTGTCTAGGAGATTTACAAACTATGCTGCTTCACTTCAACCACTCTAATCTAGGACACTTATCTGAATGATATGTAAATAATCGTCACATCAGGACCTTTAACAAAGCTCAGGGCTTTCATTTGACTTATTAGAAGCTTTTAATGACTAGTATGTACTCAGAAGACATAACCACAGATATATAGTTACACATTTAAAAGACTCTGTTAAAAACTTTTTTAGCTTTGCTGTGAATTTACAATTTGAGAATTTCCAAGGAGTGTATTTTCTGAGACAAATTTCAATGCCTTGGGATAATTTCCCTTTTTTTTTCTCCTTTTTTTTTCCTTTAATGTGATTTGTCACGGTAGAACCTAGACATTTTTTCCATGTGTGCTTACTTTGTGTTTTCTGTGGCCTGCAAGGAATTAGTTTCAATTAACGAGACCGGCAAATGCAGTGTTGAAATAGTCTTTGTGGTAGACACGCCTTTGTGTTAACAGTTGGGTTAAACATCCCCTTTATCAGAGCTATTAGCACCTAATATTACTGTCTGATTAAAGATCATTCAGTGGATTATCGAGTCCCAGCGCTTCCGCATACCCCCAGACAGGTGCTCAAATAAGGAATTACGTTAAGTAAATTAGCACTAGTATCGCATCCTTAATGGCTTTGTCTTGGCTGCAGAAAAGAAAAAGTTATTGGGCTGTTTGGATGTTTCTTTGTCACTCTTAAGCAGCAGGTTGACTTACACAA